>JAINVK010000389.1:0-411453 GCA_030068075.1 Paguma larvata
GCTCATCTAATAATGGAGATATTATATTTCACTTAACAGATAAAGCATGAGGCTCAGGGAAGTTAAGTGCTATTTCCAAATTCATGAGACAATAGGAGTTAGAGATACACATTGGTGAAGTGCTTTTTCTGTATGGTATTTTTTGATTAGCAAACCATTTATTTCCGAACTTAACCATGCGGAAGGCTCCGTACTAAATGCTGTATTAGAAACCTGCAAATATTATCGGTTTATTTTTCCCAAATTATGGAAAGTGTGTGGGTTTGGAAAGACCTAGTTGGTGGTTTGTCCCTACCATTTTAGCTGCTGTTAAGCTGACCTAAGCATGGATCACAAGTGTTGGGAAGGCTGACCTAAGCACACTGTTCAGGTTGCAGTGTGAAACAGTCACTAATTTCTGCTGGAAGAACAAAGACAGGTATATTTTTGAAAATGATCTAGTCATACACATGTGTGTATATATATGTACGTATATACAGTAAAACCTTGGATGGTGAGTAACTTGTTCTGCGAGTGTTCTGCAAGACAAGCAAACATTTCTAGTAAATTTTAACTTGATAAAGAAGCAGTGTGTTGCAATATGAGTAGTGCGTGAAGCCAAATGACACATGATCACAACTGAGCCAATGGTTCTTGAAATTCGCTTTGATCTATGAGTGCTTTGGATTACAGGCATGTTTCTGAAATGAATTATGCTCGCAACCAAGGTTTTACTGTGTATATGTATGTATACACACACACACTATAATAATATAGTCAGTTATTTTTGCTATTGGACTAACGGGATTTACTGCCTGGTAAAGCAAATTCATGTGGTACCTCCAGCAGATAATCCCAGCCCCAAGAAATCATTAGAAGGAGGGAGAAGTCAAGTAAAGCCCTGTGAATGAAATGTCCCTGGAAGAATTTATGGTATTGGAATACTGAAGGAGAGGGGGTGCATTTATTAGTCATGAGAACAAAGGCCTGAGGCAAAGAGAAGAAAGGCATGGAACTTCCCTTCCATATGACTCGATGACTGGGCTAGAGGACATTGTAGGGAATATCCTAGGAACTGGTTGTAGGATATACATAAGATGGAAAATCTCCGTAGAGAGATTTCAATCCATCAAACCAAGGGAAAAGTGCTGAGATTAGAGGTTGTTTTTTTCCCCTGAACTATTTCCCAGGACACAGGTAGGTAAAACAATACTAGACAGAGGCTCGAAGATTCTGCAGAAGAAGTCTGGTTCGTGTGGACGGGAGATGTGGAGGGGTGAGGGAGACACATCATGGAGAACACCAGAGACTGGCTGGCCAGCAGGTGTAAATATTCTGGTCTCAGAGACAGCCGGTTTCCCATAGTGGAGAGAGAGGATAGATAAAAGAGGCTAACAGGATATCAAATGAGATTCTTCCTGTCTTCTTTTTTTTTTTTTAATTTTTTTTAGCTTTTTTTTTTTTTGAGAGACATAGAGACAGAGTGTGAGCAAGGGAAAGGCAGAGAGAGGGGGACACAGAATCCAAGCAGGCTCGAGGCTCTGAGCCGTCAGCACAGAGCCCGACGCCGGCTCGAACTCACAGACAGTGAGATCATGACCTGAGCTGAAGTCGGCCACTTAACCGACTAAGTCACCCAGGCGCCCCTTCCTGTCTTCTTTGAATTACTACATAGGCCAAATAGTGAGGCAAACTAGCTCAGAGTATCCCACGCTTCGTTGTTGTAACTTTCCCACTCCCAGCATTGGGAGTGTAGGTTACAGCAAAAAAAAAAAAAAAAAGTTATAATTTCATGGTTTAAACCTTCAAAATTGAGACTTGCCAGGAAACAGCCACATCGGAGTTACCCATTGACTACTCTGACTCTGAGGAAATACGGTGGGAGGAGGTAAGGTGGAGATTAGGGTCAGCCTGGGAAGGTCTCCAATGTCTCCCAGAAGAGTGTCTGTTGTGGGGAGGAAGGGAGGCTCTTGGCCTGAGCTTCTGGGCAGGATTTTTAGGAGCCTGCAGTCACTGACCCTAGCACATTTACCCTGAGCTGTCTCCTTCGTCTCCCACTGCTGCTTTCCACACCCACCTTGGAAACGTGCCCGCCGTCCCGCAGTGGGCAGCACGTCCTGAAAAGGGAAAGGCTTGTACTTGTCAAACTAGGACACGTGCCCCCTTTGAACTTGGTCAGGTGCAGAGGGATTTCGTGTATCTGCTTCTCTGCCTGTTTGTGTCCCCGTGAATCTGCCTGTTGTTGGAGGTCCCGTGCCCTCACCTGCTTTCCCAGCCCTTCTTACCTGACTGTGTTTTGCCTCTGTGAGATGTGGTCATGGAACCCCCATGTCCACGGCTCCTTGCTTGACTCTGGATGATTGGAAAGTGTCAGCCAGGGCTGAGGACCGTGGCACCCTTGTTGCTCTCCTAGGTCTGCTCCTTCGTCTCCCACTGCTGCTTTCTACACCCACCTTGGAAACGTGCCCGCTCTGTCCCGCAGTGGGCAGCACGTCCTGAAAAGGGAAAGCTTGTACTTGTCAAACTAGGACACGTGCCCCCTTTGAACTTGGTCAGGTGCAGAGGGATTTCGTGTATCTGCTTCTCTGCTGTTTGTGTCCCCGTGAATTGTCTGTTGTTGGAGGTCCCGTGCCCTCACCTGCTTTCCCAGCCCTTCTTACCTGGCTGTGTTTTGCCTCTGTGAGATGTGGTCATGCAACCCCCATCTCCACGGCTCCTTGCTTGACTCTGGATGATTGGAAACTGTCAGCCAGGGCTGAGGACCGAGGCACCCTTGTTGCTCTCCTAGGTCTGGTGTGGATGATTGGGAACAAATAAGATGATGGGGACAAAGAAGCAGATTTTCCCTGGAGATTGGGACTTATTCTGAGGGATCAGGGCAGAAGTAGTTGTCATAGGTGGGTGTCCCCAGCGTGGATTCCCCATAGAGACAAACATTTTAAGTGTTTGTTTTTCATATTCTGTCCAGACAAAAAATAGAAATGAGAGACTCAAATCTTGTTAAAATACTTGTTACACAATTTTGGGAATTCACCTCCTCCTTTCTTAGTCTGTTGTGTGTCTAGGAAATCAGTGACAGGAAGAGAGAGGGGCTATGCTTTGTGATGATAAAATACATAATATACATAAGCGCTTAACTTAAACTGTATGAAAACATGTAACAACCACCAGAACACAAAATGTCAAAAACTCTTAAAAATACAAGAAAAAATTTACTAAATTACACTTTTACTGGAAGACTTTACTATGCCTTTCTCAAAACTTAATGATTCTAAGTAGGCAAAAATCATGATGATCAGAGTTTTGAACTACCAATTTTAAAGTATGATCTACTAATTTTAAATAAATGTATATACACACATACACAATAACATACACATAACATTTTATATGTAATTATATATATAATTCCCTGAACCCAGGGAATATTAACTATTATTAAATATCTTATCAGTTAAAATAAAACTCTTAAAATTCTTCTGAAATATAAACTTTGGAGACCGCATTCTCTGATCATAAAATCTTAAATTACAACTCAACAAATATAATATAGAAAGAAAATGAGGTTTTGTTTGATTTTTTCAATTTAAATATACTTTATAGAGAGTAAAAATCATCTGTCTTAGAGTACAGTTCTGCAATTGTTTTGCGCGGGGTCCTTGTTCCGGGGAATCTAGGGGTCCACCAAGGACGGGGGTCAGGCGAAAGGAAGTGAGAGAGTCATGAGAAAAGTGTAGTCTAAAGACCAAGCAATCTGGCATCTTCTCAATTCTGGCGTCCTCTGGCGTCTTCTCTATCCTGGCGATTCTCTCCCTTCTGGTCTGTGTCTTTATTTAAAAGGTAGTTTAATCTCTTTAACAATAATCCATTTTTACCAGCAGGGTGGCAAACCTCCTGAATCCTGTATGTTGGTTTTAAGATAAATTTAGGGTGGGGGGGAGAGAGCAGGGTGTTCCTTCAGGTCTTATAAATCCATCAAGGCATTGTGCTCCAGGTCCTTCCCCTTTACATTCCTTGGGGCCAAGGAGAGTAGCTCAAGAAATCCAAGCCTGCCATTTTGGCTAGCTGGAGCTTTGCTTCTACCACTTTTTGACACAGGGAAGGGTCTCAACCTGTGAGCCCAAAACGGCTCGCAACAGTTTCTGACAAGAGCATCTAGTGTTGTGACTGCTATGATAATCAAAATATCTAACAATTTAATCATCCTTATAAAATTGCCTTGTGCCCCTTTGTAGGAAACCCCTACCCAACTCCAGCCCCTGGCAATCCTGATATTTCTATATCGATATTGATGTTCATTTTTATTGTTGAGTCACATTTCATTGTTTTGATGGACCAGCATTTGTTAATCCATTTGTTATTTCAAGGACATTCGTACTGTTTTCTGTTTGATGGATTATGAATAAAGTCAAAATAACCATTTCTATCTAGGGTTTTGTGAACATAACTTCTTATTTTACTGAAACAAATATCTAGGAGTGAGATTGCTGGGCCATATAGTAATTGTTATAGACTGAATGTTTATGTCCCCCACATCCATATGTTGTAGCCCTCACCCCACTCTGGCTGTCTTTAGAGGCAGGGTCTCTAAGGGAGTACTTGAGGTTAAGTGAGGTCATAAGAGTACAGTTAGCACTGTTCTTTTCTTTTCTTTTTAATATTCATTTATTTTTGAGAGAGAGAGAGAGAGATACAGGTGAGCAGGAGAGGGGCAAAGAGAAAGGGGGATAGAGGATTCAAAGCAGGCTCCAGGCTCTGGACCGTCAGCACAGGGCCCAACATGGGGCTAGAACCCACAAACTGTGAGATCATGACCTGAACGGAAATCAAGAGTCAGATGCTTAACCTACTGAGCTACCCAGGTGCCCCAGAGTACAGCCCTGTTCTGATAGGATTATTGTCTCAGAAGAAGAGACCCCAAAGAACTCTCTTCCTCTTTCTACACAGAGGCACTGAGGAAAGGCCACGTGAGGACAGTGGCAAGGTGGCCATGGGCAACCCAGGAAGATGGCTCTCCCCGGAAACTGAATCTGCTGGAACCTTCAACCTGGACTCGTAACCTCCAGAACCAGAAGGCAATAAATTTCTGTTCCTTAAGCCACCCAGCCTGTGGTGGTGTATCACCATGGCAGGACACCTGACTAAGAGAGTAAGTGTGTGTATAACTTTATCAGAAACTCCATTTTCCAAAGTAGCTGTACCATTTACATTCTCACTAGCAATGAAAGGGAGTTGCTATTGCTCTGCACATCGATGATCTTCTCAGGGTTTTGTTTTTTAGCAATTCTAATGGGCACGTAGAGGGATTTCATTGCGGTTTTAATTTGCAAGTTTGAATACTCATGAGGCGGGGCATCTTGGCGCCCATCCATCATCTCTGGTCAAGTGGTCTATTCAAATCTCTGACCCTTTTGGAAAATTGAGCTGTTTGTTTTCTTATTTTCAATATGTGACATCTTCACATATTCCGTTTACTAAGCCTTTACCAGATGTGCTTTTGCAAATATTTCCTCCGAGTTTGTGGCTTGTCATTCCATTTTCTGCACGGTCTCTTCAAAGTGCAAATATTTTACATTTTGCTCAAGTCCAGTTTATCATTTTAAATCACATTATGGATCACGCTTATGTTGTCATGGCTACAATATCTTTGCCTAATCTAAGATCACAAAGATTTGTTCCTATATTTTCTCCTAGAAATTTATAGATTTGGTTTTACATTAACGTCCATTATCCATTTTGAGTTAATTTTGTGTGTCGTGCAAAGTAAGGGTTTGTTTAATTTTTTCTCTTTACTCTGCCTATCAAAATACTGCAGTAGGATTTATTAAAGAGATGATCTTTTCCACATTGAATTCTTCTGGCACCTTTTTCTAAAATCAATTTTATCATATGAGTGGGTCTATTTCTGAGTCTATTGTGTTCCATTCATGTATGTGCCTATCCTCTAGTCAAAACTATTGTAACTTGATGTTATGTCTTGAAATCAGGTCGTGTGAATCCTTCAACTTTGTTTTTCTCGAAATGGTTCATTGCCATATAAATTTTAGAATCAGTTGTTAATTTCGAAAAAGAAAATTTTAAATAGTCCATCAAATATTTTTTTTCGACTTGTGATAAATGTATAGGTATAGATTTGGAGAGTAGTCGGCTTCTAATATTTAGTCTTCCCATCTGTAACATTGTGGTAGTTTTCATTCTATGTCTTCTTTGATTTTTTCAAAAACATTTTGTAGTTTTTAGCGTAAAGACTTTGCATGCACTCAGTTAAGCATCTGACTCTTGATTTCGGCTCAGGTCATGATCTCATGGTTCCTGAGTTTGAACTCTGCACTGACAGCCCGGTGCCTGCTTGGGATTCTCTCTCTCCCTCTCTCTCTCTGCCCCTCCCCTGTTCATGTTGCACACATGCTTTCTCTCTCTCTCTCTGTCAAAATAAATGAACTAAACTAAAAAAAAAAAACTTGCATACATTTTAAAATTTATTATTAAATACTTCATGTGTTTTGATATTATTATAAATAAGACCTAAGAAATTATTGATTTCCAGTGATACATTGCCGGGAAATAGAAATATGATTGATTTTTGTTTGTTGTATCCCGTGACCTTGCTAAACCGAGTTCTAGGATTTTCTTGTTTTCTTGTGAGGGTTTTTTTTCCATATATTTCTTGGGATTTCGTACATGGACAGTAATGTTATCTACCAATGAGTTAGCTTTATTTTCTTCCTTTTCAATCGTATTTCTTTTAATTTTTCCCTGCTTTACTGCACTGGCTAGGACTTCCACTGCAATGTTGAATAGGAGTGGTAAGAGTGTGTATCTTTGTCTTGTTTCTAGTCTTAGAGGGGAGAACATTTAGTCTTTAACCATCAAATGTGGTATTGGCACTAGGCTTTGTGTAGAAGCCCTTTAGCAGACTAAGGGACTTCCCTGGAATTCTCTGGAACTCACTGAGTTAATTTGGCTTTGAATTTTGTCATGCTTTTCCTGCATCGACTAATGAGAACATATCATTTTTATTCCTTAGTCCGTTTATATGTTAGTTACATTAATTGGTCTGTGGTTTTTCTTTTTTTGTAATGTATTTGTCACATTGGAGTATCAAAGTTATGCTGGCCTAATACAATGAGTGGGAATAAGTCCCATCTTCTTCTATTTTCTGAAAGAGTTTGTAGAATACCAATATTATTTTTTCATTCAATGTGTGATGGAATTTACCAGCACAACCATGTATTCCTGGAGTTTTCTTTTTGGAAGATTTAGAAAAAAATTTTTAATGTTTATTTATTTTTGAGAGAGAGAGAGAGAGGGAGAGTACAAGTTGGGGGACAGAGAGAGAGGGAGATGTAGAATCTGAAACAGACGCCAGGCTCTGAGCTGTCACCACAGAGCCCAATGCTGCAGCTGAACGCAAGAACCCTAGATCATGATCTGAGCTTACCGACTGAGCCTCCCAGGTGCCCGTCTTTTTGGAAGATTTTTAAAATTTATTTTAAAAATTTTTAGTATTTTTTTATTTTTGAGGGAGAGAAAGAAACAGAACACGAGCGTGGGGAGGGGCTGCCGGGTCCTTGTTCCGGCGAATCTAGGGGTCCACGAAGACGGACGGTCAGGGGGAAATGAAGTGAGAGAGCCACGAGTGAGATGGAGTCTGATGACGAAGCAGGCAGCCCTGGAAATTCTGGCATCTCTGACCTGCTAGTCTCAGTGTCTTTATTTTTAGAGGTAGCGAGTGACAATACATCCGTGACATGGCGTCTTTTACAATTTTTCTTAGGTGGGCATATTTGGGAATCCCTCAGACTTAGATTAGGCAGTAACTGTTTTTATGACTTTGTTCCAAAGTTACACATTGTTTTTTAGGCAAAGCAGAGGAAATAAGAAGATAAAGTTTTTAGGAAGAAAGCAGGATTGTCATAGCCCTTGGTAAACAGAGGGCGCATACATTGTTGCCTTAAGACCTATGTTAATCATCTGTACATAGATTAGGAGACATTCTATCCATAATCTCTAACCATGATGGAGGAGGTATTATTTGCTTGGTAGAGACAGGATCTCTAATACTTGTCTAAGTTCTTTTCCTTTATGAGTGAGTGAGCCTATATCATAAGGGCTCACGTTTATCCGTTTCTATACAAACAGCAGTTTCTGTAAAAGTATTTTGTTATTGCCTTTATATTATAAAGGAGCGTGGGGATGGGAATAGCAAATGGATTTGTGAAACGTTAACCTCAGGAAGGTACTCAATGTTTGTTGTTGTTCAGTGAAGATATGTGTAGCTACTTTTATCTGGCTATTGTTTGTACCTTATCTGTAAACAGTGCCCCTAACTTCTGGGATAAGCCAACCTCCGGAGAAGGTCCCAAGTCTCTTTACAATCTCTCCTGTCAGTCTGTTAACCAAATACTGAGAGAAGCTTCAGAGATGTGCCTTGAGGTTTTATGGTGGGGCTGAGGGGATGATTAACACAATGCGATACCTGCAAGGAAAATCTAGTTTGGCTCAAGGAGTCTTGGGGCCTAACGTCTGCTAATTTCTAGCCAACTCATAACTGCTATTCTTTTTTTTCTTTAATTTTATAATAGTTTACTTTCAAATTGGCTTACATATAACACCCAGTGTTCATCCCAACATGTGCCCTTTTTAATGCCCATCACCCCCTCTCCCCCCTCCCTCATCCCCCTTACCCTCAGTTTTTTCTTAGTCTTTGAGAGTCTCTTATGTTTTATCTCCCTCCCTCTCTGTGTCTTTTTTTCCTTTCCCCTCTTCCCCTCCCCCTGGTTTTTGCTTAGTCTCACAAAGTCCACCTATTCGTGGAAACATATGGTATCTGTCTTTTTCTGACTGACTTACTTCACTTAACATAATACCCTCCAGTTCCATCCATGTTGCTACGCATGGCCAGATTTCATTTTTTCTCATTGCCACGTAGTAGTCCATTGTATATAAGTACCATAACTTCTTTATCCATTCGTCAGTTGATGGGCACTTGGTCTCTTTCCATGATTTATGATCAATGTGTGTAACCTATCCCCAAGAGGCAACCTTGAGGTTACTTCTGGCCAGGTCACTCTCATTCAGATTTTATCCATCAAGACATCTCACTCCAGGTCCCCTTTTCCATGTGCCATAAACCCAAAGAGCATTATGTTCTTTAGGCCAGAGAAAGCAGTTCAAGAAATCCAGGCCTGAAAGACTATTTAGAAGGAGGTAAGATTAGGCGCCAGTTTGGCTGGCGGGAGCTTTGCTTCAACCTTTTCCACACAGAGAGGGGTCTCAACCTGCGAGGCCAAAACAGCTCCCAACAAGGGGCAGAGAGAGAGAGGGAGACATAGAATCCGAAGCAGGCTCCAGGCTCTGAGCTGTTAGCACAGTGCCAACGCAGGGCTCAAACTCACAAACTGGGAGATCATGACCTGAAGCAAAGTGGAACACTTAACTGACTGACCCACCCAGGCGCCTCTGGAAGATTTTTAGTGAAGATTTCAATTTCTTTACTAGAAATACACCTGTGAATAGTTTTGTTTTATTGGATCTCTTGTAAGCAATATATATATATTTCATATATATATATATATATATATATATATATATATATATATTTGTAAGCAATAAATAATATATATATATATATATATATATATATATATATATATTTTGCTGTAATTTGTTCTTTTCACCTAAGTTGCCTATTTGTTAGCATAGAGTTCTTAAATGATGTTTTCTTCATTTTACTTCAAAAGTCTCCAGGGTGTATAGTTATATTAACTGTATTATCCTTATAAAATGTGTTTTGTCTTTTCTTGGTAATTAATCTTGCTAGAGTTAACAAATGCATAATCTTCTAAATGAACCTTCTTTGGCTTTATATTTTGTTTTGTTTCTTTGTCACATGTCACTGATTTCTGTTTTTAGGTTATTATCTCCTTCATTGTGAGTCCTTTGGATGTATTCTGCTTTCTTCTTTTCCCTATGTTTTGAAGTCGGAGCAGGGATCATTTAGTATAAACTTTACTCTTTGTTTCTCCTATTGTTTCGTTTTAAAATTACAAGTCTCCCTCTAAGCAGGATGTTATAATTAATATAATAAATAAAATTTATTTTCTTTTCCTTTTCTTTGCCTTTTAAAAATTAATCTTAATTTAATGACAAGTTGGGAGGCAAACTTTCTTCTAGTTTTGAGAAATAGTAGACATATTTCACTGTATACGTTTAAGACAATCAGCATGGTGGTTTCATTTACATATATTGTGAAATGTTATCACCGTAGGTTCAGCTAACGTCGATCATGTCACATAGATATAATATAAAGATAGAGTTTATTTTTATGATCATTCAGTTGAAAATATTGACTCATTTCCATTGCATTCTCTGAGAATTAATTTTTCACCAATTGGTCTTTTTAAAAAATGCTAAAGGATCTTCTTTCAGTGGAAAAGAACTAGTACTAGAAGGGAATTTGGTGCTTCTGTAATCAAAAATAAGACCAAAAATGGTAAATATCTGAGTAAATATAATAGAGAATCTCTCTACCCTTAGTTCTTTAAATGTGTATGGTGGATGAAAGCAAAAATTAAAACAGTGACCGGTGATACTCAACATTAAGGACTTTTCCTCTGCAAAAGACTCTGTTAAAAGATTAGAAAGCCAGGTACCTATGGGGAAATATGGACATCTCATATCTAACAAAGGACTTCTAGCTACGATATATACAGCACATCCAAACTCAAAGGTAAAGCAAATTTATCTAACAAAAACATGGGCAAAGAGTTGAACAGACATTCCACCAAAGAAGACATATAGATAGCAAATAAACACATGAAAAGTTGCTGAATATCCTTAGCGTTTACAAAACTTCAAACTTAGATCCCATTGAAATAGCACTACACGCCGAGAATACCAAATGCTGGTGAGCACGCGGAGCAAGTAGACTTACATTGCACGTGGGAATCCAAAATGTGACAGCCATGATGGAAGGTGGGTTGGTAATTTCTTGTACATTCAGATATGGAGTTATGTGTGGCCCGGGAATCTCCCTCCTGGGTATTTCCCTGGAGAATGGAAACACAAAGCCTCTATGTTAATTTTTACAGTCGCTTCATCCCCTCAATGGAATTCTATTCGTCAATAAAAAAGAAGCGAATTGGGGCACCTGGGTGGCTCAGTTGGTTACGTATCCGACTTTGACTCAGGTCATGATCTCGCGGTTCTTGAGTTCAAGCCCTACGTGAGGCTCTCTGCTGACAGCTCAGAGCCTGGAGCCTGCTTCGGATTCTGTGTCTCCCTCTCTCTCTGCCCCTCCCATTCTCGTGCTCTGTCTCTCAAACATAAATGTTAAAAGGTTTTTTTTTTCAAAAGGAACAAATTATGGGTATATACAACAACTTGGATGAATCTCCAAGGCATTTGTTGAATGAAAGAAAGAAAGACTGAAAACGTTTCATATGTTATGATTCCAACTGTATGCCATTCTGGAAAAGACACAATTCAAGGAGTGGAGAATACATCAATGGTTGCCTGGGGTTCGGAGTGGAGGGAGAGTTTGACTATAAAGGGACAGCAAGCGGTTACTATTTGAGGTGATAGGGCTGTTCTTTTATCCTATTCGTTATAGAGGTTATACAAACCTGTAGATGTCTTAAAATTCATAGAACTGTATATCAAAAAGTGGTCACTTTTCCATACGCAAATTAAAAATGACAAAAATCATAACAACAAACAAGGGTAAAAATGAAAATCACCAAATACTTCAAGAGGAAGTGGTCAGGATATCTCTGGTTCCAAACATTTGTTGTATGGGCTTGGCCAAGTTAACTTCTCTGTGACCCAGCTTCCTCTTTGTGTAAAGTGATGGCCATATTTGTAGTATCACCCTGAGGTTGTGTGAGAGCTGAGTGAAATAATACAGAGCTACTCCTTCCTATATTGGAATCACTCATTAAGTGTCAGTTGCAATTTGACTTATTATCATGCCTATTA
Organism: Paguma larvata; assembly: GCA_030068075.1. Lineage (NCBI taxonomy): Eukaryota > Metazoa > Chordata > Mammalia > Carnivora > Viverridae > Paguma > Paguma larvata. The sequence continues at coordinate 11,959 of JAINVK010000389.1, forward strand.
AGATAACTGGGCAGGACTGGTGAAACTTCAGTTGACCCATGTAGCTCTCCATTGCCACAGGTAGCCTCTTTTCAGCTTTTCCTGCTTCTGAGATCTCAAACCCAAACCAGTCTAAATGTGGCTTCTTTACTTCTTACATGAAGACCACATAAAGCACTTGAGCATACAAAGCCTGTGTCTAAAGTCTTTCACCATTCCCAGTCCCTTGTGGTGGTGGCCAACATCTTGTAACATTGCTAGGCTCCCCCTTAGGAAAATGCATACAGGGATCACTTGAGATCAATCATCTAATCCACCCAGGCCACAGTCTAGTTTTTATCTGCACAAGGGGAGTCATAGAACCAGCCCTTCTTAGAGGTAAGAAATGAATTATTTTATGAACTAAGAGCACCTGTCAGCCTCATTTAAAACATGATCACAGTCACTAAATAGAGAAATAGTTATGGGTGGATTTCGCACCCATCTGGGCCTCAGTTTCCTTTGAAACATTAAGAAATTTATCCTATCCAGTAGTCTTTTAAGCTCTAAAATTTTCTTATTCTACAGTCTTGACAAAACTAGTCTCCTAATAATTAGCTTCCTTAAGGCTCCCTTCATGTCATGATTTCTCAGGCTGTAGATGAAGGGATTGACCAGTGGAGTCACCACGGTGAAGATGACAGTGGCCCCCATGTCTTGGACTGAGTAGGAGGATGAAGGTCGCATATAGATCCCCAGGATCGCCCCATAGAAGAGGGACACCACAGTGAGGTGGGACCCACATGTGGACAGGGCCTTCCTTATTCCACGGGCAGACGGCAACTTCAGTACCTTAGAGAGGATATAAGCATATGAGATGATGATACATGTAAACGGCGTCAGAAATACCAGTCCTCCCACAGTGAATACCATCAGTTCATTGATAAAAGGATCAGAACAAGACAGCTTTACAACCGCATAGGGTTCACAGAAAAAGTGATGCACAGTATGGTGGAAACAAAACGTGAGCTGGACCATGAGAAGAGTGTGTAGGAGAGCATGCAGGTTTGTAATGACCCAAGAGGCCGCCACCAGAAGGATGCAGAGTTTGGGCCTCATGATCATGCCGTAGTGGAGTGGGCAGCAGATGGCTACATAACGGTCATAGGCCATCACGCTCAGGAGGAACCCATCCATGTTGGCGAAGGTGATGGTGAAGTAGATCTGGGTCATGCATTCCACATACGAGATAGACTTGCTTCCCAGCACGTGGTTCAGCAGCATCTTGGGGGTTGTGACTGAGGAAAAGCAGATGTCGACGCAGGAGAGGTTAGCCAAGAAGAAGTACATGGGGGTATGGAGACGGCTGTCACAGCCGATGGCCAGGACGATGAGAAGGTTCCCGATGATGATGACCAGGTACATCCACAGGAACAGCCCGAAGAGAATCTCTTCCTGCTCTGCCTGCCCGGAGAGTCCCAGGAGAAGGAATCCTGTGACCGTAGTCTGGTTGCCTCTATCCATGCCTGCAGGGGAGAAAATAGCATCACAGGATTAGATCCTATGTCAACATTAAGGCAAATATATTTTGCAACCATTTTTCTATTTTGTTGAGAAATAACTAAGCCAAAGAATCTTTTTGAGTCATTTTACAGAAAAACCCTGGTTAATTTCAAGAGTGTTTAATTACCAGTGGCTTTAGTTTTATTTATTCTATTCTTGTTTACTGAGTACCATATACAGATACTTTCATGGATGGTATTTTGCCTCATCTAATAATGGAGATTTTATTTTGCTTAATAGATAAAGCAACTGAGGCTCACGGAAGTTAAGTGCTATTTCCAAATTCGTGAGACAATAGGAGTTAGAGATACACATTGGGTGAAGTGCTTTTTTCTGTATGGTATTTTTTGATTAGCTAACCATTTATTTTCTGAACTTAACCATGCGTTAGGCTCTGTACTAAATGCTGTATTAGAAACCTGCAAGTGTTACGTGTTTATATTTTCCCAAATTATGGAAAGTTTGTGGATTTGGAAAGACCTAGTTGGTGGTTTGTCCCTAACATTCTAGCTGCTGTTAAGCTGACCTAAGCATGGATCACAGGTGTTGGGAAGGCTGACCTAAGCACGCTGTTCAGGTTGCGTGTCAAACATTCATCTGATTTCTGATAGAAGAACAAAGGCAGGTATATTTTTGAAAATGATATAGTCACATATATGTGTGTATATATATGTACGTATATACAGTAAAACCTTGGATGGTGAGTAACTTGGTCTGCGAGTGTTCTGCAAGACAAGCAAATATTTCTAACAAATTTTAACTTGATAAGGAAGCAGTGTGTTGCAATAGGAGTATTGGGTGAACCCAACTGTCACATGATCACAACTGAGCCAATGGTTCTTGAATTTAACTTTGATCAATGAGTGTTCAGGATTACAGGCATGTAATGTTTCTGAAATGAATTATGCTCGCAAACCAAGGTTTTACTGTGTATATATGTATGTATACACACACACACACACATATAATAATATAGTCAGATTATTTTTGCTATGGGACTAATGGGATTTACTGCCTGGTAAAGCAAATTCATGTGGTACCTCCAGCAGATAATCCCAGCACCGAGAAATCATTAGAAGGAGGTAGAAGTCAAGTAAAGCCCTGTGAATGAAATGTCTCTGGAAAAATTTATGGCTTTGGAATACTGAAGGAGAGGGGGTGCATTTATTAGTCATGAGAACAAAGGCTTGAGGCAAAGAGAAGAAAGGCATGGAACTGCCCTTCCATATGACTGGATGACTGGGCTAGGGGACATTGTAGGGAATATTCCTAGGAACTGGTTGTAGGATATACATAAAATGGAAAATCTCCATAGTGAGGAGATTTCAATCCATCAAACCAAGGGAAAAGTGCTGAGATTAGAGGTTGTTTTTTTTCCCTGAACTATTTCCCAGGACACAGGTAGGTAAAACAATACTAGACAGAGGCCCAAAGATTCTGCACAAGAAGTCTGGTTAGTGTAGACGGGAGATGTGGAGGGGTGAGGGAGACACATCATGGAGAACAACCAGAGACTGGCTGGCCAACAGATGTAAATATTCTGGTCTCAAAGACAGCCGGTTTCCCATAGTGGAGACGGAGGAAAAGATAAAAGAGGGCTAAGAGGATATCAAATGAGATTCTTCCTGTCTTCTTTGAATTGCTACAAAGGCCAAATAGTGAGTAAAACTAGCTCAGAGTATCCCACGCTTCGTTGTTGTAGACATTCCCACTCCCAGCATTGGAGTGTAGGTTACAGCCCAAAAAAAAAACAGTTTCAATTTCATGGTTTAAACCTTCAAAATTGAGACTTGCCAGGAAATCAGCCACATCGTAGTCACCCACTGACTACCTCTGACTCTGAGGAAATACGGTGGGAGGTGGTAAGGTGGAGAGTAGGGGCAGCCTGGGAGGGTCTCCAATGTCTCCCAGAAGAATGTCTGTTGTGGGGAGGTAGCGGGGCTCTTGGCCTGAGCGTCTGGGCAGGATTTTTAGGAGCCTGCAGTCACTGACCCTAGCACCTTTACCCTGAGCTGTCTCCTTCGTCTCCCACTGCTGCTTTTCTACATCCACCTTGGAAACGTGCACGCTCCGTCCCACAGTGGGCAGCACGTCCTGAAAAGGGAAAGGCTTGTACATGTCAAACCAGGACACGTGCCCCCTTTGAACTTGGTCAGGTGCAGAGGGATTTCGTGTATCTGCTTCTCTGCCTGTTTGTGTCCCCGTGAATCTGTCTGTTGTTGGAGGTCCCGTGCCCTCACCTGCTTTCCCAGCCCTTCTTACCTGGCTGTGTTTTGCCTCTGTGAGATGTGGTCATGGAACCCCCATCTCCACGGGCTCCTTGCTTGACTCTGGATGATTCGAAAGTGTCAGCCAGGGCTGAGGACCGAGGCACCCTTGTTGCTCTCCTAGGTCTGGTGTGGATGATTGGGAACAAATAAGATGATTGGGGACAAAGAAGCAGATCTTCCTTCCCTGGAGATTGGGACTTATTCTGAGGGATCAGGGCAGAAATAGTTGCCACCGGTGGGAGTTCCCAGCATGGATTCCCCATAGAGACAAACATTTTAAGTGTTTGTTTTTCATATTCTGTCCAGACTCAAAAAATAGGAATGAGAGAGTCTCAAATCTTGTTCACATACTTGTTACACAATTTTGGGAATTCACCTCCTCCTTTCTTAGTCTTTTGTGTATCTAGGAAATCAGTGACGGAAGAGAGAGGGGCTATGCTTTGTGATGATAAAATACATAATGGACATAAACGCTTAACTTAAGAAACTGTATGAAATAATGTAACAACCACCAGAACACAAAATGTCAAAAACTCTTATAAATACAAGAAAAAATTTACTAAATAACCCCTTTACTGGAAGACTTAACTACGCCTTTCTCAAAACTCAATGCTTCTAAGTAGGCAAAAATCATGATCAGATATTTGAACTACCAAATTTAAAGTTTGAACTACTAATATTAAATAAATGTATATACACACATACACAATTACATACACATAACATTTTATATGTAATTATACATATACAATTGCCTAACCCCAGGGAATATTAACTATTATTAAACATCTTATCGGTTATAATAAAACTCTTAAAATTCTTCTGAAATATAAACTTTGGAGACCGCATTCTCTGATCATAAGATCTTAAATTACAACTCAACAGATACAATATAGAAAGAAAATGAGGTTTTCTTTGATTTTTTAAATTTAAATATACTTTATATAGAGTAAAAATCATCTGTCTTAGAGTACAGTTCTGCAAGTATTTGACAAGTGCATCTAGGGTTGTGACCTCCATGATAATCAAAATATCTAACAATTTAATCATCCTTCCAAAATTGCCTTGTGCCCCTTTATAGGTAACCCCTAGCCAACTCCAGCCCCTGGCAATCCTGATATTTCTATATCAATATTGCTGTTCATTTTTATTGTTGAGTCACATTTCATTGTTTTGATGTACCTGCATTTGTTACTCCATTTGTTAGTTCAAGGACATTCGTACTGTTTTCTGTTTGATGAATTATGAAGAAAGCCAAAATAACCATTTCTATATAGGGTTTTGTGAACATAACTTTTTATTTTACTTAAATAGGTATCTTGGAGTGAGATTGCTGGGCCATATAGTAAGTGTTATAGACAGAATGTTTATGTCCCCCAAATCTATATGTTGAAGTCCTCACCCCACTCTGGCTGTATTTAGAGGCGGGGTCTCTAAGGAAGTACTTGAGGTTAAATGAGGTCTTTAGAGTACAGTTAGCACTGTTCTTTTTTTTTTTCTTTTCAATTTTCATTTATTTTTGAGAGAGAGAGAGAGAGAGAGAGACAGGTGAGGAGGGGAGGGGCAAAGAGAAAGAGGGATAGAGGATTCAAAGCAGGCTCCAGGCTCTGAGCTGTCAGCACAGAGCCCAACACGGGGCTCTAACCCACAGACTGTGAGATCATGACCTGAACCGAAATCAAGAGTCACATGCTTAACCTACTGAGCTACCCAGGTGCCCCAGAGTACAGCCCTGTTCTGATAGGATTATTGTCTTAGAAGAAGAGACCCCAAAGAACTCTCTTCCTCTTTCTACACAGAGGCACTGCGGAAAGGCCACGTGAGGACAGTGGCAAGGTGGCCATGGGCAACCCAGGAAGATTGCTCTCCCCAGAAACTGAATCTGCTGGAACCTTCATCCTGGACTGGTAACCTCCAGAACCAGGAGGCAATGAATTTCTGTTCCTTAAGCCACCCAGCCTGTGGTGGTGTATCACGGCAGGACACCTGACTAAGAGAGTAAGTGTGTGTATAACTTTATCAGAAACTCCATTTTCCAAAGTAGCTGTACCATTTACATTCTCACCAGCAATGAAAGGGAGTTGCTACTGCTCTGCACATTCATGATCTTCTCAGGGTTTTGTTTTTTAGCAATTCTAATGGACACGTAGAGGGATTTCATTGCGGTTTTAATTTGTAAGTCTGAATACTAATGAGGCGGGGCATCTTGTCACCCATCCATCATCTCTGGTCAAGTGGTCTATTCAAATCTCTGACTCTTTTGAAAAATTGAGCTGTTTGTTTTCTTATTTTCAGTATGTGACATCTTCACATATTCTGTTTACTAAGCCTTTATCAGGTGTAGCTTTTGCATATATTTCCTCCGAGTTTGTGGCTTGTCATTCTATTTCTGCACCGTCTCTTCAAAGTGCAAATATTTTACATTTTGCTCAAGTCCAGTTTATCATTTTAAATCACATTATGGATCACGCTTATGTTGTCATGGCTACAAAATCTTTGCCTAATCTAAGATCACAAAGATTTGTTCCTATGTTTTCTCCTAGAAATTTATGGTTTTTGGTTTTACATTAACGTCCATTATCCATTTTGAGTTAATTTTGTGTGTCGTGCAAAGTAAGGGTTTGTTTAATTTTTTCTCTTTACTCTGCCTATCAAAATACTGCAGTAGGATTTATTAAAGAGATGATCTTTTCCACATTGAATTCTTCTGGCACCTTTCTCTAAAATCAGTTTATCATATGAGTGGGTCTATTGCTGAGTCTATTGTGCTCCACTAATGTAGGTGTCTATCCTCTGGTCAAAACTATTGTAGCTTGATGTTAAGTCTTAAATTCAGGTCGTGTGAATCCTTGAACTTTGTTTTTCTCGAAATGGTTCATTTGCCATATAAATTTTAGAATCAGTTAATTTCTAAAAAAGAAAATTTTAAATAGTCCATCAAATATTTTTCTTCAACTTGTGATAAATGTATAGGTATCGATTTGGGGAGCAGTCGGCATCTAATACTTAGTCTTCCCGTTTGTAAACGTTGTGTTAGTTTTCATTTCTATGTCTTCTTTGATTTTTTTCAAAAACATTTTGTAGTTATTAGCATAAAGACTTTTCATGCACTCAGTTAAGCATTTGACTCTTGATTTCGGCTCAGGTCATGATCTCATGGTTCCTGAGATTGAGCTCTGCACTGACAGTCCGGAGCCTGCTTGGGATTCTCTCTCTCTCTCTCTGCCCTTCCCCTGCTCATGTTGCACACATGCTTTCTCTCTCTCTCTCTCAAAAGAAATGAACTGGACTAAAAAAAAAAACTTGGCATACATTTTAAAATTTATTCTTAAATAGTTCATGTGTTTTGATATTATTATAAATAAGACCTTAAAAATTATTTTTTTCCAATAATACATTACCAGGATATAGAAATATGATTGATTTTTGTGTGATGTGTCCCATGACCTTGCTAAACCGAGTTCTAGGAGTTTTTTGTTTTCTTGTGAGGGTTTCTTTTCATATATTTCTTTGGATTTTGTACATGGACAGTAATGTTATCTACCAATGAGTTAGGTTTGTTTTCTTCCTTTTCAATCGTTATTTATTTTATTTTTTCCCTGCTTTACCGCCCTGGCCAGGACTTCCACTACAATGTTGAATAGGAGTGGTAAGAGTGTTTATCTTTGTCTTGTTCCTAGTCTTAGAGGGGAGAACATTTAGTCTTTAACCATGAAATGCGGTATTGGCGCTAGGCTTTGTGTAGAAGCCCTTTAGCAGACTCCAGGACTTCCCTGGAATTCTCTGGAACTCACTGAGTTAGTTTGGTTTTGAATTTTGTCATGCTTTTCCTTCTTCGACTAATAAGAACATATCATTTTTATACCTTAGTCCATTTATATATAGGTATATTAATTCGTGTGCGGTTTTTCTCTTTTTGTAATGTATTTATCACATTGGAGTATGAAAGTTATGCTGACCTAATATAATGAGTGGGAATAAGTCCCATCTTCTTCTATTTTCTGAAAGAGTTTGTAGAATACCAAGATCATTTTTTCATTCAATGTGTGATGGAATTTACCAGCACAACCAGTTAGAACTGGAGTTTTCAATTTGGAAGATTAAAAACAAATTTTTTTAATGTTTATTTATTTTTGAGAGGTAGAGAGAGAGAACAAGCAGGGGGGAGGCAGAGAGAGAGGGAGATGTAGAATCCGAAACAGACGCCAGGCTCTGAGCTGTCAGCACAGAGCCCAATGCTGCAGTTGAACTCAAGATCCCTGAGATCATGATCTGAGCTTAACCGACTGAGCCACCCAGGTGCCCATCTTTCTGGAAGATTTTTAAAATGTATTTAAAAATTTTTTAGTATTTATTTATTTTTGAGAGAGAGAAAGAAACACAACGTGAGTGGGGGAGGAGCAGAGAGAGAGAATGCGAAGCAGGCTCCAGGCTCTGAGCTGTCAGCACAGAGCCGTGGGCCTCAAACTCACAAACTGGGAGATCATGACCTGAACCGAAGTGGAACACTTAACTGACTGAGTCACCCAGGCGCCCCTGGAAGAATTTTAGTGAAGATTCCAATTTATTTAATAGAAATACAGCTGTTAATAGTTTTGTTTTATTGGATTTGTTGTAAACAGTATATATATATGTATATATTTTTTGTTGTAATTTGTTCTTTTCACCAAAGTTACCAATTTATTAGCATAGAGTTTGTAAATGATATTTCTTCATTTTACTTCAAAAGTCTCCAGGGTGTATAGTTACATTAACTGTATTATTCCTTATATAATGTGTTTTGTCTTTATTTGGTAATTAATCTTGCTAGAGTTAACAAATGCATAATCTTCTAACTGAACCTTCTTTTGGCTTTATATTTTGTTTTGTTTTCTTTGTCTACATGTCACTGATTTCTGTTTTTAGCTTTATTATCTCCTTCCTTCTGAGTCCTTTGGATGTATTCTGCTTTCTTCTTTTCCCTATGTTTTGAAGTCAGAAGCAGGATTCATTTACTATAATCTTTTCTCTTTTTTTTTCTATTGTTTCATTTTAAAGTTCCAAATTTCCCTCTAAGCAGGATGTTATAATTAATATAATAAATATAATTTATTTTCTTTTCCTTTTCTTTCCCTTTTAAAAATCAATCTTAAATTAATGACAAGTTGGGAAGCAAACTTTCTTCTTGTTTTAAGAAATAGTTGATATACATGACTGTATAAGTTTAAGGCAACCAGCATGGTGGTTTGATTTACATATATTGTGAAATGTTATCACGGTAGGTTCAGCTAACGTCGATCATGCCACATAGATATAAAGATAGAGTTTATTTTTATGATTATTCAGTTGAAAATATTGACTCATTTCCATTCCATTCTTTGAGAATTAATTTTTCACCAATTGGTCTTTTTAAAAAATGCTAAAGGATATTCTTTCAGTGGAAAGCAACTAGTACCAGAAGGGAATTTGGTGCTTCTGTAATCAAAAATAAGACTAAAAATGGTAAATATCCTTGTAAATATAATAGAGAATCCATCTACCCTTAGTTCTTTAAATGTGTATGGTGGATGAAAGCAAAAATTATAACAGTGACCGGTTATACTCAACATTAAAGACTTTTTCTCTGCAAAAGACTCTGTTAAAAGAATAGAAAGCCAGGTACCTATGGGGAAATATGGACATCTCATATCCAACAAAGTCCTTCTATCTAGGGTATATTCCGAACATCCAAACTCAAAGGTAAAGCAAATTAATCTAACAAAAACAGGGGCAAAAGAGTTGACCAGACATTCCACCAAAGAAGACATATAGATAGCAAATAAACACATGAAAAGTTGCTGAATATCCTTAGCGTTTACATAACTTCAAACTTAGATCCCATTGAAATAGCACTACACACCGAGAATACTAAATGCTGGTGAGCACGCGGAGCAAGTAGACCTACATTGCACGTGGGAATTCAAAATGTGACAGCCATGATGGAAGATGGGTTGGTAGTTTCTTGTACATTCAAATATGGAGTTATGTATGGCCCAGGAATCTCCCTCCTGGGTATTTCCCTGGAGAATGGAAACACAAAGTCTCTATGTTAATTTTTACAGTCGCTTCATCCACTCAATGGAATTCTATTCAACAATAAAAAAAGAATGAATTGAGGCACCTGGGTGGCTCAGTTGGTTAAGTGTCCGACTTCGGCTCAGGTCATGATCTCGCAGTTCTTGAGTTCAAGCCCCACGTGAGGCTCTCTGCTGACAGCTCAGAGCCTGGAGCCTGCTTCAGTTTCTGTGTCTCTCTCTCTCTCTGCCCCTCCCGTTCTCATGCTCTGTTTTTCTCTCGAAAATAAATGTTAAAAGATTTTTTTGAAAAAGGAACAAATTATGGATATATACAACAACTTGGATGAATCTCAAAGGCATTTGTTGAATGAAAGAAAGAAAGAATGAAAACGTTACATATGTTATGATTCCAACTGCATGACATTCTGGAAAAGGCACAATTCAAGGAGTGGATAATCCATCAATGGTTGCCTGGGGTTCAGAGTGGAGGGAGAGTCTGACTATAAAGGGACAGCAAGCGGTAACTATTTGAGGTGATACAGCTGTTCTTTTATCCTACTTGTTATAGTGGTTATACAAACCAGTAGATGTCTTAAAACTCATAGAACCGTATATCAAAATATGGTCACTTTCCCAGATGCAAATTAAAAATGTCAAAAATCATAACAACAAACAAGAGTAAAAATGATATCACCAAATACTTCAAGAGGAAGTGGTCAGGATCACTCTGGTTCCAAACATTTGTTGTATGGGCTTGGCCAAGTTAACTTCTCTGTGACCCAGCTTCCTCATTACTACAAATATTACTACATCGTGTAAAGTGATGGCAATATTTGTAGTATCACCCTGAGGTTGTGTGACAGCTAAGTGAAATAATACAGAGCTACTCCTTCCTATTTTGGAATCACTCATTAAGTGTCAGTTGCAATTTGACTTACTATCATGCGTAATAAGATAACTGGGCAGGATTGGTGACACTTCAGTTGACCCATGTAGCTCTCCGTTGCCACAGGTAGCCTCTTTTCAGCTTTTTCTGCTTTTGAGATCTCAAACCCAAACCAGTCGAAATGTGGCTTCTTCACGTTTCACATGGAGACACATAAAGCACTTGAGCCTAAAAAGCCTGTGTCTAAAGTCTTTCACCATTCCCAGTCCCTTGTGGTGGCGGCCAGCATCTTATAACATTGCTAGGCTCGCCCTTAAGAAAATGCGTCCAGGTATCACTTGGGATCAATCATCTAATCCATGCAGGCCTCAGTGTAGTTTTTATCTGCCCACGGAGAGTCATAGGACCAGCCTTTCTTAGAGGTAACAAATGAATTATTTTATGAACTAAGAGTATCTGTCAGCATCATTTTAAATCATGATCACGGTCACTAAATAGAGAAAAAGTTATGGGTGGATTTCGCACCCATCTGGGTCTCAGTTTTCTTTGAAACATTAAGAGATTTATAATTTCCAGTAGGCTTTTCAGCTCTAAAATTTTCTAATTCTAGAGTGTTGACTAAACTAGTCTCCTAATATTTAGCTTCCTGAAGGCTCCCTTCATGTCCTGATTTCTCAGGCTGTAGATGAAGGGATTGACCAGAGGTGTCACCACAGTGAAAAGGACAGTGGCCACCGAGTCTTGGACTGAGTAGGAGGATGAACGGCGCATATAAACCCCCAGGATCGCCCCATAGAAGAGGCACACCACAGTGAGGTGGGACCCACATGTGGACAGGGCCTTCCTTATTCCACGGGCAGACGGCAACTTCAGTACCTTAGAGAGGATATAAGCATATGAGATGATGATACATGTAAACGGCGTCAGAAATACCAGTCCTCCCACAGTGAATACCATCAGTTCATTGATAAAAGGATCAGAACAAGACAGCTTTACAACCGCATAGGGTTCACAGAAAAAGTGATGCACATGGTGGAAACAAAACGTGAGCTGGACCATGAGAAGAGTGTGTAGGAGAGCATGCAGGTTTGTAATGACGCAAGAGGCCACCACCAGAAGGATGCAGAGTTTGGGCCTCATGACCATGCCGTAGTGGAGCGGGCAGCAGATGGCTACATAACGATCATAGGCCATTACGCTCAGGAGGAACCCGTCCATGTTGCCGAAGGTGATTGAGAAGTAGATCTGGGTCATGCATTCCACGTATGAAATAGACTTGCTTCCCAGCACGTGGTTCAGCAGCATCTTGGGGGTTGTGACTGAGGAAAAGCAGATGTCGACGCAGGAGAGGTTAGCCAAGAAAAAGTACATGGGGGTATGGAGATGGCTGTCACAGCCGATGGCCAGGACGATGAGAAGGTTCCCGATGATGGTGACCGGGTACATCCACAGGAACAGCCCGAAGAGAATCTCTTCCTGTTCTGACTGCCCGGAGAGTCCCAGGAGAAGGAATTCTGTGGCTGTAGTCTGGTTACCTCTATCCATGTCTGCAGGGGAGAAAATAGCATCAAAGGATTAGATCCTATGTCAGCATAAAGGCAAATATATTTTGCAACCATTTTTCTATTTCGTTGAGAAATAACTAAAACCAAAGAATCTTTTTGAGTCATTTTACAGAAAAACCCTGGTTAATTTCAAGAGTGTTTAATTACTAGTGGCTTTAGTTTTATTTATTCTATTCTTGTTTACTGAGTACCATATACAGATACTTTCATGGATGGTATTTAGCCTTATCTAACAATGGAAATATTTTATTTCGCTTAACAGATAAAGCAACTGAGGCTCAGGAAAGTTAAGTGCTATTTCCAAATTCATGAGACAATAGGAGTTAGAGATCCACATTGGGTGAAGTGCTTTTTTCTGTATGGTATTTTTTGATTAGCTAACCATTTATTTTCAGAACTGAACCATGCGTTAGTCTCCGTACTAAATGCTGTGTTAGAAACCTGCAAATGTTACGTGTTTATATTTTCCCAAATTATGGAAAGTTTGTGGATTTGGAAAGACCTAGATGGTGGTTTGTCCCTACCATTTTAGCTGCTGTTAAGCTGACCTAAGCATGGATCACAGGTGTTGGGAAGGCTGACCTAAGCACGCTGTTCAGGTTGCTGTGTCAAACATTCATCTGATTTCTGATAGAAGAACAAAGACAGGTATGTTTTTGAAAATGATACAGTCACATATATGTGTGTATATATATATACGTATATACAGTAAAACCTTAGATGATGAGTAACTTGTTCTGCGAGTGTTCTGCAAGACAAGCAACATTTCTAGTAAATTTTAACTTGATAAAGAAGCAGTGTGTTGCAATATGAGTAGTGCGTGAAGCCAACTGTCACATGATCACAAGTGAGCCAATGGTTCTTGAAATTTGCTTTGATCTATGAGTGCTTTGGATTACAGGCATGTAATGTTTCTGAAACGAATTATGCTCGCCAACCAAGGTTTTACTGTGTTTATATGTATGTATACACACACACACATATAATAATATAGTCAGATTATTTTTGCTATTGGACTAACGGGATTTACTGCCTGGTAAAGCAAATTCATGTGGTACCTCCAGCAGACAATCCCAGCACCAAGAAATCATTAGAAGGAGGGAAAAGTCAAGTAAAGCCCTGTGAATGAAATGTCCCTGGAAGAATTTATGGTATTGGAATACGGAAGGAGAAGGGGTGCATTTATTAGTCATGAGAACAAAGGCTTGAGGCAAAGAGAAGAAAGGCATGGAACTGCCCTTCCATATGACTGGATGACTGGGCTAGAGGACATTGTAGGGAATATTCCTAGGAACTGGTTGTAGGATGTACGTAAAATGGAAAATCTCCATAGTGAGGAGATTTCAATCCATCAACCCAAAGGAAAAGTGCTGAGATTGGAGGTGGTTTTTTTTCCCTGAACTATTTCCCAGGACACAGGTAGGTAAAACAATCCTAGACAGAGGCTCGAAGATTCTGCACAAGAAGTCTGTTTAGGGTGGACGGGAGATGTGGAGGGGTGAGGGAGACACATCATGGAGAACACCAGAGACTGGCTGGCCAGCAGGTGTAAATATTCTGGTCTCAAAGACAGCCGGTTTCCCATAGTGGAGACGGAGGAAAAGATATAAGAGGGCTAAGAGCATATCAAATGAGATTCTCCCTGTCTTCTTTGAATTGATACAAAGGCCAAATAGTGAGTGAAACTAGCTCAGAGTATCCCACGCTTCGTTGTTGTAGACTTTCCCACTCCCAGCATTGGGAGTGTAGGTTACAGCCAAAAAAAAAAAAACAGTTTCAACTTCATGGTTTAAATCTTGAAAATTGAGACTTGCCAGGAAACCAGCCACATCGGAGTCACCCATTGACTACCTCTGACTCTGAGGAAATATGGTGGGAGGTGGTAAGGTGGAGAGTAGGAGCAGCCTGGGAGGGTCTCCAATGTCTCCCAGAAGAGTGTTTGTTGTGGGGACGAAGGAAGGCTCTTGGCTTGAGCATCTGGGCACGATTTTTAGGAGCCTGCAGTCACTGACCCTAGCACCTTTACCCTGAGCTGTCTCCTTCGGTCTCCCACTGCTGTTTTTCTACACCCACCTTGGAAACGTGCCTGCTCTGTCCCGCAGTGGGCAGCACGTCCTGAAAAGGGAAAGGCTTGTACATGTCAAACCAGGACACATGCCCCCTTTGAACTTGGTCAGGCGCAGAGGGATTTCATGTATCTGCTTCTCTGCCTGTTTGTGTCCCCGTGAATCTGTCTGTTGTTGGAGGTCCCGTGCCCTCACCTGCTTTCCCAGCCCTTCTTACCTGGCTGTGTTTTGCCTCTGTGAGATGTGGTCATGCAACCCCCATCTCCACTGGCTCCTTGCTTGAGTCTGGATGATTCAAAAGTGTCAGCCAGGGCTGAGGACCGAGGCACCTTTGTTGCTCTCCTAGGTTTGGTGTGGATGATTGGGAACAAATAAGATGACTGGGGACAAAGAAGCAGATCTTCCTTCCCTGGAGATTGGGACTTATTCTGAGGGATCAGGGCAGAAGTAGTTGCCACGGGTGGGTGTCCCCAGCGTGGATTCCCCATAGAGACAAACATTTTAAGTGTTTGTTTTTCATATTCTGTCCAGACACAAAAAATAGGAATGAGAGAGACTCAAATCTTGTTCACATACTTGTTACACAATTTTGGGAATTCACCTCCTCCTTTCTTAGTCTTTTGTGTCTAGGAAATCAGTGACAGGAAGAGAGAGGGGGTATGCTTTGTGATAACAAAATACATAATATACATAAACGCTTAACTTAAGAAACTGTATGAAAAAATGTAACAACAACTAGAACAAAAAATGTCAAAAACTCTTAAAAATACAAGAAAAAATTTACTGAATTACACTTTTACTGGAAGACTTTACTACGCCTTTCTCAAAACTCAGTGATTCTAAGTAGGCAAAAATCATGATAATCAGAGATTTGAACTACCATATTTAAAGTTTGATCTACTAATTTTAAATAAATGTATATACACACATACACAATTACATACACATAACATTTTATATGTAATTATACATATACAATTGCCTAAACCCAGGGAATATTAACTATTAATAAATACCTTATTGGTTATAATAAAACTCTTAAAATTCCTCTGAAATATAAACTTTGCAGACCGCATTCTCTGAATATAAAATCTTAAATTACAACTCAACAAATATAATATAGAAAGAAAATGAGGTTTTGTTTGATTTCTTAAATTTAAATATACTTTATAGAGAGTAAAAGTCATCTGTCTTAGAGCACAGTTCTTCAAGTTTTTGGCCGGGGTCCTTGTTCCGGCGAATCTAGGGGTCCACGAAGGTCGGACAGTCAGGCTAAAGGAAGTGAGAGTCACGAGAAAAGTGTAGTCTAATGACCAAGCAATCTGGCGTCTTCTCAATTCTGGCGTCCTCTGGCGTCTTCTCTATCCTGGCGATTCTCTCCCTGCTGGTCTGTGTCTTTATTTAAAAGGTAGTTTGTATATAAGTACCATAACTTCTTTATCCATTCGTCAGTTGATGGGCACTTGGTCTCTTTCCATGATTTGGCTATTGTCGGAAGTGCTGCTATGAACATTGGGGTACACGTGCTCCTATGCATCAGCATTCCTGTGTCTCTTGGGTAGATTCCTAGCAGGGCTATTGCTGGGTCATAGGGTAGCTCTATTTTCATTTTTTTGAGGAACCTCCACACCGTTTTCCAGAGTGGCTGCACCAGTTTGCATTCCCACCAACAGTGTAGGAGGGTGCCTACTTCTCCACATCCTCGCCAGCATCTATAGTTTCCTGATTTGTTCATTTTAGCCACTCTGACTGGTGTGAGGTGGTATCTCAGTGTAGTTGAGAAAGAATGAAATCTGGCCATGTGTAGCAACATGGATGGAACTGGAGGGTATTATGTTAAGTGAAATAAGTCAGTCAGAAAAAGACCGATACCATATGTTTCCACGAATAGGTGGACTTTGTGAAACTAAGCAAAAACCAGGGGGAGGGGAAGAGGGGAAAGAAAAAAAAGACACAGAGAGGGAGGGAGATAAAACATAAGAGACTCTCAAAGACTAAGAAAAAACTGAGGGTAAGGGGGATGAGGGAGGGGGGAGAGGGGGTGATGGGCATTAAAAGGGCACATGTTGGGATGAACACTGGGTGTTATATGTAAACCAATTTGAAAATAAACTATTATAACAAAAAAAATTCAATCTTAATTTAATGACAAGTTGGGAGGCAAACTTTCTTCTAGTTTTGAGAAATAGTAGACATATTTCACTGTATAAGTTTAAGACAATCAGCATGGTGGTTTCATTTACATATATTGTGAAATGTTATCACCGTAGGTTCAGCTAACGTCGATCATGTCACATAGATATAATATAAAGATAGAGTTTATTTTCATGATCATTCAGTTGAAAATATTGACTCATTTCCATTGCATTCTCTGAGAATTAATTTTTCACCAATTGGTCTTTTTAAAAAATGCTAAAGGATCTTCTTTCAGTGGAAAAGAACTAGTACTAGAAGGGAATTTGGTGCTTCTGTAATCAAAAATAAGACCAAAAATGGTAAATATCTGAGTAAATATAATAGAGAATCTCTCTACCCTTAGTTCTTTAAATGTGTATGGTGGATGAAAGCAAAAATTAAAACAGTGACCGGTGATACTCAACATTAAGGACTTTTCCTCTGCAAAAGACTCTGTTAAAAGAATAGAAAGCCAGGTACCTATGGGGAAATATGGACATCTCATGTCTAACAAAGGACTTCTATCTAGGATATATACAGCACATCCAAATACAAAGGTAAAGCAAATTAGTCTAACAAAAACATGGGCAAAAGAGTTGAACAGACATTCCACCAAAGAAGACATATAGATAGCAAATAAACACATGAAAAGTTGCTGAATATCCTTAGCGTTTACAAAACTTCAAACTTAGATCCCATTGAAATAGCACTACACGCCGAGAATACCAAATGCTGGTGAGCACGCGGAGCAAGTAGACTTACATTGCACGTGGGAATCCAAAATGTGACAGCCATGATGGAAGGTGGGTTGGTAATTTCTTGTACATTCAGATATGGAGTTATGTGTGGCCCGGGAATCTCCCTCCTAGGTATTTCCCTGGAGAATGGAAACACAAAGCCTCTATGTTAATTTTTACAGTCACTTCATCCACTCAATGGAATTCTATTCGTCAATAAAAAAGAAGAGAATTGGGGCACCTGGGTGGCTCAGTTGGTTAAGTATCCGACTTTGACTCAGGTCATGATCTCGTGGTTCTTGAGTTCAAGCCCTACGTGAGGCTCTCTGCTGACAGCTCAGAGCCTGGAGCCTGCTTCGGATTCTGTGTCTCCCTCTCTCTCTGCCCCTCCCATTCTCGTGCTCTGTCTCTCAAACATAAATGTTAAAAGGTTTTTTTTTTTTCAAAAGGAACAAATTATGGATATATACAACAACTTGGATGAATCTCAAAGGCATTTGTTGAATGAAAGAAAGAAAGACTGAAAACGTTTCATATGTTATGATTCCAACTGTATGCCATTCTGGAAAAGACACAATTCAAGGAGTGGAGAATACATCAATGGTTGCCTGGGGTTCAGAGTGGAGGGAGAGTTTGACTATAAAGGGACAGCAAGCGGTAACTATTTGAGGTGATAGGGCGGTTCTTTTATCCTATTCGTTATAGAGGTTATACAAACCTGTAGATGTCTTAAAATTCATAGAACTGTATATCAAAAAGTGGTCACTTTTCCATATGCAAATTAAAAATGACAAAAATCATAACAACAAACACGAGTAAAAATGAAAATCACCAAATACTTCAAGAGGAAGTGGTCAGGATCACTCTGGTTCCAAACATTTCTTGTATGGGCTTGGCAAAGTTAACTTTTGCGACGGCAAAATTGTAGTATCACCCTGAGGTTGTGTGAGAGCTAAGTGAAGTAATACAGAGCTACTCCTTCCTATATTGGAATCTCTCATTAAGTGTCAGTTGCAATTTGACTTATTATCATGCCTAATAAGATAACTGGGCAGCATTGGTGAAACTTCAGTTGACCCATGTAGCTCTCCATTGCCACAGGTAGCCTCTTTTCACCTTTTTCTGCTTCTGAGATCTCAAACCCAAACCAGTCTAAATGTGGCTTCTTTACTTTTTACATGAAGACCACATAAAGCACTTGAGCATACAAAGCCTGTGTCTAAAGTCTTTCACCATTCCCAGTCCCTTGTGGTGGCGGCCAACATCTTGTAACATTGCTAGGCTCCCCCGTAGGAAAATGCATGCAGGGATCACTTGGTATCAATCATCTAATCCACCCAGGCCACAGTCTAGTTTTTATCTGCACAAGGGGAGTCATAGCACCAGCCCTTCTTAGAGGTAAGAAATGAATTATTTTATGAACTAAGAGCACCTGTCAGCCTCATTTTAAAACATGATCAGGGTCACTAAATAGAGAAATAGTTATGCGTGGATTTCACACCCATCTGGGTCTCAGTTTCCTTTGAAAAATTAAGAAATTTATAATTTCCAGTAGGCTTTTCAGCTCTAAAATTTTCTAATTCTAGCGTCTTGACAAAACTAGTCTCCTAATAATTAGCTTCCTTAAGGCTCCCTTCATGTCATGATTTCTCAGGCTGTAGATGAAGGGATTGACCAGTGGAGTCACCATGGTGAAGATGACAGTGGCCCCCACGTCTTGGACTGAGTAGGAGGATGAAGGGCGCATATAGACCCCGAGGATCGCCCCATAGAAGAGGGACACCACAGTGAGGTGGGACCCACATGTGGACAGGGCCTTCCTTATTCCATGGGCAGACGGCAACTTCAGTACCTTAGAGAGGATATAAGCATATGAGATGATGATACATGTAAACGGCGTCAGAAATACCAGTCCTCCCACAGTGAATACCATCAGTTCATTGATAAAAGGATCAGAACAAGACAGCTTTACAACCGCATAGGGTTCACAGAAAAAGTGATGCACATGGTGGAAACAAAACGTGAGCTGGACCAAGAGAAGAGTGTGTAGGAGAGCATGCAGGTTTGTAATGACCCAAGAGGCCGCCACCAGAAGGATGCAGAGTTTGGGCCTCATGATCATGCCGTAGTGGAGTGGGCAGCAGATGGCTACATAACGGTCATAGGCCATCACGCCCAGGAGGAACCCGTCCATGTTGGCGAAGGTGACGGAGAAGTAGATCTGGGTCATGCATTCCACATACGAGATAGACTTGCTTCCCAGCACGTGGTTCAGCAGCATCTTGGGGGTTGTGACTGAGGAAAAGCAGATGTCGACGCAGGACAGGTTAGCCAAGAAGAAGTACATGGGGGTATGGAGATGGCTGTCACAGCCGATGGCCAGGACGATGAGAAGGTTCCCGATGATGATGACCAGGTACATCCACAGGAACAGCCCGAAGAGAATCTCTTCCTGCTCTGCCTGCCCAGAGAGTCCCAGGAGAAGGAATCCTGTGACCGTAGTCTGGTTGACTCTAAACATGTCTGCAGGGGAGAAAATAGCATCACAGGATTAGATCCTATGTCAACATTTAGGCAAATATATTTTGCAACCATTTTTCTATTTCGTTGAGAAATAACTAAAGCCAAAGTATCTTTTTGAGTCATTTTACAGAAAAACCCTGGTTAATTTCAAGAGTGTTTACCAGTGGCTTTAGTTTTATTTATTCTATTCTTGTTTACTGAGTACCATATACAGATACTTTCATGGATGGTATTTTGCCTCATCTAATAATGGAGATTTTATTTTGCTTAATAGATAAAGCAACTGAGGCTCACGGAAGTTAAGTGCTATTTCCAAATTCGTGAGACAATAGGAGTTAGAGATCCACATTGGGTGAAGTGCTTTTTTCTTTATGGTATTTTTTGATTAGCTAACCATTTATTTTCTGAACTTAACCATGCGTTAGGCTCCGTACTAAATGCTGTGTTAGAAACCTGCAAATGTTACGTGTTTATATTTTCCCAAATTATGGAAAGTTTGTGGATTTGGAAAGACCTAGTTGGTGGTTTGTCCCTAACATTCTAGCTGCTGTTAAGCTGACCTAAGCATGGATCACAGGTGTTGGGAAGGCTGACCTATGCACGCTGTTCAGGTTGCATGTCAAACATTCATCTGATTTCTGATAGAAGAACAAAGACAGGTATGTTTTTGAAAATGATATAGTCACATATATGTGTGTATATATATGTATGTATATACAGTAAAACCTTGGATGGTGAGTAACTTGGTCTGCGAGTGTTCTGCAAGACAAGCAAATATTTCTAGTAAATTTTAACTTGATAAAGAAGCAGTGTGTTGCAATATGGGTAGTGCGTGAAGCCAACTGTCACATGATCACAACTGAGCCAATGGTTCTTGAAATTCACTTTGATCAATGAGTGCTCAGGATTACAGGCATGTAATGTTTCTGAAATGAATTACGCTCACAAACCAAGGTTTTATTGTGTATATATGTATGAATACACACACACACACATATAATAATATAGTCAGATTATTTTTGCTATGGAACTAATGGGATTTACTGCCTGGTAAAGGAAATTCATGTGGTACCTCCAGCAGATAATCCCAGCACCGAGAAATCATTAGAAGGAGGGAGGAGTCAAGTAAAGCACTGTGAATGAAATATCCCTGGAAAAATTTATGGCTTTGGAATACTGAAGGAGAGGGGGTGCATTTATTAGTCATGAGAACAAAGGCTTGAGGCAAAGAGAAGAAAGGCATGGAACTGCCCTTCCATATGACTGGATGACTGGGATAGAGGACATTGTAGGGAATATTCCTAGGAACTGGTTGTAGGATATACGTAAAATGGAAAATCTCCATAGTGAGGAGATTTCAATCCATCAAACCAAGGGAAAAGTGCTGAGATTGGAGGTGGTTTTTTTTCCCTGAACTATTTCCCAGGACACAGGTAGGTAAAACAATCCTAGACAGAGGCTCGAAGATTCTGCACAAGAAGTCTGTTTAGGGTGGACGGGAGATGTGGAGGGGTGAGGGAGACACATCATGGAGAACACCAGAGACTGGCTGGCCAGCAGGTGTAAATATTCTGGTCTCAAAGACAGCCGGTTTCCCATAGTGGAGACGGAGGAAAAGATAAAAGAGGGCTAAGAGCATATCAAATGAGATTCTTCCTGTCTTCTTTGAATTGCTACAAAGGCCAAATAGTGAGTAAAACTAGCTCAGAGTATCCCATGCTTCGTTGTTGTAGACATTCCCACTCCCAGCATTGGGAGTGTAGGTTACAGCCCAAAAAAAAAAAAAAAAAACCAGTTTCAATTTCATGGTTTAAACCTTCAAAATTGAGACTTGCCAGGAAATCAGCCACATCGTAGTCACCCACTGACTACCTCTGACTCTGAGGAAATACGGTGGGAGGTGGTAAGGTGGAGAGTAGGGGCAGCCTGGGAGGGTCTCCAATGTCTCCCAGAAGAATGGCTGTTGTGGGGAGGTAGCGGGGCTCTTGGCCTGAGCGTCTGGGCAGGATTTTTAGGAGCCTGCAGTCACTGACCCTAGCACCTTTACCCTGAGCTGTCTCCTTCGTCTCCCACTGCTGCTTTTCTACGCCCACCTTGGAAACGTGCCCGCTCCGTCCCACAGTGGGCAGTACGTCCTGAAAAGGGAAGGGCTTGTTCGTGTCAAACCAGGACACATGCCCCCTTTGAACTTCGTCAGGTGCAGAGGAATTTCGTGTATCTGCTTCTCTGCGTGTTTGTGTCCCCATGAATGTGTCTGTCGTTGGAGGTCCCGTGCCCTCACCTGCTTTCCCAGCCCTTCTTACCTGGCTGTGTTTTGCCTCTGTGAGATGTGGTCATGCAACCCCCATCTCCACTGGCTCCTTGCTTGACTCTGGATGATTCGAAAGTGTCAGCCAGGGCTGAGGACCGAGGCACCCTTGTTGCTCTCCTAGGTCTGGTGTGGATGATTGGGAACAAATAAGATGATTGGGGACAAAGAAGCAGATCTTCCTTCCCTGGAGATTGGGACTTATTCTGAGGGATCAGGGCAGAAGTAGTTGCCACGGGTGGGAGTTCCCAGCATGGATTCCCCATAGAGACAAACATTTTAAGTGTTTGTTTTTCATATTCTGTCCAGACACAAAAAATAGGAATGAGAGAGTCTCAAATCTTGTTCACATACTTGTTACACAATATTGGGAATTCATCTCCTCCTTTATTAGTCTTTTGTGTATCTAGGAAATCAGTGACAGTAAGAGAGAGGGGCTATGCTTTGTGATGATAAAATACATAATGGACATAAACGCTTAACTTAAGAAACTGTATGAAATAATGTAACAACCACCAGAACACAAAATGTCAAAAACTCTTATAAATACTAGAAAAAATTTACTAAATTACCCCTTTACTGGAAGACTTAACTACGCCTTTCTCAAAACTCAATGCTTCTACGTAGGCAAAAATCATGATAATCAGATATTTGAACTACCAAATTTAAAGTTTGAACTACTAATATTAAATAAATGTATATACACACATACACAATTACATACACATAACATTTTATATGTAATTATACATATACAATTGCCTAAACCCAGGGAATATTAACTATTATTAAACATCTTATCAGTTATAATAAAACTCTTAAAATTCTTCTGAAATATAAACTTTGGAGACCGCATTCTCTGATCATAAGATCTTAAATTACAACTCAACAGATACAATATAGAAAGAAAATGAGGTTTTCTTTGATTTTTTAAATTTAAATATACTTTATATAGAGTAAAAATCATCTGTCTTAGAGTACAGTTCTGCAAGTATTTGACAAGTGCATCTAGGGTTGTGACCTCATGATAATCAAAATATCTAACAATTTAATCATCCTTCCAAAATTGCCTTGTGCCCCTTTGTAGGTAACCCCTAGCCAACTCCAGCCCCTGGCAATCCTGATATTTCTATATCAATATTGCTGTTCATTTTTATTGTTGAGTCACCTTTCATTGTTTTGATGTACCTGCATTTGTTACTCCATTTGTTAGTTCAAGGACATTCGTACTGTTTTCTGTTTGATGAATTATGAATAAAGCCAAAAAACCATTTGTATATAGGGTTTTGTGAACATAACTTCTTATTTTACATAAATAGATCTCTAGGAGTGAGATTGCTGGGCCATATAGTAAGTGTTATAGACTGAATGTTTATGTCCCCCATATCCATATGTTGAAGCCCTCACCCCACTCTGGCTGTCTTCAGCGGCGGGGTCTCTAAGGGAGTACTTAAGGTTAAATGAGGTGTTAAGAGTACAGTTAGCACTGTTCTTTTTTTTTCTTTCTAATATTCATTTATTATTGAGAGAGAGAGAGGGAGGCAGAGGTGGGCAGGGGAGGGGCAAAGAGAAAGGGGGATAGAGGATTCAAAGCAGGCTCCAGGCTCTGAGCCATCAGCACAGAGCCCAACACGGGGCTCGAACCCACAAACTGTGAGATCATGACCTGAACGGAAATCAAGAGTCAGATGCTTAACCTACTGAGCTACCCAGGTGCCCCAGAGTACAGCCCTGTTCTGATAGGATTATTGTCTTAGAAGAAGAGACCCTAAAGAACTCTCTTCCTCTTTCTACACAGAGGCACTGAGGAAAGGCCATGTGAGGACAGTGGTAAGGTGGCCATGGGCCAGCCAGGAAGATGGCTCTCCCCGGAAACTGAATCTGCTGGAACCTTCATCCTGGACTCGTAACCTCCAGAACTAGGAGGCAATAAATTTCTGTTCCTTAAGCCACCCAGCCTATGGCGGTGTATCATGGCAGGACACCTGACTAAGAGAGTAAGTGTGTGTATAACTTTATCAGAAACTCCATTCTCCAAAGGAGCTGTACCATTTACATTGTCACCAGCAATGAAAGGGAGTTGCTATTGCTCTGCACATCCATGATCTTCTCAGGGTTTTGTTTTTTAGCAATTCTAATGGGCACGTAGAGGGATTTCATTGCGGTTTTAATTTGCAAGTCTGAATACTAATGAGGCAGGGTATCTGGGCCCCCATCCATCATCTCTGGTCAAGTGGTCTATTCAAATTTGGAAAATTGGAGCTGTTTGTTTTCTTATTTTCAGTATGTGACGTCTTCACATATTCCGTTTACTAAGCCTTTATCAGATGTAGCTTTTGCAAATATTTCCTCCGAGTTTGTGGCTTGTCATTCCATTTTCTGCACCGTCTCTTCAAAGTGCAAATATTGTACGTTTTGCTGAAGTCCAGTTTATCATTTTAAATCACATTATGGATCACGCTTATGTTGTCATGGCTACAATATCTTTGCCTAATCTAAGATCACAAAGATTTGTTCCTATGTTTTCTCCTAGAAATCTATACTATTTGGTTTTACATTAACGTCCATTATCCATTTTGAGTTAATTTTGGGTGTCGTGCAAAGTAAGGGTTTGTTTAATTTTTTCGTTTTACTCTGGCTGTCAAAATACTGCAGTAGGATTTATCAAAGAGATTATCTTTTCCACAATGAATTGTCTGGCACCTTTTTCTAAAATCAATTTAACATATGAGTGGGTCTATTTCTGAGTCTATTGTGTTCCATTAATGTATTTGTCTATCCTCTGGTCCAAACTATTGTAACTTGATGTTAAGTCTTGAAATCAGGCCGTGTGAATCCTTCAACTTTGTTTTTCTCGAAATTGTTCATTTTCCATATAAATTTTAGATTCAGTTGTTAATTTCTAAAAAAGAAAATTTTAAATAGTCCATCAAATATTTTTCTTCAACTTGTGATAAGTGTATAGGTATAGATTTGGAGAGCAGTTGGCTTCTAATATTTAGTCTTCCCATCTGTAAAAGTTGTGGTAGTTTTCATTTCTGTCTTCTTTGATTTTTTTCAAAAACATTTTGTAGTTTTTAGCATAAAGACTCTGCATGCACTCAGTTAAGCATCTGACTCTTGATTTCGGCTAAGGTCATGATCTCATGGTTCCTGAGATTGAGTCTGCACTGACAGCCGGGAGCCTGCTTGGGATTCTCACTCTCCCTCTCTCTCTGCCCCTCCCCTGCTCATGTTGCACACATGCTTTCTCTCTCTCTCTCAAATAAATAAACTAAACTAAAAAAAAACTTGGCATACATTTTAAAATTTATACTTAAATAGTTTATGTGTTTTGATATTATTTTAAATAAGACCTTAAAAATTATTGATATCCAATGATACATTACCGGGATATAGAAATATGATTGATTTTTGTGTGTTGTATCCTGTGACCTTGCTAATCCGAGTTCTAGGATTTTTTTTTTTTCTTGTGAGGGTTTTTTTTTCATATATTTCTTGACATTTTGTACATGGACAGTAATGTTATCTACCAATGAGTTAGCTTTATTTTCTTCCTTTTCAATCATTATTTATTTTATTTTTTCCCTGCTTTACTGCACTGGCTAGGACTTCCACTACAATGTTGAATAGGAGTGGTAAGAGTGTATATCTTTGTCTTGTTCCTAGTCTTAGAGGGGATAACATTTAGTCTTTAACCATGAAATGTGTATTGGCGCTAGGCTTTGTGTGGAAGCCCTTTAGCAGACTAAGGGACTTCCCGGGAATTCTCTGGAACTCACTGAGTTAATTTAGTTTTGAATTTTGTCAGGCTTTTCTTACATCGACCAATAAGAACATATCATTTTTATTCCTTAGTCCATTTATATGATAGTTACATTAATTGGTCTGCGGTTTTTCTTTTTTTGTAATGTATTTGTCAGATTGGAGTATCAATGTTATGCTGGCCTTTTACAATGAGTGGGAATAAGTCCCATCTTCTTCTATTTTCTGAAAGAGTTTGTAGAATACCAATATTATTTTTTCATTCAATGTGTGATGGAATTTACCAGCACAACCATGTATTCCTGGAGTTTTCTTTTTGGAAGATTAAGAAAAAAATTTTTAATGTTTATTTATTTTTGAGAGAGAGAGAGAGGGAGAGTACAAGGCGGGGGACAGAGAGAGAGGGAGATGTAGAATCCGAACCAGACTCCAGGCTCTGAGCTGTCAGCACAGAGCCCAATGCTGCAGCTGAACGCAAGAACCCTGAGATCATGATCTGAGCTTAACCGACTGAGCCTCCCAGGTGTCCTTCTTTCTGGAAGATTTTTAAAATTTATTTTAAAACTTTTTAGTATTTATTTATTTTTGAGAGAGAGAAAGAAACAGAACACGAGCGGGGGAGGGGCAGAGAGAGAGAATCCGAAGCAGGCTCCAGGCTCTGAGCTGTCAGCACAGAGTCGACGCGGGCCTCAAACTCACAAACTGGGAGATCATGACCTGAAGCAAAGTAGAACACTTAACTGACTGAGCCACCCAGGCGCCTCTGGAAGATTTTTAGTGAAGATTTCAATTTCTTTAGTAGGAATACAGCTGTTAATAGTTTTGTTTTGTTGGATCTGTTGTAAGCAATATATATATATGTATATTTTTTTTACTGTAATTTGTTCTTTTCACCTAAGTTGCCAATTGATTAGCATAGAGTTTTTAAATGATGTTTCTTCATTTTACTTCAAAAGTCTCCAGGGTGTATAGTTATATTAACTATATTATTCCTTATATAAAGTGTTTTGTCTTTTTTTGGTAATTAATCTTGCTACGGTTAACAAATGCATATCTTCTAAATGAACCTTCTTTAGCTTTATATTTTGTTTTGTTTTCTTTGTCTACATGTCACTGATTTCCGTTTTTAGCTTTATTATCTCCTTCATTCTGAGTCCTTTGGATGTATTCTGCTTTCTTCCTTTCCCTATGTTTTGAAGTCGGAAGCAGGGATCATTTAGTATAAACTTTACTCTTTTTTTTTTCCTATTGTTTCATTTTAAAGTTACAAATTTCCCTCTAACCAGGATGTTATAATTAATATAATAAATATAATTTATTTTCTTTTCCTTTTCTTTGCCTTTTGAAAATCAATCTTAAATTAATGACAAGTTGGGAATCAAACTTTCTTCTGGTTTTGAGAAATAGTTGACATACATCACTGTATATGTTTAAGGCAACCAGCATGGTGGTTTGATTTACATATATTTTGAAATGTTATTACGGTAGGTTCAGCTAACGTCGATCATACCACATAGATAAAATATAATGATAGAGTTTATTTTTATAATCATTCATTGAAAGTATTGACTCACTTCCATTCCATTCTTTGAGAATTAATTTTTCACCAATTGCTCTTTTTAAAAAATGCTAAAGGATCTCCTTTCAGTGGAAAGCAACTAGTACCAGAAGAGAATTTGGTGCTTCTGTAATCAAAAATAAGAAAAAATATGGTAAATATCTGAGTAAATATAATAGAGAATCTCTCTACCCTTAGTTCTTTCAATGTGTATGGTGGATGAAAGCAAAAATTATAACAGTGACTGGTGATACTCAACATTAAAGACTTTTCCTCTGCAAAAGGCTCTGATAAAAGAATAGAAAGCCAGGTACCTATGGGGAAATATGGACATCTCATATCTAACAAAGGCCTTCTATCTAGGATATATACAGAACATCCAAACTCAAAGGTAAAGCAAATTAATCTAACAAAAACATAGGTAAAGAGTTGACCAGACATTCCACCAAAGAAGACATATAGATAGCAAATAAACACATCAAAAGTTGCTGAATATCCTTAGCGTTTACATAACTTCAAACTTAGATCCCATTGAAATAGCACTACGCGCCGACAATACCAAATACTGGTGAGCACGCGGAGCAAGTAGACCTACATTGCACGTGGGAATCCAAAATGTGACAGCCATGATGGAAGATGGGTTGGTAGTTTCTTGTACATTCACATATGGAGTTATGTATGGCCCGGGAATCTCCCTCCTGGGTATTTCCCTGGAGAATGGAAACACAAAGCCTGTATGTTAATTTTTACAGTAGCTTCATTCATTGAAGGAATTCTATTCAACAGTAAAAAAAGAATGAATTGGGGCACCTGGGTGGCTCAGTTGGTTAAGTGTGTGACATCGGCTCAGGTCATGATCTCGCAGTTCTTGATTTCAAGCTCCACGTGAGGCTCTCTGTTGACACCTCAGAGCCTGGAGCCTCTCCGGATTCTGTGTGTGTCTCTCTCTCTGCCCCTCCCATTCTCGTGCTCTGTCTCTCTCTCTAACAGAAACGTTAAAAGATTTTTTTTAAAAGGAACAAATTATGGATATATACAGCAACTTGGATGAATCTCAAAGGCGTTTGTTGAATGAAAGAAAGAAAGACTGAAAACGTTACATATGTTATGATTCCAACTGTATGACATTCTGGAAGAGGCACAATTCATGGAATGGAGAATACATCAATGGTTTCCTGGGGCTTGGAGTGGAGAGAGAGTTTGACTATAAAGGGACAGCACGCAGTAACTCTTTGAGGTGATAGAGCTGTTCTTTTATCCTACTCGTTATAGTGGTTATACAAAATTGTAGATGTCATAAAACTCATAGAACCATATATCAAAAAATGGTCACTTTTCCGTATGCGAATTAAAAATGACAAAAATCATAACAACAAACCAGAGTAAAAATGAAAATCACCAAATACTTCAAGAGGAAGTGGTCAGGATCACTCTGGTTCCAAACATTTCTTGTATGGGCTTGGCAAGTTAACTTCTCTGTGACCCAGCTTCCTCTTTGTGTAAAGCGATGGCAATATTTGTAGTATCACCCTGAGGTTGTGTGAGAGCTAAGTGAAATAATACAGAGCTACTCCTTCCTATACTGGAATCACTCATTAAGTGTCAGTTGCAATTTGACTTATTACCTTGCATAATAAGATAACTGGGCAGGACTGGTGAAACTTCAAGTGACCCATGTAGCTCTCCGTTGCCACAGGTACCCTCTTTTCAGCTTTTTCTGCTTCTGACATCTCAAACCCAAAACAGGCTAAATGTGGCTTCTTCACTTTTCACATGGAAACCACATAAAGCAGTTGAAGCTAAAAAGCCTGTGTCTAGAGGCTTTCAAAAGTCCCAGTCCCTTGTGGTGGTGTCCAGCATATTGTAACATTGCTAGGCTCGCACGTAAGAAAATATGTCCAGGTATCAATTGGGATCAATCATCTAATTCACCCAGGCCTCAGTCTAGTTTTTATCTGTCCACGGAGAGTCATAGGACCAGCCCTTCTTAGAGGTAAGAAATGAATTATTTTATGAACTAAGAGCACCTGTCAGCCTCATTGTAAAACATGATCATGGTCACTAAATAGAGAAATAGTTATGGGTGGATTTCACACCCATCTGGGCCTCAGTTTCCTTTGAAACATTAAGATTTTTAATTTCTAGTAGGCTTTTCACCTTGAAAATTTTCTAATTCTAGCGTCTTGACAAAACTAGTCTCCTAATAATTAGCTTCCTTAAGGCTCCCTTCATGTCACAATTTCTCAGGCTGTAGATGAAGGGATTGACCAGGGGTGTCACCATGGTGAAGATGACAGTGGCTCCCGTGTCTTGGACTGAGTAGGAGGATGAAGGGCGCATATAGACCCCCAGGGTTGCCCCATAGAAGAGAGACACCACAGTGAGGTGGGACCCACATGTGGACAGGGCCTTCCTTATTCCATGGGCAGACGGCAACTTCAGTACCTTAGAGAGGATATAAGCATATGAGATGATGATACATGTAAACGGCGTCAGAAATACCAGTCCTCCCACAGTGAATACCATCAGTTCATTGATAAAAGGATCAGAACAAGACAGCTTTACAACCACATAGGGTTCACAGAAAAAGTGATGCACATGGTGGAAACAAAACGTGAGCTGGACCAAGAGAAGAGTGTGTAGGAGAGCATGCAGGTTTGTAATGACCCAAGAGGCCACCACCAGAAGGATGCAGAGTTTGGGCCTCATGATCATGCCGTAGTGGAGCGGGCAGCAGATGGCTACATAACGGTCATAGGCCATCACGCTCAGGAGGAACCCGTCCATGTTGCCGAAGGTGATGGTGAAGTAGATCTGGGTCATGCATTCCACATACGAGATAGACTTGCTTCCCAGCATGTGGTTCAGCAGCATCTTGGGGGTTGTGACTGAGGAAAAGCAGATGTCGATGCAGGAGAGGTTAGCCAAGAAGAAGTACATGGGGGTATGGAGATGGTTGTCACAGCCGATGGCCAGGATGATGAGAAGGTTCCCGATGATGATGACCAGGTACATCCACAGGAACAGCCCGAAGAGAATCTCTTCCTGTTCTTCCTGCCCGGAGAGTCCCAGGAGAAGGAATTCTGTGACCGTAGTCTGGTTGCCTCTATTCATGTCTGCAGGGGAGAAAATATGGTCAAAAGTAAGAGGAAATGTGGGGCTCCTGCGTGGCTCAGTTGGTTAAGTGTCCGACTTTGGCTCAGGTCATGGTCTCATGGATAATGGATTCAAGCCCTGCATCAGACTTCTTGCTATCAGCGTAGAGCCTGTTCAGATCCTCTGTCCTTCTCTCTCTGTGCCCCTACCCCTCTCGTTCTCTCTCTCTCCTTTTCCCTCTCTCTCTCTCAAATATAAATATACATTTAAAAAAATTTTTTAAGTAAAAGGAAACATTTAATAATTGAGTTCCATTTACCGTTTAGAGATTGTAATGTTTTAATGGTACCAGATCCAAAGTTTATTTCTTAATTAATCTCTCCTTAATATATAAGTAGATAGATAATAATCCATCATCATTTGAGTAAATTTTTTATCATACTGATTTTGTCATTGATAATTAACACACATCAGATAATTCTATGGAGTTATCTTTCCTGAAGTAAATAACTGGTTAATTTCCATAATTTTAGTTTATATTTATTATCTTTGATTACATACAGCTTACTTCGTACTTCAGTAACACTCAGTGAGTATCCTTATGTGGAGCTATTTTCCCACACATAGGTTGTTTTTAGCTTATGAAGGATGAATTCAATCATTCATAGCTGGAAAGACTGAGAAGAGGAATCAGAGATGTAAACCCTGAGACTCAGAGAGATTTGGTGGTAACACATTAGAAAGGCAGAACTCATAACATTTATGGTCCTAAAACAGTTAAATGTCCTTTTCTCAAATCTCTCCCTAGTTTTATCTCTACATTTTGATTAGCTACCATTTATGGTGAATATAACCAAGTGAGAATACAACCAACGTAGCCAGGCATCCAGACTTCACCTTTATATGCAGTTCCTCACTTTATCCTTATTAACACCTCTAAGTTTTAGGAATAACAAGCTTCATCAAGCAGAGGAAGAAATGAAGCTAGGAGATGTAACCATTTGTTCAAGGTCACACGTTCTTTTATTTGAATAAAATGCTACTGTATACAACTCTTTCAAATTCTTCTGGGTGGCACCTACATTTTACCAGAATTATTCTACTTTTAGGCTTTGAAGGATCCACCTGATGGTTTGTCCTCAATGTTGTGACCGCATGCCATCAAAACGTCCTGGCTGTTGCTCACAACCATTGGCTTGGATAAGCTAAGTGTGCTGGCGAGGCTGCTGTGCCCAGGAGTTTGCACAGGGACTTCATTTCCCTCTCATGCAAGCCCAAATGAAGTTGGCTGCATCGTGGCCCATGGTATTATTTTTGAAGAGGAAGAGCAAGTTCGTAGAGTGAAATTATGGGGTATATGCAAGTGATATCCCGGCATGAAGAAATCCGTAGAGGCGGATTCAGATAAAGCATTGTGGCTGTGATCGCCATGGAAGAATTCAGTGTTTGGAATGTAAAGAGGACAGGAGACGGCATTCCTGGTTAAGAACTAAAACCTGGGATGGTAATCAGAAGGAGGAAAGGGAGGAGACAGACTCACAGGTTAGTGGCTTGACTGGTTGGGGCAACAGATGTTATGGGTATAATTTTAAGGGGATTGGTTATAGGATGTTTGTAGTATAACAACGGTGAAGTGTTAGCATTTTCAGAGTTAAATTAGTAAAACCATTGTAAAATTCTGAGATCGAAGGCATTTTCTCCTAAGTCGTATCACAGGATAAAAGAGTGGAAAGGCAGTACCTGGCTGTAACCAGAGCTACTGAAAGTAGGCGCTCCAGGGAAGAAAGGGTGCCTAATGGGGGACATAGAAGTTGGAAGGCAGGGCTTGTGCCAAGGAAAACTCAAAGCTGGAAGCACCCGGGTTGTGCAATTGGTTAAATATCTAACTCTTGATCTTGGCTCATGTCTTGATCTCACAGTTCGTGAGTTCCAGCCCCGCTTCAGGCTCTGCTGTGATGGCACAGAGCCTGGATGGGATTCTGTTTCTCCTTCTCTCGGCCCCTCACCTGCTGTGCTCTCTTTCTCAAAATGAATAAACTAAAAAAGTTTTTTTAAAAAGAATTGTTGGATCTCCCTCTGAAATAGTTATTTATAACAACAACAACAACAACAAAACAAAGTTGTATTTATGGAGCCTTTTTCCTTGTGCCCTGAACAGCACATATGACTATTCTGGTCTTACTTGCAGGCTGTTTCTCATAATGGAAATGGGAGTAGAAGCTGCAAGAGGTATAGCAGGGTCCTCCTGTCTGGGAACTGTGGACAAGGTCCAAAGCGGGTGAGTAGGTTCTAAATAACCCAAACTCTGTGCTGGGAAATTGGCCAACATTAGGGTTAGCTCCTTCTGCCAGCATTTGCTGGGATAGTACTATCAGGAGCACAATCAATACTGCCCCCAAACCCCCAAGTTCTGTCGTAAGAGGGATGAGAGCAGAAAGAGCAAAGATTCTGAAGAAAGTCTGTGCCCTCTCATTATACCCCACGGGGAGAGGGAAGTGGGCTTCCTGGTCCCCAACTCTGAGGGAGCAGAACTCCAAGAAGGTCCACCAAAGACTGGAGATGCTTGCACCATGGGGAGACCATTGGTTTCCTGGGTGTATGGGCTTCCTGATCAGCCCTTGCTCTCTCAGAGCAGAGAAGAGAAAATGGACAGAGATGGGAGAACGGAGAATGGAGAGAAGGCTGGCAGAGAAGCTACCTGTGTGCTCGATG
This sequence comes from Paguma larvata, assembly GCA_030068075.1. Lineage (NCBI taxonomy): Eukaryota > Metazoa > Chordata > Mammalia > Carnivora > Viverridae > Paguma > Paguma larvata. The sequence goes on from JAINVK010000389.1 coordinate 45,176, forward strand.
TTTGCCATCACAAGGACATGTGAGTTCCCTGTGTGCTAGTGGCTGCTGTGGAGGACACGTGACATCTAGTCCACATCAGGACAAAATCTGTGCCTGCCTGGAGAGGGAAGCTCTTCAGTAAGATACTGTGGTGTAAACACCATTTGGGTGGGACTAGGGAGGGGGTAGGCGGTTACAGCGGTTGAGTGAGAGCGGGGTCTCCCCTCTCTAAGACCCTCTGGTAATCCCTGGAAAACCCCCCATGAGTAGCCCCCAGAGATAAAAGCCCATAAGTAAGGTGCACCTGGGTGTCTCAGTCAGTTAAGCATCCAAATTCAGCTAAGGTCATGATCTCACGGTTCCTGAGTTCCTGCATTTGAGCCCTGAGTGGGCTCGCCGCTGTCAGGGCAGAGCCCTCCTAGGATCGATCCTCTGTCTCCCTCTCTCTGCCCTTCCCTCACTCGTGCTCTCTGTCTCTTAAAAGTAAACAAACAACAGCAACAGCAATAACAAAGCCCAGGCCAGAATGGCAGCAAATACCAACAGAGGACGGACAGCTTCCTTACCTGGTCAAGGAGAGTTACCCCTCTCTCTTTCTTGCTCCAATCAGGAAGAGCAAGGCTGCCAGCATCCCCCTCCCCCACCATACTCCAAGCCAAGGCACCTCGTGGGAGAGTGGAACCCAAAAGGTCGAAGATTTAGATTGTTCCTGACTACCTAAAAGAGCCATCTTTATTGTATGCAATGGCTTCAAATGAAAGAAGCTGGCCAGGATGTTTTTAGGAGACCTGCCAACAGAAGAACAACTACTAGAAAAAATCATCTCTTGTTTCATGGTCTAAACCCCAGCAGGTCGAGATTGCACAGTGAGTAGGCGATATGGCAAATTCCTCTGACTCTGAATGTGTCTTCACCATCCATCCCTGAATATTCATTCAGCCTCCCATGCAGCTTGCTGTTAGCAAGAGAGTGCCCCTACCAGTCCCCTTGGAGTGATGCTCATTTAGTTTTTTAAATGTTTTTTAATTATTTATTTCTGAGAGAGAATGCATGCAAGCAGGGGAGGGACAGAGAGAGATGGAGACACAGAATCCAAAGCAGGCTCCTGGCTCAGCTGTCAGCACAGAACCCGACTCGGGGCTCAAACTCAAGAACCATGAGATCATGACTTGAGCTGAAGATGGATGCTTAACAGACTGAGCCACCCAGGCGGCCCTATATAACTTACCCATGTGGATGCCTGGTTTCCTGCACTAATCTCTATCGAGTCTCGGTACCACGTGGCTATCTCTGAGACACCTGGCTTGTCTGCAGCATTGAGGGTTTGTGTTCCTGGACCTCAAAACCGGAGCCGCTGAGTGCCCAGACCCCAGCCCAGCTCTCCTCTGTGGGGTTCTGTGGGGCATCCAAGTAGCCTCTCCTTCTGGGACACCCTGATTACATGCTCACAAATAGTGGATAGACAAACACAGGGAAGCAACTGGTGGAAAGGTGGAGAGTAGGGGCAGCCTGGGAGGGTCTTGAATGTCTCCCAGAAGAGCATCTGTTGTGGGGAGGGAGGGGGGCTCTTGGCCTGAGCTTCTGGGCAGGATTTTTAGGAGCCTGCAGTCACTGACCCTAGCACCTTTACCCTGAGCTGTCTCCGTCTCCCACTGCTGCTTTTCTACACCCACCTTGGAAACGTGCCCGCTCCATCCCACAGTGGGCAGCACGTCCTGAAAAGGGAAAGGCTTGTACATGTCAAACCAGGACACGTGCCACCTTCAAACTTGGTCAGGTGCAGAGGCATTTCGTGTATCTGCTTCTCTGCCTGTTTGTGTCCCCGTGAATCTGTCTGTCGTTGGAGGTCCCGTGCCCTCACCTGCTTTCCCAGCCCTTCTTACCTGGCTGTTTTTTGCCGCTGTGAGATGTAGTCATGGAACCCCCATCTTCACGGCTCCTTGCTTGACTCTGGATGATTCGAAAGTGTCAGCCAGGGCTGAGGACCGAGGAACCTTTTCACACCAAAGGAGAATATTTAGAGTTAGACGATGTGGCTCTCTCAGGTCTGCCTTGGATGATTGGGAGCAAATAAACAGATCTTCCTTCCCTGGAGGTTGAGACTTTCTTAGGGACCAGGGCAGCCACAGTTGCCAAGGTTGGGCATCCCCAGGGTGGATTCCCCATGGCTTTGCTAGAGGCACACTTACCAACCACTCTTAGTTCCTATTCTCTCTGGACCCAGCTCTCTCTGTGTGAGGGGAACGCCATTTAGTGCTCAGACTCAATGCTTCCCACTGCCTCAAGAACATCTTGTGCCCATGCCACAGAATATACCTCATCTCTTGTTCTGCGCCCAAAATAGACCTGAAGAAAGTTGTAGAGCCAGTGAAATTGGCCCACATACATTGCTAGCAGCTCTGTTCTGTACACTTTGCTCCTGCACTGACTCTTGTGTATAATCTTTAAGGTTTTAGGACCCTGGATTCTTTCTTCTTTCAAATACTAAGTTGGATTTGATGATTTGTACTAAGAAATTAATTATGAGGTTGTTTTTTTTTCTTTTTTGCTTTTGTGTTTTGTTTTGTTTTGTTCTGTTTTAGAGAGAGAAAGAAAGAGAGATTGAGTGCACACAGGGGAGGGGCAAAGGGAGAGGGAGACGTAGAATCTTAAGCAGGTTCCACGCCCAGCACGGAGCCTGATGCAGGATTCCATGTGAGATCATGACCTGAGCCAAAATCAAGATTCAGATGCCTTACTGACTGGGCCACCCAGGCACCCTGCTAAGAAAGTAAATATTAAGAGCAGAACCTCAAATCTGTGTTTTAACCTCTGTAATAGTGACTGTATCCCTGGCACAGGAAATCAGAGGCACTACCCAAAGATACTTGTCTGTAGACAGAGGGTAGGGTATACTGGGTATGGGCAGTGTATGAGGTCATTTAAATAGTTATCTACTGGCTATTGGAATTTGGGTGTGTATTTCTAAGTTTCTACTTGTATGTCATAGAAAAAGCAAAATTTTTAAAAGGTGAGTTTTCAAAACTCACCTTTTAAAAAAAGAAAAAAGAGGGGCACCTGGCAGGCTCAGTACATAGAGTGTGTAACTCTTGATCTTGGGGCTATGAGTTCAAGCCCCATGTTAGGTGGAGAGATTATTTTAAAAAATAACCTTTAAAAATACATAAATAGGGGCGCCTGGGTGGCTCAGTTGGTTGAGCGGCCAACTTCGGCTCAGGTCATGATCTCACGGTCTGTGAGTTCGAGCCCCGCGTCGGGCTCTGTGCTGACAGCTCAGAGCCTGGAGCCTGCTTCGGATTCTGCGTCTCCCTCTCTCTCTGCCCTTCCCCTGCTCATACTCTGTCTCTTTGTCTCTCAAAAATAAATAAACATTAAAAAAATTAAAAAAAATACATAAATAAATAATAAAAAAAGAAAAAAGTACATAGATATGAAGTTGGGCAATGATGTTTAGGTAAAACATTAGAGAAAAAGAGTGACATGATTAATTACAGATAAAGCAGTATTTAAGTTAACCAGAAGCATAAATCATAAAAGAGTCATATTTTATGATAATAGAGGAAAAACTCATAGAAACTCATATGAAACATCAAATGAAACAATTTAACAATAGTTTCCATAATGTAAAAGCTCATAAAAATTTTCAAAGAATTTGGCTAAATTAATATCTTTTTTATTTTTTATTTTATTTATTTATTTTTTTATAATAGTTTATTTTCAAATTGGTTTACACATAACACCCAGTGTTCATCCCAATAAATTAATATCTTAATGATAGTCTTTAATACACATTTCCTAGAATTCGATAGATAAGGTAGTTAATAAAAAATATGGCGGAAATTTTGTTTAAACAGTGAAGAAATTTTAATTTAAAATACATCTATTTCCATCCTGGAAATAGAGATTGCACATTCTTTTGCAAGCCCAAGGAATAATCGCAAATATTGACCTCTTTTTAAGCTACCGTAAAAGATATTAACAGAGTCCCCAAACAGTGATTTTATAGGATACGTTCTCTTACAGTCTCCATTACATAATCAAAAATTGGAAACCAAAAATCTAAATCTCAAAAGAAGGGTCCAGTTGATAAGCATTGTTCATAATTTTCATCTCAAAAAGAATATTAAAACCAAAATAATTTATAAATTAAAGAAAAAATCAATATACAAACCTATAGGGAAAATGACCTTCAATGGTTTTATTAATAATGAAGGAATATAAAAAATTAAATCAAGTATTCAACCAAGTATTTATTATAAGTTTATTTATTTATTTATTTACCCAACATGTGGCTCGAACTGACAACCCTGAGATTCAGAGTCGTGTACTCTACTGACTAAGCCAGCCGGGCACCCCTCAATATTTTATTTTTAAATTACTTTAGTCAAATAAATATATTAGCACAGCTTTAAAAGTTAAACAAGTCTTTAGATAGAAAACCCAGTTCCCTAACCTTTCATCTCTCCACCCCTGAGTCCCACTGCCCAGTGTAAGCACTTTTATATTTTTCTAAATAAGAGACTTATAATGATTGAAGTATAGGTGACACACAATGTTACGTTAGTTTCACGTATATAATACTTCTTTAAAATTTTTTATTTTAGAGAGAGGGAGAGAGAGAGAGCACCTGCATGTGAGTGGGGGAGAGGGGTGGGGGGGAGAGAAAGAGAGAGAGAGAGTGAGAGAGTGCGAATGGGGAGAGGGGCAAAAGGAGAGGTGGAGAGAGGGACGGGGGGAGGGGCGAGAATCCCAACTGGGCTCCATGCTGAGCATGGGCTCAATCTCACAGCCCTGGGATCATGATCTGAGCCAAAATCAAGATTCAGACATTCAACTGACTAAGCCACCCAGGCACCCCTATAATGCTATCTTTGATCTTTGCTTTGCAATCTTATCTACTACCCTCTCCCCATTTGAAAGGGTGACTGTTCCATTTCCTAGTCCTCAAATCCTCCTAACACAGGCACGTCACATTTTGGGGGCATGTCAATATTTATTATTGACATTCTGCCTCGATTATACACTGTTGGTGTACTTACCTTAATTTTTTTCTTGTACCACTTTTGAATGTCCCTGAAATTAATCACTGCCTAGTTTTTTCATTTGTTTGATTTGTATGCCTTTATTCTTCCCCTACTCCAAAATTAATTCTTCCCAGTTTTGAGTCATATTTGATAGACAATAAGCATTACTCATTTAAGGGAACGCTTGGGTGACTTTTGATAGTCGTGTGCATGATCACAGTCAAGGTACAGAATGGTTCCATTATCCTGAAGGTTTTCTTGTTTCCCTTTACAGCTAGTACCCTCCCAGGACCACATAAGTTCTTTGAATTATTATATAAATTATTATATCAGCCTGACAATTTCTATGAGAAATTCTAATGAAGTTTTGATTGAGATGGCAAGGAATTTTATCAATTGAGAATTGACAGCTTAGGGGCGCCTGAGTGGCTCAGTCAATAAGTGGCCGACTTCACCTCAGGTCATGATCTCACAGTTTGTGGGTTCGAGCCCACGTCAGGCTCTGTGCTGACAGCTCAGAGTCTGGAGCCTGCTTCAGATTCTGTGTCTCCCTCTCTCTCTCTGCCCCTCTCCCACTCACTCTCTGTCTCTTTCTCTCAAAAGGAAATAAACGTTAAAATTTAAAAAAAAAATTGACAGCTTAACAATATTTAGTCTCCTGGCCTAAGAGTACAGAATATTTCTTCATTTTAAAAGGTTTTCTAAAAACAAAATAAAATGAGAAGTTTTCTTTAATTTCTCTCATGAATGTTATTTTTGGTTTTTAGTGTACAGACTGCTCACATTTTTGACAACTTTAAACACTAAATATTTCATATTTTTATGCCACTGTAAATGGTACTAATTTTTTAATTTGAATTTTTATTCTTTGTTTTTATACGATTTAAAAAAAATATTGATCTCGAATCCTGAAACTTTGCAAAACTCATTAATTAGCTCTAGTAGATTGTTTATAATTCCACCAGAAATTCAACATGAATGATTATTTTTTCCACTCACACAGGCAATTTGACTTCTGTCTTTCTAATCCAGTTGCCTTTTAATAAAGATATTTTCTGCTCACAACACTTCTGATACCAAATGTATGGGTTTTATCTTGTTTTTTCCCCCCACATTGATGACCAGTTCTCTAACCCTCAGGATACCAACTCGGTATGCTGAAATAAAATTCAGTGCTGACGCTATCCTGACCTAACACAGACCCCAGAGGTTAAGGGCTCTGTCCTACGTGGTTGCCCGACCTCAGATGCCAGTTGCAGGTAGTGGGTCCCCAGGTTACCCCCACTCTGTCTAATCTGGCTACAAATTGAGGTTTCCATGACCTCAACCTCAGGGTGGATAATTTGCTCTGATGGCTCACAGAATTCAAGGAAACACTTCGCTTATTGTTACTGGTTTCTTATAAAGGACATTATAAAAGATACAAATAGGGGAGCCTGGGTGGCTCAGTTGGTTAAGCGGCCAACTTCAGCTCAGGTCATGGTCTCACGGTCCGTGAGTTCAAGACGCACGTTGGGCTCTGTGCTGATGGCTCAGAGCCTGGAACCTGCTTCAGATTCTGTGTCTCCCTCTCTCTCTGCCCTTCCCCTGCTCACACTCTGTCTCTGTGTCTCTCAAAAATAAATAAAAACGTTAAAAAATTTTAAAAAATGATACAAATAAAGAGCCAAATGGAGAGGCATCATAGGGAAAGGCCAGGGGTGGTCCTCGTGCAGAAGCTTCTGCCCCCATGGAGTTTGGGGTGTGCCACCCTCTGAACACGCAGGTGCTCTCTGAAGTTCTCTGAATCCTGCCATTTAGGAGTTTTTACAAAGACTTCGTTATGTAGGCCTGAATGGTTAAATCATTGGCCATTGGCGATTAACTCAATCTCTAGCAACTCCTCTCTTGCCGGAGTTTGGGGACTGGGGCTGAAAGTTCCAACTCTCAGGTGCCTGAGTGGCTCAGCTGGTTAAGCGTACAACTCTTGGTTTTAGCTCGGGTCATGATCTCATGGTATGTGGGTTCAAGCCCCGCGTGGGACTCTGTGCTGACAGGGTGGAGCCTGCTTGGGATTCTCTCTCTCCCTCTCTCTCTGCATTAGCATACACTTAGGTATGGCCCAAGAGGCTTATTATGCATAACACAATATGGTCCTCTCACCCCCATCACTCAGGAAATCCCAATGGTTTTAGAAGTTCATGTGCCAGGAAATAGGGAGGAAGATTAAATATATATGTCCAATTACATTACATTTTTATTTCTTTTTATTTCCTCATTATACTGGCTGGAATGTCCAGTACAATATTGAATGAAAGTCATAAGTAAATACATCCCTGTCTTGTTCCTAATCTAAGGGGAAAATAGTCACCCTTTCAACATTAAGTATGATTTAGCTATAGGTTTTTCATATGTGACTTTAATCAAATTCAGAAAATCTCCTTCTGTTCTTATTTTATTGAATGATTTCATTGAGTGTATGCTGAATTTTGTCTATTGCATTTGCTAGGGTTAATGGGATCGTTTTCCTTTTTAACTTTGTATTCTTAAGTTTTTTTTTTAATTTATTTTGAGGTAGAAAGAGAGAGCACACCCATGCACGCATGCATGCAGGCACTCGCAAGTAGGAGAGGGGCAGAGAGAGAGAGAGAATCCCAAGCAGGCTCTGCACTGTCAGCACAGAGCCCATGTGGGGCTCAAAGTCATGAACCATGAGATCATGACCTGAGCCGAAGTTGGACTCCTAACCGACTGAGCCACCCAGGTGCCCCATTTTTTACTTTATTAATACAGTAAATTACATGGATAGAATTTCTTTTTTTTTTTTTTTTTATTATAATAGTTTATTTTCAAATTGGTTTACATATAACACCCAGTGTTCATCCCAACATGTGCCCTTTTTAGAATTTCTAATGTTTATTCAACTTTGCCTTCCTGGGGTAAAGTCCATTTAGTCATATGTATTATCCAACTGAGATATGATGGGATTTGAGTTTCTAAAATTTTATATAGGATTATTGAATCTGTATTCATAAAGGACATTGATCTGTTATTATAATGCTTTATAAAATTATTTAGGAAGCATTTACACCTTTTCAATTTTCTGAAAGAATTTGTGTAGGGTTTTATTATATATTTCTTAAAAGTTTGGTAGAATTCACCAGTTGAAGCCATCTGGGCATGAAGTGGTTTTTTGTTTTTGTTTTGTTTTGGTTCCTTTTGTGGGAATTTTGTTTTAACTATAAATTCCATTATTAATTAGATATAGAGCTAGTTCAGTTATTTGTTGTTGAGTTAGCTTTGATAGATTGTCTTTCATAAAATTGTTCATTTCATCTAATTTATCACCTTTAGTGGAATAAAGTTGTCCGTAATAATGTCTTACTATCCATTTAATATCTGTAGAATCTTTACTGATTTACCTCTGTTGTTCTTTGTATTAGTCATTTCTGTCTTATCTTTTTCCTGATCAACTTCGCTAGAGGTTTACTGGCGTTTTTCATCTTCTTAGTGAACCAACCTTCAGTGTTATTAATTTTCACTGTTACCTGTTTTCTATTTCTTTTGTTTTTTTTAATTTTTTTCCTACTGTTTTCTATTTCATTGATTCACACTGTCAAAGAAAAAATCAGAACTGGACGTTAATAAAAGTGGCAAAAACAGATTTTATTCAGGATTATTGCAAAAGGGGGAGAGAATCCTCAGTACAGGGCCAGGCTTAATTCAGAATACAGCATGAGCAAGTGGGAATTTATAGTCAAGGAGCAAGGTGAAGGGCAATGGGTAGAAAATTGCTAAGAGGAGACACCAAGTGTAATGGGGGATTCTAGTTAAACCGAGCGAATGAGGGCACCTGGCTTGTTCAGTTGGTTAAGCATCCAATTTCAACTTAGGTCATAATCTCACAGTTTGTGGGTTCAAGTCCTGCTTTGGGCTCTGTGCTGACAGCTCAGAGCCTGGAGCCTGCTTCAGATTGTGTGTCTCCCTCTCTCTCTGCCCCTTCCCTACTCATGCTCTGTCTGTCTGTCTCTCTCTCAAAAATGAATAAACATTAAAATAAATAAATAAACAAGCAAACAAAGAAACTGACTGACTGAACGGGATTCTAGTTCAACTGACCGAACAGAATTCTTTGCTCAAGACAAGCCAGGGTGAGCAGACCTCACCTAGCGGATGATGGAGGATGAGGAACCATACCAGATATGGAGGGTGACCAGATACCAAGGGTGGGAGATTCTGGTTAAACTGACTGTGTCTGGCTCTTGCTAAAACTGGGTTTTAGAACGAAGTACACAAGTGGGCCTAAGAGAAGGTTCCAGATCCTGATTAAAGTTTGGTCCAGGGAAAAATCTTTGTCAACAGTTTGATCTTTATTATGTTCTTTCTTCTGCTTACTTGGGACTCCATTTGCAACTAGACATGCATGTGTCCAGTTTGTTAACATAAAGATTAGGTAATTGATTTGAGACCTTTCTCTCTTTCTCTCTTTCTTTTTTTCTTGTTCAACTTTATTGAGGTGTAAGCAATAAAATTGTAAGATAAAGTGTAATTTGTAGTGATTTTTTGTATGTATAGTTTGTATTTTCTAATATAAACAGTGTTTCACAGTTTGTAATATGCATCTTTCCCTTATCACATCCTATGTGAAATTGACCCAAGACTACTTCATGCATAATACAAGAATCTTACAACAGTATACTTCCACTTCTTGTCTCCTGATCTTTGTCATACATTTTACTTTTATGTATGTTATAAGCCCCATGCTACATTGTTAATATTTTTGTTTTAATTACTATATTTTAAAGAGATTTACATCCTAAGAGACCATTTTATATATATATAACCCTGCAGTCATTTCCATGCTATAAAATGTGCAAATACATCAATACTGTGGTTGCTTTAAACAAGTGACTATCTTTATTTTTTGTGCAGACCTAAGTTTCTGACTGATATCATGTGTCTGTTCTTCTTTAAAAATTCGCTTTAACATTCCTATTGGACACATTTCTTTTTTTAAAAACTTTTTTTAAGAGTTTTTATTTTATTTTTGAGAGACATAGAGACAGAGCGTGAGTAAGGGAAGGGCAGAGAGAGAGGGAGATATAGAATCTGAAGCAGGCTCCAGGCTCTGAGCCGTCAGCACAGAGCCCAACGCGGGTCTTGAACTCACGGACCGTGAGACTATGACCTGAGCTGAAGTCACCCGCTTAACCGACTGAGCCACCCAGGCGCCCCTTGGACACATATTTCATTCCTTTGTCTTTTTCAGTCTTCTATCATCCTGTCTTCAAGTTCATAGATTCTTTCTTTAGCTGTATCAAGTCTACTGATAAGACAATCAGAGACATCCTTCTTTTCTGGTACTGTGCATTTGATTTTTAGCACTTTCATTTGATTCTTCCTTATAGTTTCCATCTGCCTCCTGAAATTACCCATCTGATCTTGCATTTTGTCTACCTTTTCCATTAGACCTTTAATTTAGTAATCATATATATTTAAATTCTCTAATGCTTGTAATGTCTATGTTTATGTCTGTTTTTGATCAGTTTTGTCTCTACACAAAAAAAAAACTTGTGTTTTTTTTTTCTTGCTTTTTGGATGCTTTGTAACTTTTTATCAAAAGTTGGACTGTGTTGTATAAAGCAATAAGTACTGAGAAAAATAAGCCATTAGTATGAGGATTTATGTTAATCTAGCCATGAGTTGGGTTGTGTTTGAGGTTCGGTTTCCCAATGATTACCAGTTCTGAAAGTTATTGTTGTTAGGGGAACTAGAAACTTTATTTTATTTTTTTAAATAATTTATTGTCAATTTGGTTTTCATACAACACCCCGTGATAATCCCAACAGGTGCCCTCCTCTGTGCCCATCACCCACTCTCCCCACTCCTACACCCGCCTCTCCCCTCAGTTTGTTCTTAGTCTTTGAGAGTCTCCCATGTTATGTCTTCCTTCCTCTCTGTGGCTTTTTTTTTCCCTTCCTTCCTCTCTTCCCCTCCCCCCTGGTTTTCTGTTAGGTCTCCCAAAGCCTACCTATGCTTGGGATCTAGAAACTTTAAATTCCTCTAGCCTTTTTGTTTTTGTCTAACCTCTTGGGATCCCTTTTGTGTGGATTGCCAGAGAGAGTGTGTCTCTTGAACTCTCCCACCTATCATCCACAATTATTGTTTTTTTAATTTTTTTATTTATTTTTTGAAAGAAAGAGAGACTGAGTGCAAGTGGGGGAGGGCAGAGAGAGAGGGAGACACAGAATCTGAAGCAGGCTCCAGGCTCTGAGCCCAATGTGGGGCTTGAACCCAAGAACTGTGAAATCATGACCTGAACCGACTTAACCGACTGAGCCACCCACGCACCCCTCCACAATTATTATTATTGGAGGTTTGATACCATGATAATGGGGAAAGGAAGATCAGAGGGTATTCTCTAATGTTCTGATGAAGTCTCAGTATTTGGAGTACACAGTGGGTCTGTGTTTGGGTGGTCCGGTCACAGTGTTTCTGCTTCTCTGGGATTAGAGTTTTTCCGGAAGCCCAGTTCCCTTTCTTACCAGTTTTATGCCTTGAGGCTCTGTGCTTTTTTTAAATTTTTTGATGTTTTTGTTTATTATTGAGAGAGACAGAGCATGAGTGGGGGAGGGGCAGAGAGAGACGGAGACACAGAATCAGAAGCAGGCTCCAGGCTCTGATGCTGTTAGCACAGAGCCCGACAGAGCCCGACATAGGGCTTGAACTCACAAACCATGAGATCATGACCTGAGCCAAAGTCAGCCGCTCAACCGACTAAGCCACCCAGACGCCCCAAAGCTCTTTTTGTTAAGTTAGGTGAGATGGAGGTTAGGTCTGAGTGGAGTTTCTCTCTCCCCAGCTGCAGTGGATTTCATCATTGCCCTCAGCTGGTGTCCTTCCCCTGCAGATTAAGACTCTCTCTCTCTCTCTTTTTTTTTCCACAAGGGAATTGGTCTGGGTAAATTTTGCAATGGTTATTGTTCCCCTTTCCAAGACAGCACCATGAGGGAGCTCTCTTCAGATCCTTCCCATCCTCCCTGGGAGAGCCTGGTGGGGTTCGTAGAAGAAAGGCCTAGGAAAAAGTAGGAATTCCTCCCATGATTGTGGCCACTGGGAACTTCCTACTCTTGAGCTAGCCTACCCTCGGCCTGTAGCATCTCATCAAAATTCCTAGTTTAATAAACTGGCTTATGAGGAGGGCAGCCAATGCTTCGGTTCTGTGTCTCACTGAAGGTGCCTCTCTCTCCCCAGATTTCAAGATGACCATTTGCACCATCAGTGGTGACCTCAGTTTTTGGATAGGTTCTCAAGAAGTCATTAATTTCCACCCGCCCACCTTTTGTTTTTGTTCTTATTGTTACGAGAATGGAATGCATGTCTCTAGAGCTCTTAGCTGACACCTGAAGTTCTAAAATTCTTTTTAATTTTGCGTGGATCACCGACTTGCCCACAGAAATATATTTGCTGAAGCTTTATCACAGCTGTCTTCTATTATAAAACCAAAATCCTGATGGGGACCCCACCTATTTGCAGATATTTAGATATTTTGATACCCAGGGCATTCACTAGGAGCTGGTGACATAGACTCCAACTTTAGTCGTGCTCCATTAGCTTTCTTCTAGCCCCATCTGTGTACTTCCTCATAAAACCAGGTTAAGCAAGAAATGTGCAAAAGTCTGTCTAACCAGAACTCCCAGACCTTGATATCCTGTCACCCTCCAAATCTGACAGGATTCCTCATCCTTCCTGGTCTCCCAGATGATGTCTGCTCACCCTGGCCTGTCTTTAGCAATGATCCTGTTAGGTCGGTTTAGCCAGAATCCCCCACCCACCATCCCCAGGGTTTCTTCTTGGCAATTTTCCACCTGCTGCCCTCCACCCTGCTCCTTGAATATAAATTCCCATTTGCTCATGCTGGATTTGACCTTGAGCCCACTCTCTCTCTCCCACTGTGAAGTTCCATTGCAAGTGGTCCCTACACCTATTCCAGTGGTCCTGGATAAAGTCTGACTTCCCACCTTTAGCAAGTGTCCTTGAATGTTTCTCTCTTTAACTCTGGCCATCTGCCTGGAGCCGGAGTGAGCCGTGGGAACTTGAAGACATGGCTTCTAAGCAGAGCTCCTTACTCCATACTGGCAGCCCAGCACAGGAGTCTTATCGTTTTAAAAGGACTGTCCTTGGGGCACCTGGGTGGCTCAGTTGGTTAAGCATCTGACTTTGATGCAGGTCATGATCTCACAGTTGCTGAGTCTGAGCCCCCCTGGGCCCTGTGCTGACAGCTCAGAGCCTGGAGCCCACTTTGGATTCTGTGTCTCCCTCTCTCTCTCTGCCCCTCCCCTGCTTGCATTCTATGTGTGTGTGTGTCTCTCTCAAAAATAAATAAAACATTTTTAAAAATTAAAAATAAATAAACAAATAAAAAGGATAACTCTTGAGAGTGTCCCTGAAGTTAGAAAATGCAAGAAATGGAATAGAAAATGTAACCAGAGTGCTAAGGAAAACTTCTTTTGGATGAAAGGAATAATTTAATATCCTTGAATTATTTTTAGAAGTTGTGGTAAAAGGGCGCCTGGGTGGCTCAGTGACTTAGACCTCCAAATCTTGGTTTTGGCTCAGGTCATGATCTCACAGTTCATTCAATCAACCCCATGTCGGGCTCTGTGCTGCTGGAATGGAGCCTGCTTGGGATTCTCTCTCTCCTTCCCCTGCCCTCTCTCTCTCAAAATAAATAAAGAAAATTTAAACAATTTTTTAAAATAAAGTAAATCAGCTTAGCAATTGTTTAAAAAAATAATACCCATCCTAATAAGTATGATGGGTTTTTTTTAATGATTATTTATTTATTTTGAGAGAGATAGAGCATGTGTGTACAAGCTGAGGAGGGGCAGAGAGAGAGGGATGGAGAGAGAGAATCCCAAGCAGGTTCCACACTCAGCATGGAGCTCAACATAGGGCTCTATCTCATGACTGTGATCATGACCTGAGCCTAAATCAGGAGTCTTTCACTCACTGACTGAGCCACCCAGGCACACCTTGATTTGTGTTTCTCTAGTGACTAAAGATGTTGAATCTTTCTGTGTGTTTATGGGCCATTTTTATATCTTCCTTGGGAAGATATCTCTTCAAGTCCTTTGTCCAGTTTTTCAATTGGGTTACTTGTTTCTTGGTTGTTGAGTTGTAGGAGTTGTTATATATTGTGGATATTGAACCCTTATCAGACATACGATTTACAGATGTTTTATCCCATTCTGTGGGTTGCCTTCTCACTTTTTTTTAAGTTTATTCATTTTTCAGAGACAGAGAGACACAGAGCATGAAGGGGGAGGGGCAGAGAGAGAGGGAGACACAGAATCTTAAGCAGGCTCCAGGCTCTGTGGCACAAAGCCCGATGCAGGGCTCGAACTCACAAACTGTGAGATCACGACCTGAGCCGAAGTCGGATGCTTAACTGTCTGAGCCACTCAGATGCCCCGAGATCAGGGAATATCTTATATGGTTAGAGTAACCCAAACCTCACCTTGCCTTTTTCTGGACATGTCCAGGGTCTAGGTTCTGGGTGTCCTTGAAGGTTGTGAGGAACATCATGAATTCAGGCTATCGGGCTGACTATAAGGTACAGAAGTCATAACTTTTTGGAGGGTGTGTGTGTCCTAGAGACTGAATTCAACCCTGTAACCTAGGGACTCAGGAATCAGATAAGGTCTGAATGACTCTGAGGGCTGGAGGCTCCTATGGACGGTGGTAATAATAAGAATGAAAATAAAGTAACATTTTGCCTGTGTTCTTTATGTTCAAGGTACAGTCCTAAATGCTTCTCTTCCATTAACTCTCAGCCATTGCATCTTCACCATGTAGGTACAGTTGATCCTCATTTTTTGTGGATTCTGCACTTGGGAAGTCACTTGGGGGTATTTGAAACCCCAAGGTCAGTGCTCTTTGGCACTTGGGTGGTTTTGCAGCCATGCGCATGCGCAGTGGGGCAAAAACTTTGAGCTGCCGCGTTCCCAGCTGAGGTCAAACAGAGCAGCTACTCTGGCTTCTTATTTTAACTGTCATATTGAAAATAGATGTCTTTTTGCTTAAGATGCTCTTAAGTGTCACCTTTTCTCACATATTTGTGCTTTTCCGGATAATTTTGCATGTGTAAAGCAGCTTCCAAGCATCGTGCTGAAGTGCTGTCTGGTGTTCCCAAGTGCAGGAAGGCCGTGATATGCTTCAGGGAGAAAATTATGTATGTTAGACAACCCTCGTTCAGGCGTGAGTCACAGCGCCGTTGGCCGTGGGTTCGACATTAATAAGTTAGCAGTGCATGTTAAAATAAGATATCTTTAAACAGAAACACATACGACAAGGTTGTGTATTGATCAGTTCATGAAAATGTTGTGGCCAGAGGCTCACGGGAACCTATTTTTTGGAGTTAAGGTTCAATATTCACTAATTCAGTGTTTGTAGTGACTTTATGAAACAGAACTACCTCAAATAAAGAGAATCAACCGTATTACTTTCCCAGACGATAAAGCAGAGGCACAGAGATACTAAGAAATGAGCCCAGGATCACATAGCCTTGCCAGTGGTACAGCTGGGATTTGAACCCAGGGCTGTTTGGCTTCCGAACCTATACTCCTTCCCTCCACACCATTCTCCTTCTTGTGGGATGAGAGGATCCTGGGCGGCAGGCTTCCTTGGAGGTCAGGGCTGGGGATTGGAATCAGGATGCCCTGGAAGACCAAATACCTCTAAGCCTCCCAGCCCCCAGAGGGGGCATGATTCTCTGAAATGTCAAGTCCAACTTGCGGTGTCTCAGTGTTCTCGGGGAGCAGGGGTAATGGGTCAGAGTTTCTTTGTAATATCAGAGCACCCTGGGGGGCAATGGGGCTGTATTGGATGACTGGTCAGAGTTTTCTTACAGAGTTAGGGTATCTCGAGGCTGCAGGATGTATTGGAATTCAGTAATTCAGTGTTTGCTTGTACGTTCAAGTTGACTGTATGTTACTGGGTATTGGGAGGTCAGAATGTCATGGGGCTTGGGTTGCTCCAGAAGGTCACGGTATATGTTGGGGTAGAGGGAGAAAGATTGATGTCTTCGATCAGTGCTTCTCAACTCTAATGTTGTTATGGACCGAATGTTTGTGTCTCCTGCACCTCCATTCATATGTTGAAGCCCTAACCCCAGTGTGATGGCATTCAGAGGTGGGGTCTTTGGGAGGCGATTAGGGCTAGATGAGATCATGAGGGCAGGGGCCCCATGATGGGATTAGTATCTATACAAGAAGAGGAAGAGAGGAAAGCCTGGGTGGCTCAGTCGATCAAGCATCCAACTTCAGCTCAGGTCATGATCTTGCGGGTCCGTGAGTTCAAGCCCCACGTAGGGCTCTGTGCTGACAGCTCAGAGCCTGGAGCCTGCTTCGGATTCTGTGTCCCCCTCCCCACTCTCTGCCCCTCCCTCATTCATGCCCTGTCTCTCTTTGTCTCTCAAAAATTAATAAAGTCTAAAAAAAATTTTTTTTTTAAAAAGAACAGGAAGAGAGACCAAAGGTGGTTCTCTCTCTAACATGTGAAGACACAGAAGTCAGATGTCTACATCCCAGGAATAGCGCTTTCACCAGGAACTGAATCAGCTGGCACCTTGACCTTGGCCTTGCCAGCTTTCAGACCTGTGAGAAATAAATGTCTACTGTTTCAGTCACCCATCCTTTGGTATGTTCTCATGGCAGCCTGAGCTGGTGAAGATAAATGGACACCCATTTCTCCTGGGGATCTTGTTACAGTGCAGATGCTGGTTCAGTAGGACTAAGGTGAGCTCCAAGATTCTCCATTTCTTTTTTTTTTTAACATTTATTTATTTTTGAGAGACATAGAGACAGAGTGTGAGCAGGGGAAGGGCAGAGAGAGAGGGAGACACAGAAACTGAAGCAGGCTCCAGGCTCTGAGCTGGCAGCACAGAGCCCGACGTGGGGCTCGAACTCACAGACCGTGAGATCATGACCTGAGCTGAAGTTGGCCGGTTAACTACTGAGCCACCCAGGTGCCCCAGATTCTGCATTTCTAACAAGCTCTCATGTGCTGCTGCTGCTGCTGCTGCTGATTGTGGACCATACTGTCAGCATCGAGATCCTAGAGGATTTTATTTTTTTGGTCTTAAATTGTCAGGGTGCTTTTCAAAGGATGTGTGCAAAAGATGAGCATGACCGTGGTGATTCAGACTGTCCTTTCCAATAGGGGAAGGGTGTCCTCCTTGGGTCGGCGTGTCCTGAGAGGTTAGAACCTCATGGCAGGGTCAGGGGGATCTTCTAGTAGAGGCAGAACATTCTGGGCTTCAGTGTGTCCTCCAGTATCCTAGAGTCCTGGGGTGTCAGGTTGTCTTTAAAGGGTCAGGATCTCCCAGAGATGTCAGAACGTACTTTCTGGGTCTAAGGAATCTCAAGAAGCAGAATACTGTGACTGTCAGGGTGTCCTGGCTGCTCCGGGATCCTGGGTGCTTAAGTGTTTCTTCGAAGACTCAGAATGTCAGGATGTTATGGGAATCTCAGTCCCTTGCATGGTCCTAAGATCCAAGCAGTCAGGATGTACCTGGAATTCTGAGGCTCTCAAGGGTCAGGATGTTCTGAATGTCCGGGTGACCCTGGAAGGTCATGGAGTCCCCACAGTTCTGAGTGAGTGAGGAGGTGACATTTGGGAGAAGAGCACAGACAGTTCTTGAGAGTTACGGTGTGCTGGAGACTCAGCCCATGGTTCAGGTTGTCCTGAGCGGGTGGGGGGGGTGCCCCTAATATATTCTGAGAATCAGGGTATCTAGGAGGGGCCAGAATGCACTTGTGTCTTTTGGTTTTTTAGTTTCCTGGAAACATATCCTTGGATATCACCCACATGCTGAGATGCCAGGCAGTCCCTGCTCCTGGCCCGCATTCTGGTGCAATCCTGCACCCCCTCTCCCCACGGTGGGGTTTTGGGGAAGGGTCTTAGGAGGAATGCATTTTCTTCTTATCCTGCCTGCTCCCAGGAGGGGATTTAACAGGACAAAAGAACTTGGTCCTCTGGGAATACGAGCTCTTGGCCCCAGTCCCTGGACCCTCCAACTGAGCACCTTCCCTCATCCGGCTTGTGATCCTCCCCTGACGAAGGGGGCTCTGGTGACCAGGCAATGATTGGATGGGCCCCCAGGGGCGAGGGGCAGGTCACTCCTCCAAGGCTCAGGGAGAAGGGAGTGGTGTGGGATTGCAGGCTGGGAAAGTAGGCAGCTGAGAGCAAAGGGAGAGAGACGAGGGGCAGGCAGCGGAAAGTAGAGGCCAAAACGGAGAAACGGGGTCAGAGCAAGGCAGAGAGAATGCTGTGATACTCAAGCGAAGGGATGGGGAATTAGGGAAAAAAATCAGAAAACAGGAGAGAAAGTGAGAAAGACAAAGATCTCCATCTGTGTCTCCATCCACACAGAGAGCGAGAGGCAGAAACAGGGAGAAGGAGCGAGATAAACAGGCATAGAGGGGAACGACAGAACCAGAGAAAGACTGACCCAGACTCAGAGACTCGGGGACACAGGACCCTGGACTGTCCTTGGTCTCTGTCGTTAGCCATGGAAGCAGAAGGGAGGAGTGAGCAGGGTAAGCAGAAGAAGGGGCGACTTTGCAGCAGCCTCTGGCCCGAGGGCTACCCCGCCGCTGGGACTCTGACCTCCACAGTGGGTGAGTGAATCTCCAGGGTGGTCCTGAGAAGGCAGCAGGTGAGGGGGCTCCACACTTAGGCTCCTGGCGGGGGGGAGGCAATGGCTCCCCACGAGGAAGGTGAGGAGGGGAGATAAAAAAAAAACAGCCCCCTAGAATGCTAAAAACCTTGGGCATCTTAGCAAGCATGCAGAGGGACAACGCCATCACTTTACAGACAGGACCGAGGCCCTGGCATTGATGGACTGCCGAGCAGCACACATGGTGGGGCAGAGGCAAAGCTGAAATCTGGCTCCTCATTCCTGACCTCATGGTTCCGCCACCACACTGCCTCCTCTGAGGTGGGCAGCTGGAGGGGCCAGGGCTTTGGATCCCAAGAGGGCAGGGGACCACCGGCGGCTCAACGCGTGTGTCCCCGTGGTGGACGGTTGAGCCCCGGGCGGGAGCCGCTCTCTCGGTCCCCATGGGGATGGGAGCCTCAGCTCCAGACATCTCCTTTTCTCAGTATGTGCCTTCCAGGTGTTTCCTTTCGCTCCATGTCCTCTCTTCCCCGGCTGGCTCTCAGACTAATTAGTGTGGGGGCTTAGTGAGCCTGCGGGGAGGAGAGGCAAGCCTTTCCCACGAGCTCAGGTTCCTGCAGCCCGGTGGCCGGGCCAGGGCCCGGCCAGGGGAGAAGATGAAATGTAGGTGAGGGGAGGGTGTGTCTGAGCGGAAGAGGGAGGAATGTTTCATCTTCCCAGGTGAAGAAGGAGGATGGGAGCAGAGAGGGAACATGGAATTGAACGTGAGCCTAGAGAGCAAGGAACAGGTCACAGGGGCCCTACAAGACCGGACAGTCTGTTACTGCGTCAGAGCCAGTAGGAGCCCCACAGGGTGAGACCCAGGAGGACAGTCAGTGCATGTGCCCAGAGAGGCCAAAGGCACATGGAGGGGCGCGCGTGGCATGGGAATGTTCCATGGGCCCCGGCTTACAGGAGGCAGAAGTGCCCAGGGTGGGAAGTAAGTCTCAGGGATGACAATGTATGCGGAGGGCAGAGCCCAGGAGAGCGCACTCAGAGGTGAAGCGGGGCTCAGGCGGAGCTGGATCCAGCCCCTTACAAGAGCTGAGGGTTTTGGGGGCAGGGGTCCGGGGGATCTGGCGGACCTGCATCGGAGGTTCCTGGTGGACGGATGGGTCCACCCCGCACAACCTCTCCCCTCCATCCATCCTCAGACATGAGCCCTCGGCCCTACAGGAACCTCTCTGGTGTAGGAGTGCGGAGACCACGGCTTTCCCCGCAAGGCGCAGGCGCGCAGAAGGGTCGCGCACACTCCCGGCGCCGCCACCGAACCACTTTCAGCTCAGCGCAGCTGGAACAGCTGGAGGCAGCCTTTGGGAGGAATCAGTATCCCGACATTTGGGCCCGAGAGGGCCTCGCCCGCGACACGGGCCTCAGCGAGGCCAGAATCCAGGTGATGCCCCGGGATCCCCCCGACTTCTCCTGGGAGGAAATGTAGATTTGGTGCTCGGGAGCTCCTGGGGTATAAATTCTCACAAGGCGTTATAACCCAAACCTAACCGTTCCCCAGAACACGGCCTTGCCTAGCAGTCGACATAACCTCACCCGCATGGGGACTGTCACTTGAATGTAACCCTAAGCTCTGACCTGATTTTTAACACCCTACCCTCAACCTTAATAGGGATGTGAATTCTGGGGCGCTGGGTGGCTCAGTAGGTTAAGCCTCTGACTCTTGATTTCGGCTGAAGTGACAGTCTCAATGTGTGTGGATTCGAGCCCCACATCCCCCACATCGGGCTCAGCGGAGCCTGCTGTCAGCGGAGGCCTGCTTCTGATTTTCTGTCCCGCTCTTTCTCTCTGCCCCTTCCCTACTCATGGGTGCTCTCTCACTCTCTCTCAAAAATAAATAAAACATTAAAAAATATAGTGACGTGAATTCCAACAGAAATTCAGTCTCAAACGTTTGCATGCATATGTACCCTTGTCCCTAACCATGACCTTGACTTAGCCAGCCTGATGCACCTTCCATCCGAACCATAACAGTAATCTTAAGTATAAACCCCCACCCTAAATCCGGCTGTCTGTAACAATAAACCTGATCTCTAGTAACCCTAGGGGAAGTTTCCTATTCTCTGTGTAGGGAAAACGCCATTGTGTCATATTGATCTCTTTCGTGTTGCAAGTTGACATTGCTTAACTCACCCAAATATGTAGCACGGCAAATTTAGACACAGGTTGGGGGTGACGGTGTGGGTCTCGCCTTGTTAGTCTAGGCCCAGCTCACCTATGCCTTGGGGAAGAGCTTTACTTCCTCTGCAGTGTCAGAGAGGCTTCTGCTCTGTACCTGAACCTTCTGTCATTGAAGGGGAGAGGGGCTCTGATGTGACAAGGCCACCTGTTTGAGAGAGAGGCATTGATGTGGCTATTCTTCCCCTTCCTCAGGTCTGGTTCCAGAACCGCAGAGCTAAGCAGAGGAAGCAAGAGCGGTCGCTGCTCCAGCCACTGGCCCAACTGTCTCCTGCCACCTTCTCTGGTTTCTTGCCCGAGTCCCCTGCCTGCCCCTACTCCTACCCAACACCACCTGCACCCATGACCTGCTTCCCTCACCCCTACAACCATGCTCTTCCCTCTCAGCCCTCCACAGGCAGTTCCTTTGCTCGGCCCCACCAGTCTGAAGATTGGTACCCTACCTTGCACCCAACCCCCACAGGTCATCTGCCCTGCCCCCCACCCCCAACCATGCTTCCCCTTAGCCTTGAGCCACCAAAGTCCTGGAACTAAGGTTGAACAGGAGCTGATAAGGTAATCTCCCAGCCTGGGGCCCTGGTGAAACTCAGAGAAAGCTGGGTGGCTTCCCTTCCATTTCAAATAGAAATTTGGTGAGGGGCAGCTCAAAGATGGGAATTTAAAAATGGGAGATCTGAAGAAGGCATACTGAGGTGATTCGTTGAGGAATTTGGGGAGGCAAGCCTACTAGAAGATACAGATAAAATGCTTAGTGGAGGTGGCTGGGTGGAAGGGTGGTATTGATGATGGAAGCAATTGTGGCCACTGGTGAATGGAAATTATTGAAAGTGATAGAACTTTCCGGGCTTCATTGATTGACATCACAATTGAAGATCTTCACCCAGCGGTTTCTAACTGACTTCAGTAAGGCTTTTGATTTAAAGTCTACCTGCTCATCCTTCCCCCATCACTCGCTCCACAACCCAAACCAGTCATTAGCTTTTGTTCATTAATGTTCCAGAAATATCTCTTGAATTTCACCTTTTCCAGACCCATATCTTCTAACTAATCCTTCTCAATGACTCCTCTAGCTCCAGCCTTTCCCATTGCCACCAGACCTTGCAAATCTGGTCATCACAGATCGGCTCTGCAGTGTCTTATAAAAAAATAAATAAATAAGATCTGAGTCTCCTTCTGAGTTACCTTCAACCTGACTTTTAAATCAACTGCATTTGGGGGCGCCTGGGTGGCTCAGTCAGTTAAGCGTCCTACTTTGGCTCAGGTCATGATCACACGGTTGGTGGGTTTCAAGCCCAGTGTCGGGCTCTGGGCTGACAGCTCGGAGCCTGGAGCCTGCTTCGGATTCTGTGTCTCATTCCCTCTTGACCCCTCCCCCGCTTGTGCTCTGTCTCTCAAAAATAAACAAATGTAAAAAAAATTTTTTTAACCGACCGCATGTCATAACATATGTGGTGTCTGATACAGAAGAAACAATTTGATGTAGGGCTGACTTTTCCAAAAATGCCAACCATGTGTCTTAAGACTCACAAGAGATCATTCCCAGGAAAAAACCAGCCATGAAGTGCCAGCCATGATCTGAGCCCTCTTGATAGAAACACGGTGTGGCCTAGCTGGGGGCACCACTTATATACTATATGGCTAATAATGTACTTATTTTACTCATAATTTACTTATATGTAGGCCTCCCTCACTTATTGTCAGACTCCTAGAAAAATGCTGAGTACAAAAGTCCCTAGGGCTTGAATCTTCATGTTATTTGTAGTTTTATGTATAAGCCCAGAGTCAACCCTCCTTGTAATACCTTTTGCTCTCTCATGTAATTATACCTTTGGGCCAGATTGCCTTCCAGAAACATCATACCAGTTTGCATGCCTCCCGAAAGTACCCGAGTGTCAGTTTCGGCCGATCCTTGTTGGCCTTTACCATTTTTGACATTTTTTGTCCACTGAGAGTGATGTCTCCTCAGTGATTATTTCTACATTTTCGTTTAATCGATTGCTAGTGAGAGTTAAACAGTTTCATGTTTGTTGCCAATTTATATTTTTTCCACATCACTTCTCTGAGGCATTTGTGTATTGATAGAGTCCTCTTTTATTAGTGATGGAGAACTTTGGTGCAGTAGGGATATAAGTATCTGGTCATGTATGTCGCAGTTGTTTTTTGCCATTTGTTATTTGTGTTTTAGCCTTTCATTTTGTTGTCGTTGTTCCGATCCAAGCATCCTTTGTTCCATGACCAACCGTTGCTGCATCCAAGCCGCAGTACACGAACCACAACCCAAGTGTGCAACAACCTGAGGTGAACAGTACATTTAAGGCTTTTACATTTAAAAAGAAAAATTAACAAATATTCAATCATTTACATTACAAACAAAGGCTTTGCAGTTTGTTGTCGTAGCCTAATATTTTGATCGTCTGGTTGGTCTAACACAGAGCCTAGCCGACTTTCCGTCTGTAGAGTTCTCCTTGTAGACCTCTTTAAGTACTGTACATATTTGCAATTATATTGTGCATAAATTCTTAATGAGTAGTTTTGTTTTGTGTTTTAGACTTTCTAAACAAGAGTTTCTGAGAGAAGTAGGCCCATGTCCTAATGCTATAGGCATCACTTGTATGTAACTTCTGTTTTTAGGACCTAGAATAGTATCGATTATATAGAATTGGTAGAATTGAGAAAGTATTCACCCGGTTCATTCTGTATATTGTGTGGTTTGGGTGAGGAACCCCAGGTGAGACATCTCCCCTTGTTTTTACTGGCTTCACCCACATTTTCTACATTATTTGAGTCAAAATATTATGCCCTGGGGCACCTGGGTGGCTCAGTCATTTGAGAGTCCCCCTTCGGCTCAGGTCATGATCGCTCAGTTCGTGAGTTCGAGGCTCACATCAGGCTCTGTGCTGACAGCACAGACCCTGGAGCCTGCTTTGGATTCTGTGGCTCCCTCTCTCTCTGCCCCTCCCCTGCTCACACTCTGTCTCTCTCTCAAAATTAAATAAACATTAACAAAGATTTTGAAAATATTATACCCTGAATCATCTGAAATTTATTTTAGGATGCACAGTCATGCAAAATAGCCATGTAATTTTCTTTCTACCAGCTAACTAGTCTTCCCAATATAATTTATCCAATAGTCTAACATTGATTTGAAAAGTCCTATTTTTTCATACATGAAGTTCTCATATATATACCAGACAGTTGTAGACACCTAATTCTCCTCCATCAATTAGCTTGTCTGTACTGACACCTCTACCATAGGGTTTTAATTGCCAAAAATTTAAGGATTATTTATATCTTTAAAATGTTAAAGTGTCTTATCCAAACACACATGCATTGTGTCAATTTTTTCCAGACTACTTTTGTGTCCCTCAGGAAAACTCTTTTTATATATACATGTATATACATATATGTGTATGTATATGTATATATAAAACAAATCTTGGAGCACCTGGGTGGGTCAGTCAGTTAAGTGTCCCACTTCGACTCAGGTCATGATCTTGCAGTTCATGAGTTCGAGCCCAGCATCAGACTCTGTGCTGACGGCTCAGAGCCTGGAGCCTTCTTCAGATTCTGTGTGTCTCTCTTTCTGCCCCTCCCCCACTCGCACTCTGTCTCCTCTCTCAAAAATGAGTAAACATTAAAAAATAAATAAATAATAAAACAAATCTTTTTAAAAAGACTTTTAATGTTTATCTATTCTTTTAATGTTTATCTACCCATTATAGCCGGAGCAGGGGAGGAGCAGAGAGAGAGAGGGAGACACAGAATTCAAAGCAGGCTCCAGACTCTGAGCTGTCAGCAGAACCTGATACGGGGCTTGAACTCCTCATGAACAGCAAGATCATGACCTGAGCGAAGTAGTCCACTTAACCAACTGAGCCACCCAGACGCCCCAATAAAACAAATCTTAAAAGAAGTTTTATAAATTACAAAAGTAATATATATTCTTTGTGACAAGTCTACTCAAAATATTATATATAATATATATGATTGTATATTTATATGTATATTAACTGAATTAACTACAAAAAATCTGATGTTGATCTAAAAAAAAAAAAACCTTTTTTTTTTCCAGAAAAATACCCTTAATATATACCATTTATATAAAGTTTCAACTGAGCAAAATTTAAAAGTGGTACAAATGTAGGTGCATTATTAAATTTTATTTACTTTCATTTATTTTTGAGAGACAGAGTGAGACAGAGCACAAGTGGGAGAGGAGGAGAGAGAGAGGGAGCCACAGAATCTGAAGCAGGCTCCAGGCTCTGAGCCGTCAGCATAGAGCCACCCAGGCGCCCGGAAAATGCATTATTAGAATGCATATATATTAGGTAAAAATTGGAGACATGCAGTTTCTGGAGGGTGTTTGCACCCTACAGGCCCCTTCTCTCCACTCCCCTGGGAGCCCTGGTGCCTCCAGGGTCTTGAGAAGCCTCCCTGCGTCCTGACAGGTTGTCTGGTAAACCCCAGGTGGAAGGGCAGGGCTTACCTCAGTTCTTCTGGTGTCCCTGTCCTCCCTTCTTGGAGAAGAGATACTCTTCAAGTTAAAACTGGCATAAGGTTGGGATCTGCCCTGATTGCGATTAAAAAAAGAAACAGGGGGCACCTGGCTGGTTCCTCTAGCATGGACTCCATCTTCAGGTCGTGAGTTCCAGCTCCAGGTTGACTGTAATGATTAATGGACGGATTAACTTTAAAACAGAAACAGGGGCGCCTGGGTGGCTCAGTCGGTTGGGCGGCCGACTTCGGCTCAGGTCATGATCTCGCGGTCTGTGGGTTCGAGCCCCGCATCGGGCTCTGTGCTAATGGCTCATTAGAGCCAGGAGCCTGCTTCCGATTCTGTGTCTCTCTCTCTCTCTCTGCCCTTCCCCTGCTCACGCTCTGTCTCTATGTCTCTCAAAATAAATAAAACATTAAAAAAAATTTAAAAAAAACAGAAAAAGAAAAAGAACTTCCTTCAAGCAGCAACATCCCCTTCCTCCTCCCCACCAACCGAGGAGGAAATGCAGCCACCGGAGGAAGAAAAGATCAGGAATTCCCTCTTTGCCTTGGGAAATCGAAATACCCGGTCTTTCAGGAAGACCCTTTCCCAGCAAGATCCAAATCCGAGTGCAGAACACGGAAGGACTTGCAGCATGAAGTGGGCGCGCAGGGAGCAGAGGGCAGGAATTCTGGGGAGGCCTGGTGGGCTCACGTGAACCCAAACGTGGAGCGATTCAGGGCGCCCCAGCGCACTACGGAAGACCCCAGGGCTGGCCCGCAGAGTCGTCGGCTCGGAGAGAGGACAGGGAGGCGCGGTCCCCTCCGGAGACCCTGGTGGTCGGGCCCCGCAGCGCACGGGGAGTGCACCTGGGACCCAAGAGCCGCTGTTTGCAGCAGGTGCATTTCTTCCAAACACAGGCGGCGACGGATCACAATTTAACAACTAGGCCTAGGAAAAACAGAGGTTTGTTCGTTTTTGTTCGTTTAGTTAGTATACAGTGCAATATTGGTTTCAGAAAGCAGAGGTTTTAAAACATTCATCTTCTGTGAGAGAAACCTCGATTGCCGGGAGCATTTTATTGAAGGGCCGGCTGGAGCCCGCAGGACTCCAGGTCGGGGCGCTTCGCCCTCCACCAGCCTCACCCTTCCAGGCGCTGGAGGGCATGCCGGTGCAAACCGCACCTGGCCGCCCTGCAGGAGGCAAACGGCCCTGCGTGCTTGCGGGACCAGTTCTCCAGGCTCGGAGCTCGCCGTCCCCGCAACCCGGCCAGCGCATCGGGCACGACATCCAGTCTCGAGAAGACTTCCCTTCCACGCGCATTTTCGTTTTTGCCTCCAGAACAGGGACGCCTGGCCCCCGAGGTTGACAAGAGGACAAGTGAAGACCCAGCCCACTGCTCGCCTGGCGTCCCTACCCACGAAAGACCTCTCCAGTCCCAGGGCGTACTCAGACTGCAAGTCACCCACGCAAACAGCGCCCCCCTTTGGCTCCCTGGGGTCAAGGCTCAGCCTGCCTTTGGGAGGATGGAACCCGTGAATAAATCGCGCAGACCCTGTAAACGGGGTCATTGCCATTGGAGCAGGGAATCAAGGGTAAGACACCTGGATATGAGTCCTAATTGGGAAAAGCAGGGGAAGCCGGGACCCCTGGGAACTTCTCTCCAAGTGGAGATGGCCCCAAAGGGGGCCAGGGCCCAGGCTCTAAGACTGTACTGAGCCCACAGGGGCTCATCCCTACCTGACCTCCAGCTAGTTTCCAGATTTTCCCAGTATCCCTGGAATTAAAACACCCGCTCTCTCTTTTCCACCCTGTATGCAAAACGTGAACCCAAAGTCGCAGGAACAAGAGGGGCTCCGAGAATTTGCCCCTTTTGAATTTGGGTAATTAGCTTCAGACTTTTCCAAGTTCCTGCTCCACTGAGGTCCCTCCATTCCCTTCGACCTGCCCCTGAGATTCACCCCCTTAACATTCAGCACCTAAAGGCCTGTGGAGTCCTTTACTGCTCTCCTCGCACCCAACTAAGAAGTCCAGAGTGGAATAAGGGTGGGGATCAGCCCTACAGGGTGACTCATTGAGGACGAGTGTTTGTGTGTGTGTGTGTGTGTGTGTGTGTGTGTGTGTGTGTGTGTGTGTGTGTCTTTAGGGGCCGCAGTGTCTGGATAGGCAGGGAAACCACATGGTCAAAGGCTCTGGGGCCTAGAGTACTCAGACTGTACTCTTATCAATTTATTTGCAGGACTCGTGGGTCCATCTGAGGCCTGGTATCCCTCTGCCAGCAAATGGGACAGGGAGAGTCAGAGTAGGATATCCCAACTAGCAGCTAGAACACCACTGGGAGATTCTGGCATTTTCTATCCAAGAGCCCTAGGGTAAGGGGAACGGGGACCCCTCAAGAACTTCTTTAGAATGAAGGGTCTGGACAATCTAGATTTGCTTTCTTCTTGAGAGCAAAAGGTTGGGGGGGGCAGTTAAAAAGTTGATCCATCAAGTCATGATCTCGGGCATTGTGAGTTCGAACCCCGTGTCGGGCTCTGTGCTGACAGCTCAGAGCCTGGAGCCTGCTTTGGATTCTGTGTCCCTCTCTCACTCTGCCCCTCCCTCACTCTCACTCTGTTTCTGTCTCTCTCAAAGATAAACCAACATTAAAGAAAAAAGATCTAAACTTTAATTGCATATTTGTTAAACTTGCAGATCTTAGACATTCATTTGCCCACTCATCTCCCAGGGGTTGCTGGATCTGTTCAACCTTTTCCATCCATTATTTCCTATTGAAAACAAGGAAAGAGAAGATTAAAGAATTTGTGTGTCGTAATTACATTCACTTCACAAAGTGGTTGTAATGACTTTTGAGAACATGAATACGGGTATTCTGTAAATATAATGGATTTTAAACCTTGAGATTTGTGGGCTCCAAGCTTCAAAGAGCATTCATGATATTATCTTTTTTTTAATGTTTATTTACTTTTGACAGAGAGACAGAGTGTGAGCAGGGGAAGGGTAGAGAGAGAGGGAGACACAGAATCTGAAGCAGGCTCCAGGCCCTGAGCTGTCAGCACAGAGCCCGACGCGGGGCTCGAACTCACACACCATGAGATCATGACCTGAGCCAAAGTCGGTGCTTAACCAACTGAGCCACCCAGGCGCCCCTCATGATATTATCTTATTTGATCTTCCAATGGGGTTTGAATTTATATTCCCATTTGTAAAATGAGGAAACTGAAGTTCAGAAAGGTAAGCTGTCTTGCTTAAGGTCTCTGCACTTCCAGAGTAACCATGAAGCTACTTTCCCTGGGAAGTTACATGGGACCTAGTTAAGACATTCTCAGCATACTCAAGAAGCTACTATTTTGGGGTTTTGTTTGTTTTTTATTTTTTGTTTTTAGAGAGAGAAAGAGTGTGAGTCAGGGAAAGAGGATCTTATGCAGGCTCCACTCTCAGCATGGAGCCTGACATGGGGCTTGATACCATGACCCTGGGATCACGACCTGAGCCGAAATTAAGAATCGGACACTCAACCAACTGAACCACCCAGGTACCCCAGAAGCTAGTGTTTTTGAGGGCAAATGTGATGCATTGAAAAACATAATCATGTCTGATAACTTCTTTACAGACATCCTTAGAAATCAGCTGTTGATTCGATAAAGAAAAAATATTCCCATAAAGCTGGATATCTGAGCTACATTCATCTATTAAGTGCAAATTTTAAGCACTCCTTCTGTCTTCCGGGTCTCCTAAAAATCATGAAGTGTTTTTGCTCCATTGCAAAGATAAAATTCATTCAAGAAAAACCTCATATTTCAATGGATCCTAAGAAGATTGTCAACTGCAACTCAATGGTTTTAGCCAGTGTATTAGTTTGATAGAACTGTTGTACCACAAAGTTCCGAAGCCAAGTGGCTGAAAACCAGAAATTGCTCTACCTCATATGTCATCAAGGAAATGCAATTTTTTTATTTTTTTATTTTTTTAATGTTTATTTATTTTTGAGAGAGAGAGACAGAGACAGAGTGCAAGCAGGGGAGGAGCAGAGAGAGAGGGAGACACAGAATCTGAAGCAGGGCTCAAACTAATGGATGGGGAGATCGTGACCTGAGCTGAAGACTGATGCTTAACCACTGAGCCAACAGATGCCCCGGGCAAATGCAAATTAAAACAAGAATGAAATACCCTCTATTCCTTATTAGAGTGGCTAAAATCCAGAACACTAACACCGAATGCCGGTGAGGATGTGAAGCAATGGGAAATCTCATTTGTTGCTGGTGAGAATGAAAAATGGTATAGCTACTTTGAAAGACCAGCCATTTCTTACAACACTAAACACAATCTTGTCATTGCATCATGCTCCTTGGTATTCACCCAAAGAAGTTGAAAACTTATGTCTACATACTACGTAAACATTATATAAGACCTTAAAAAAAAACTATGTCCACAGAAAAGTCTGCATATGGACCTTTATAGCAGCTTCATTCACAATTGCCAATTAAGATGTCCTTCAGGAGGTGAATGGGTATATAGACTGTGGTACATCCAAACAAGGGAATATTATTTAGTACTAAATGAGCTCTCAAGCCATGAGAAGTCATGGAGGAAACTTAAATGCATATCACTAAGTGAAAGAAACCAATCTGAAAAGGTTACACTGTATGATTCCAACTCTGTGACATTCTGGTAAAGGCAGAACGATGGAGACAGTGAAACAATCACTGTTGTCAGGGAAGGGTGGGGTGAATAGGCAGAGACAGGACTTTTAGGGCAGTGAAACTACTCTATAAGATACTATAATGTGGATACATGTCATTATACATTTGTTTAAACCCATAGAATGTAAAACACCAAGATAAACCCTGAGGTGAACTATGGCCTTTGGGCGATTATGATAGGTCTGTGTAGACTAGTTGTATCAAATGGACCACTCTGGTAGGGGATGCTGAGAACAGGGGAGGGTGTGCATGTGTGGAGGCAGGGGGATCTGTGTGAAATTTCTACCTTCCACTCAGTTTTGCTCTAAACCTAAAATGGTTCTAAAAAATAAAGTATATTTAAAAACCACAGCATTTGTGTCTAGTTACAGAGGCTAGAAGTCCAAGACCGAGGTGATGCTGGGCTGGTTCCTTCTGACAGCTGTGAAAGAGAATCTGTTGCATGCCTCTTGCCTGACTTCTGGTGGTTTGCTGGCAATCTTGGCTTATAGAAGCTTCACCTCAATGTCTGCCGATAAAGGCAGAACATTATATGATGTTCTCCCAACATGTGTGTCTGTCTCTGAACTTCCTGCCCACCCCATTTTTTAAATTCAGTTTTTATTTACTTATTTTTAAATCTTTTTTTTAACGTTTATTTATTTTTGAGAGACACAGAGACAGAGTGTGAGCAGGGGAAGGGCAGAGAGAGAGGGAAACAGAATCTGAAGCAGGCTCCAGGCTCTGAGCCGTCAGCACAGAGCCCGACGCGGGGCTCGAACTCACAGACTTCGAGATCATGACCTGAGCCGAAGTCGGCCGCCCAACCAACTGAGCCACCCAGGCGCCCCTATTTACTTATTTTTAATGTTTATTTATTTTTGAGAAAGAGACTGTGTGTGAGAGGGGGAGGGCAGAGAGAGAGGGAGATGCAGAATCCAAAGCAGGCTCCACTCCAGGCTCTGAGCTGTCAGCCCAGAGCCCAACATGGGGCTCGAATTCACAAACTACAAGATTGTGACCTGAGCCGAAGTCAGGGACTTGACTGACTGAGCCACCCAGGCACCCCGAGATTTTAAGCAATCTCTACACCTAATGTAGGACTCAAACTTAGAACCCCAAGGTCAAGGGTCACATACTCCACCGACTGAACCAGCCAGATGCCCCAAAGTTTCTCCTTTTTATAAAAGCACCAGTCATATTTTATTAGGGTTCACCTTAATGGCCTTATTTTAACTTGATTACTTTTGAAAATACCCTGTCTCCAAATAAAGTCACATTCTGAGGTACTGGAGTTGGGAATTCAGTTCAGATTTTTGCAGGACACAATATAGCCCATAATAGTTAGTAAACAGTAATTAAGGAAAAAAATCAATGGCAGAATTCTGACCACCACCTGACTGTAGACAGATGGAAGAAATATAGCTCTGATTTTTTCTATAAAAAAGAGCTACTCTAACATCAGATTTTTTACTCTATTTGACCCCACTGGATAGGCGAGGTCATAGAGCAACCCACTGGCATAAAAGCTGAGAGCCAGTGCCTGAAATAGGACACAAGAAAGAAGAATTCAGCTAGGATAGTTGACAAATTGTTGAAGAGTGAGTGTAACCTGACAGGATGATATGAATGCCCTGGAAACTACCAAAAAAAAAAAAAAAAAGGAGGGAAAATGTACAAGCTCTTGGAAACATTTTCTGCACTGGGTGCTCATTGGAAGAAGCCTTAAAAAGTGTGCTGTAGACAATACGAAATAGTTAAGCATATGCATAATCGGAATCCCAGAAAGAAAAGAAAGAAAATAGGGCAGAAACAATATTTGAAGAACTAATGGTGGAGATTTTTCCAGATTAGTCACAGACACCAAACCACCAATCCAAGAAGCACAGCGAACTCTGTATTTTTCATGTTTTATCATTTGTGTAACTTGATGTGCTCATGTCTTCAAGAGGGATGTCAATTACTTTGGGTAAGCAATTAGCAACATGGAATAACCATCTATCGTCCCTATATTCCTACCCAGCATGAGGTCACAAGGCTGCTAGCCAATCCCTGAGCCTCCTTCCTCCCTCCTTGGCCCCCCTTGCAGTAAAGGCTCTGGCCCCCATTCCCTCCCTCCTTCCCTGTCTTGTGACTGACCCCAGTGCTTCCCCTAAGCAGCCCTGTGTGGAGTGCCGTGTTCTCCCCAGAAAACTGTGAGTACAGTAATTTTATAATTTCATGGCCCTTCTCTCCTTCTGATTTGTATTTGGCCTCACTGTACCCTTGTTAAAATAAAAAACAAAAGAGACCAAACTGGAAATTCTCCTGAGCCAACAAAACCAGTTAGTCACACAAGCAAAGCTCAATTTAGCTTCTTTGGCAAGACTATCTTGACCTGGGTCATTTCTTGCTAATGCCTCTGGAAATCATAAGCAAAACCTGAACTGTTCCCCGAGGTTGACATGAGGCAACCACTGACCAATCCTCTATCACCGAAGAAAATTCTGTTATAACCAATCACTGTGAAAGATAATAAACGGCCACTGCTTTCTGACTATATAAGCTGCTTTATAACAACATACCCCTGAGCCTCATTTCATGTTTTGGTTTGAGAGCTCCCAGTTTGCAAAGTGTCTTCAGTGTGTGTATAACAAACTTATTAATGACTACTTTGGCCATTGGTTTTACTTATTTTATTTCTGAACTTTTGACATCTTTGTTAATAAATTATGACTAAGACAGATTCCAAGAAGGCTAGAACTCCCCCACCCCCAAATCACATTTACTCATTATAAACTGCTAAAAACCAAAAACTAAGAGAAAATCTTGAGGGCAGACCGAAGAGAAAAAAAGACACATTAGCTATGGATAAATGAGGATAAGAAGTCCAGCAATTTCTCATCAGAGTTTGTACAAGCAAGAAGGTGATAGTATCATCTTTACCGTGCTGAAAAACAAAGTCATCAACCCAGAATTTTTTACTTAGTTGAAAATATCCCTCGGGCGGCTGGGTGGCTCAGTTGGTTAGGTGTCCGACGTCAGCTCAGGTCACGATCTTATGGTTAGTGAGTTCGAGCCTCGTGTCAGGTTCTGTGCTGACAGCTCAAAGCCTGGAGCCTGCTTCGGATTCTGTGTCTCCCTCTCTGTCTGCCCTTCCCCTGGTTGCACTGTTTCTCTCTTTCAAAAATAAATAAACATTTAAAAATTAAAAAATAATGAAATGGTAACAACAAAATTTAGTATTTAAGTATAAATTTAATAAAATATGTGCATGATCTGTATGCTAAAAACTAGGACATTCTGATGAACATAAGTAGATGACACTTAAGTGTACAGGGATGCCGTTTTCATGGCTCAGAAAACTCAATATTCTGAGGAGGTCAGTTTTCCCTAATTTGATACAGAGATTCCATGCAATTCCAGTCCAAGTCCCTGTAGGCTGTTTGTTTGTAGATATTGACACGCTGATGAAGAGTTGTAAATTGCACTCGGAGAACCCTAGATCTGGAAACGTGAGGATTGATCGGCTGATGATTAAATTTTACTTTCTCTCAGCGTACTTGGTGTTTTTTGCACACTTGCAGACCACACCGCGCTCAAAGACAAACTTGGGTCAGAGCAACCCCGGCCTGCTATCTGAGAGCAGACACTGGAACCGGTGAACGCATCATTTGGGTGGATTTTTTCCCCCTACCCTAGCTCTATAGCTGGAGGGATGTGGGCCAGACCAACTCCGCCCCACAGCCGGCCCTTCTGCGGCCCAGGTGAGCATCAGCGCACCAGAGCGCAAAGGGACTGCAATCCCCAGGATGCTCGGCGGCGTTTCCGCCCACACGCGGTTGCCCAGATACCCCCGGGGAGGAGCCTCTGACTTGGAAAAACGTTGGCTGACTGGCGTGGACTTAGCTGGTGTCCTGGTGAGGAGGCGGCCGGCTTGCATCCCAGGGGGAAAGGCTTTGGTAGGTCCGGTCAGAGCAGCGGGGGAGAGACTCCCGCCCAGATGGGCTCCAAACCGGAACTGCAGAGCGCCCTTCTGAGGTCCCCCAGTCCTCTCCTGACCTTGAGGATGCTTGTCCCATTTCAGAGGCGAAGACACTGAGTCTGAGTCTCGCCGTCTTGGAGCAGCTGCCGCGTGTCTGCTTATCTGGTTTGTGCTTTTTGATTTTCAGGAAACGCTTGTAACTTTCATCGTTCAGTTTCTCAGGTAGCTGCTTCTTCTTTTTTTTCCCCAGATAGCTTCTTAAAATTGCCCCCAGGGATTCACTTTTATTGCTACGTGAATAGGACGCCCTCCCTCCTCCCTCCACCACAATGTTTTGTTTTATTAGCGACAAATTTGAAAGCTTCTGCTTATTGTTCATATATCACTCACCTAGCTGAACCGTTTTCTGCGTGTGTGTTCTTGTTCCAGTACTGTTGGAAAAGTTCAAGATATTTTCCTCTCTTTGGCCAACGCTTCTCTAACCAGGTGGCGTAAAGGTGTTAATAAAGCAGCCTGATTTTGCACAGGTGGTGTGGAAGTACCTCTAGTGTTTGAACAGCAAGCGTTTGCTTTAATTTAGATACTGTTTGACGTGAAAGGAAACGTCATCCTAGTCATGTGATGGCGTGTATATATACATGCTCATTTATACATAAAGTAGGGAAATGTGTGAGGTTTCAACCAAGACTTAAATTGAAATGGGTCTTTTTCCCATTTTATTTAACATGATACATAATTTTATAGGATCTATCATAATGGACCCACTGTGAATCCCTGGGATAAATCCAATGTGATTGTATTAGTCATTCTCTTAATATACCTTAGATTCTATTTGGTTATCTGATTTTATTTTATTAGTATAATTTTTTGTCCTCTATCAGGTTCAGGTATCATCAATTCCTTTGCATAAAGAGCTAGATCGATATATATATCTTTTGTTTTTTTCAAAAAAAATTCTGTATGCAGTGGAAATCATCTCTAAAGTGTAAAACCATCTAAATTCAAAGCCTCTGAGGTATTAGTCTTTGTTACATTTTATTTATTTATTTTTTTAATGTTGCTTCTTTCTGAATGTATTTTCTTCCATATTGTCAATTTCGTTGGCATTCTCAATTTTATGAGTAAATAAGAAGCCACAGTTGGGTTTGTTTGTTCTTTCACCAGTGCTATGTACACCATCCTTATGTAATCTTTATTTCTTCTTTTCCTCCTACTCTTCTTTCTTCATAAGAGAAGCCTGAATTTTCTCCTTAGTTGCTCTCTACTCTCAGAGGAAGACTGAAGTGCCTAGAGGGAAATTGAGATGTCAGACAGAGGGCCAACTATCAGAGAAGAGATTTTTCTCCTTTCTTGCTGGACTGCTTTTCCTCTAACTTATTCAAGAGAACCATCTGAATTCCTTTTTTGTTTGTTTGTTTGTTTGTTTGTTTTAAGTTTTTCTTTTGTTTCTTTTCAGCAATCTCGGCACCCAATATGGGGCTCAAACTCATGACATGAGATCAAGAGTCACATGCTCTTCTGACTGAGCAACTGTATCCTAGAAATAAATTCTACTTGGTCCTGGTGGATAATCTTTTTAATGTGTATTTGAATTTAGTTTGTTAATATTTTGTTGAGGATTTTTGCATCTATGTTCACCACAGGTGTTGGTCTATAGTTTTCTCGTAGTATCCTTATCTGGCTTTGGTATCAGAGTAACGCTGGCCTCCCAATATGAATTGGGAAGACTTGAGAAGAATTGGCATTCATTCTTCTTTAAACGTTTGCTAGAATTAGTCAGGAAAGCCATCTGGTCCAGGGGCTTCATGTGTTGGGAGGTTTTGATTGCTGATTCAATCTTTCTTGGCACTGTCTGTTCAGATTTTCTGTTTCTTCATAATTCAGTCTTGGTAGGTTGTGAGTTTCTAGAAATTTATCCATTTCTTCTAGGTTATCCAATTTTTTTATGTAATTGTTCACAGTACTCATGATCCTATATATTTCTGTAGTATCAGTTTTTTAAAAAAATTTTTTTAATGTTTATTTTTTTGAGAGAGAAAGACAAAGACAGAGCACGAGCAGGGAAGGTGCAGGAAGATACAGAATGCGAAGCAGGCTCCAGGCTGAGCTGTCAGCACAGAACCTGACCCGGGGCTCGAACTCATGAGCCATGAGATCATGACCCGAGCCAAAGTCAGACGCTTAACTGACTGAGCCACTCAGGTGCCCCTCTGTAGTATCAGTTTTAATGTGTCTTCTTTAATTTTATTTTTGAACAAGGTTAAATAGGAATCATAAGAGTGGCTATCTGTCCCTTCCTAGTCTTAGAAGTATCTAGTTTCTCATCATCAAGTGTGTTGTTAACTGTAGGTTTACAGAGATGTCCTTTATCATGTTGAGGAAGTTCCCCTTTATTCTTTTGATTTTAATCATGAATGTTGGATTTTTAAAATGAATTTTATGCATTTATATATATGCTTCGTATGATTTTCCTTCTTTAGCCTGTTGATGTGATGGATTACATTAATTGATTTTCAAATATTGTAGCAGCCTTGCATGCCTGGAATAAACCCCACTTGTTCACGATGTATAATTTTTTAATACATTATAAATTGTTTTCCAATGTATTTTTGAAAGAGAGAGAGTATGAGCATGAGAGGGGCACAGAGACAGAGGGAGACACAGAATCTGAAGCAGGTTCCAGGCTCTGAGCTGTCTGCACATAGACTGATGTGGGACTCGAACTCATGGACCGAGATCATGATCTGAGCTGAGGAAGTCGGATGCTTAACTGACCCACCCAGGCGCCCCTACATTTTTTTATTCATTTGCTAACGTTTTGTTGAGGAGTTTTGCAACTATATTCATGAAAGATAGTGGTCTGTAGTTTTCTTTACTTGTAAAGTCTTCTTCTGGTTTTTGTTATTAGGGTAATTCTCACCTTGTAGAATGAGTTAGCAAGAGTTCTCTCTGCTGTAATGTAGGGAATTGGTATTCTTCATCAATCATGTGGTAAAACCATCACTGGTGAAACCATCTGTGCTTGTTGCTCTACTTTTAGAAGGTTATTAGTTATTTCAGTTTCTTTTATAGCTCTATTCAGATTATGAATTTATCACATGAGTTTTGTTTCTTTCAAAGAATTTTATTGAATCTATTAAATTTGGGGGCATGGGATTATTTGTAATATCTCTTTTTAGTGTCTGTGGGATCAATAGTGGTGACCCCTCTTTCATTTATGGTGTTTGTGTATTTGTAATTTGTGATTTCTTTTTTTTTCTTGGTTAGCGCTAATAGAATTGTATCAAAAAGCCAATGTTTGGCATTCATGATTTTTCTCTAGTGGTTTTTTTGTTTTCAAATTCACTGACTTCTCTTCTAAGTTTTATTATTTCTTTTGTTTGCTTTGAGTTTATAGTGCTCATTTTCCTCTGTTTTCCTAAGGTGGAAGTTTAGATTATTGATTTTAGAAAATTTAATTTTCTAATTTAAAAAATTTGATTTTCTAATGTATGGATTAATTACTATAAATTTCCCTAACACATATTGCTTTTACCGAATCCTACATATTTTAACATATTGTATTTTCATTTTAACATTAAATATATTTTTAAATTTAAATATATTTTTAATTTAATTTAATTTAATTTTTAAATTTCTCTTTTGGTGTCCTCTTCGACCAAGTGGTATTTAGAAGTGTGTTGTTTAATCTCTAATTTTTTAAATATTTTCCAGCTGTCTTTAAGTTACCGCATTCCAGCTAAATCCCACTGTGGTCAGAGAGCACATGTGTATAATTTTCAATTAAAGAAAATTGTTAAGGGGGCACCTGGGTGGCTCAGTTGGTTGGGCGTCCGACTTCGGCTCAGGTCATGGTCTCATGGCTCATGAGTTCGAGCCCCGCATTGGGCTCTGTACTGACCGCTCAGAGCCTGGAGCCTGCTTCTGATTCTGTGTCTCCCTCTCTCTCTGCCCCTCCCCTGCTCACACTCTGTCTCTCTCTCCTTCAAAAATAGATAAACATTAAAAAAAAATTTTTTATATTGTTAAGGTGTTTTTATGGCCCGGACTGTGTAATATCTTGGTGAATGTTCCAACTGAGCTTGAGGAGAATGAGTATGCTGCTGTGGTTGGATAAAACATTCTGTAGATGTCAATTAGATCCAACTGATTGATGGTTTGAAATAGCTAAACTCTATCCTCACTGATTTTCTACCAACTGGATAGGTCAGTTACTGATAAAGAGATGTTTTGAAGTCTCCAAGTATAAGTGAATTTGTCTGTTTCTTTTTACAGTTCTGTCAGTTTTTGTCTCACAGAGTTAGGTGCACACATGTTAAGGATTATTAGTCTTCTTGGAGAATTGATTCCTTTATCATGATGCAACATCTGCCTTTGTCTCTTATAAATTTCCTTGTTTTGAAGTTGGCTTTGAAGTTCATATACTTGTCCATCTTTCTTTTGATTAGACTAAGCATGGTATATCTTACTCATCCCTTTACTATTAATCTGTATGTGTCTTTGTATTTATAGTGGGTTTCTTATAGACAGCATATAGTGAGTCTTTTCCTATTTTAATCCACTCTGACAGTCTCTGTCTTTCTATCTTTTAATTGGTGTATTTAGACCACTCACATTTAGAGTGATTGGTATAGTTGAGTTAATATTTACCATGTTTATAAATGTTTTTCATCTATTATATCTGTTCTTTAAAAAAAATCCTCCCCTTTTTCTGCTTTCTCTCTCTCTCTTTTTTTTTAGTTTATTTATTTATTTTGAGAGTGAGCAAGTGTGCATGCACATGATGAGCAGGGGAGGGACACAGAGAGAGGGAGAAAGAGAATCTTTTTTTTTTTAATTTTCTTAAACGTTTATTTATTTTTGAGAGACATAGAGACAGAGTATGAGCAGGGGAAGGACAGAGAAAGAGAGGGAGACACAGAATCCGAAGCAGGCTCCAGGCTCTGATGAGCGAGCCATCAGCACAGAGCCCGATGCGGGGCTCGAATTCACAGACCGTGAGATCATGACCTGAGCTGAAGTCGGCCGCTTAACCGACTGAGCCACCCAGGCACCCCAGAAAGAGAATCTTAAGCAGGCTTTATGTCTGGCACAGAGCCCAACAAAGGGCTCGATCCCACAACCATGACATCATCGCCTGAGCCAAAATCAAGAGTAGGATACTTAACTGACTGAGCCACCCAGGTGACCCTGCTTTCCCTGGTTTTAATTGAGCATTGTATATGATTTCATTTTTTTCTCCTTAGCATATTATATTTCTTTAAAATTTTTAATGTTGCCCTAAGTTTGAAATATATATTTTAACCTAATATCTGTCTACTTTCAGCTAAACTAGACTGCTTCGTGGGTAATGTGGGTACCTTATAAGAATATTTCCAATTCCACATCTTATTCCTTATGACATTTTTGTCATTTCTTTAACTTATCCGTATACTATAATCTCATAATACATTGTTACTCTCATTACTTTGAACAAACAGCAGTCTACCAAATTTTTTGAGATAAGTTTTTATTAGTAGAATATAGTTGACATGCAATGTTATATTAGTTTCAGTGTACAACATAGTGATTTGACAATTCTACACATTATGCAATACTACTGTAAGTGTAGTTACCGTCTGTCACCATACATTATAATACTATTGACTATATTCTCTATACTGTACTTTAATCCCTGTGACTTATTTATTTCGTAACTTATTTATTTTGTACTTCTCAATCCCCTTTACCCATTTCGCTCATGCGCCACCCCCCATCTCCTTTCAGGGTTTTGTATTTGTCGTTTATTTGTATTTAAGATTTGAAATATATGTGATATCATGTAGTGCTTGTCTTTCTGTCTTAGTTCACTTAGCATAAGAACCTCTAGGTCCAACCATGTTGTCAGGAGTGATAAAGTCTCATTCTTTTTTATGGCTAAATAATATTTGTGTGTGTATATATACACACTACATCTTCTTTATCCACTTCTTTTTACTTATCTTTTAGTGTACACCTAGGTTGGTTCTATATGTATATTGTAAATAATTGTCCAGTGAATATAGGATGTATGTATGTGTGTGTATATATATATATATATACATATATATATTTTTAATTCAAATCCAATTTAGTTTACATACAGTGTAGTCTTGGCTTCAGGAGTAGAATCCAGTGATTCTTCTCTTACATATGACACCCAGTGCTTATCCCAAAAAGTGCCCTCCTTAATGCCCATCATCTATTTAACCTATCCTCCCCTACCCCCCTCCAGCAAGCCTCAGTTTGTTCTCTGTATTTAAGACTCTCTTTTTTTTTTTAATTTTTTTTTAACGTTTATTTATTTTTGAGAGACAGATACAGAGTATGAGCAGGGGAAGGGCAGAGACAGAGGAAGTTACAGAATCTGAAGCAGGCCCCAGGCTCTGAGCCGCCAGCACAGAGCCCGACGCAGGGCTTGAACTCACAGACCGTGAGATCATGACCTGAGCCGAAGTCGGCCGCCCAACCGACTGAGCCACCCAGGCGCCCCTGTATTTAAGACTCTCTTATGGTTTGCCTCCCTTTCTGTTTTTATCTTATTTTTCCTTTCCTTCCCCTATGTTCATCTTTGAGTTTCTCAGATTCCATATATGAGTGAAATCATATCTGTCTTTCTCTGACTTATTTTACTTAGCATAATACCCTCTAGTTCCATCCACATTATCGCAAATGGCAAGATTTCATTCTTTTTGATCTCCAAGTAGTATTCCATTGTATGTATACCATATCTTCTTAATCGATTCATCAGTTGATGGACATTTGTGCTCTTACCATGATTTGGCTAATGTTGATAGTGCTGCTATAAACATTGGGGAGCATGTGCCCCTAAGAATCTGCATTTTTGTATCCTTTGGATAAATTTCTAGTAGTGCAATTGCTGGGTTGTAGGATAGTTCTATTTTTAATGTTTTGAGGAACCTGTATAGTGTTCTCTAGAATGGCTGCTCCAGTTTTTATTTCCACCAATAGTGTGAGAAGGTCCCCCTTTTTCCGCATTCTCACCAACATCTATTGCCAAAGTTTTAAATTTTAGCCTTTCCAATAGGTGTGAGGTGCTATCTCATGTGGTTTTGATTTGTCTTTCTCTGATGATAAGTGATGTTGAGCATCTTTTCATGTATCTATTGGCCATCTGGGTGTCTTCTTTGGAAAAATGTTCATTCAGGTACTCTGCTCATTTTTTAATCTGATTATTTGTGGGCCTTTTCTTTGGTGTTTATTCTTTATATAATTTGAATATTAATCCCCTCCTGTATATATCATTTGCAAATATCCCATTCAATAGGTTGCCTTGTCAGTTTGTTTATGGTTTCCTTCATTGTGCAAATGTTTTTTCATTCGGTGTCTCAATAATTTATTTTTGCTTGGGTGAGGAGATACATCCAGAAAA
Source organism: Paguma larvata (assembly GCA_030068075.1). NCBI lineage: Eukaryota > Metazoa > Chordata > Mammalia > Carnivora > Viverridae > Paguma > Paguma larvata. The sequence continues at coordinate 86,599 of JAINVK010000389.1, forward strand.
ATGTTGCTAAGGCTGATGCCAAAGAAATTATTGCTCTATGTTTTGTTTTAGGACTTTTATGATTTCAGGTGTCAGATTTAGGTCTTTAATCCATTTTGTGTTTAACTGTATGGTATAAGAAAGTGGTCCAATTTCATTCGTTTGTTTGTTTTTTGTTTTTTGTTTTTTTTTTTTTTAATTTTTTTAAATGTTTATTTATTTTTGAGAGACATAGAGGCACAGTGTGAACAGGGAAAGGGCAGAGAGAGAGGGAGACACAGAATTGGAAGCAGGCTCCAGGCTCTGAGCCATCAGCACAGAGCCCGACGCGGGGCTCAAACTCACAGACTGCGAGATCATGACCTGAGCTGAAGTCGGCCGCCCAACCGACTGAGCCACCCAGGCGCCCCTGTTTTTTTTTTAAATTTCATTCTATTGCATGTAGCTCTTCAGTTTTCCCAACACCATTTATCGAAGAGATTGTCTTTTCCCATTGTATATTCTTTCCTTTTTTGTCATAGTTTAATTGACCATATAAGTGTGGATTTATTTCTGGGGTCTCTATTCTCTTCTATTAATCTGTGTGTCTGTTTTTGTGCCAGGACCATAGTGCTTTGTTTACTATTGCTTTGTATTGTAATTTGAAACCTGAAGTTTTAATACCTCCAGCTTTGTTCTTTCCCATGACTGCTTTGGCTATTCAGTGTTCTTTGCATTTTAGAATTATTTGTTCTAGTTACGTGAAAAATATAGTTGAAATTTTGATAGGGATTGCATTGAATCCTTAGGTTGTTTAGGGTAATGTGGACATTTTAACAATATCAGTTCTTCCAATTCATGAGCACGATTTCCTTTGCATTTGTGCTGACTTCATTTTTTTTGATCTATGTGTTACAGTTTTCAGAGTATATGTCTTTTACCTCCTTGGTTAAATTTATTCCTAGGTATTTTATTATTTTTGGTGCAATTGTAAATTGAATTGTTTTCTTTATTTCTCTTTCTTTTACTTTGTTATTAGTGTTTGGAAATGCAATCGATTTCTGTATATTAATTTCGTATCTGCAACATTAGTGAATTCACTTATTCTACTAGCTTTTTGGTGGTGTCTTTATGGTTTTCTGTATATAGTATCAGCTGCAAATAGTGACAGTTTGACTTCTTTACCAGTTTGAATGCCTTTAATTTTTTTCTTACCTGATTGCTGTGACTAGGCTATATTGAGTAAAAGTGACAAGAGTAGACATCCTTGTTCCTGATCTTAGAGAAAGATTTTAGGTTTTCACCATTGAGTATGATGGTAGCTGTGGGTTTGCAGTATGGCCCTTATTATGTTGAGGTATGTTCCCTCTATACCCACTTCGTTGACAATTTATATCATGAACACATATTGAATTTTGTCAAATGCTTTTTCTGCATCTATTGAGATGATTATATGATTTTGTATCCTTCATTTTGTTAGTTGGATGAATCACATTGATTCATTTGCAAATGTTAGACATACTTGCATTCCTGGAATAATCCTTTAATGTATATTTCAATTTAGTTTGCTGATATTTTCTTGAGGATATTTTCTTGAGGATATTTTCATCTATGTTCATCAAGGGTACTGGCCTGTAGTTTGACATTTTTGTAGTGTCTTTGGTTGTGGTATCGGGGTAGCGCTGAATTTGGAGTTTTTCTTGTCTTCTATTTTTTGGAATAGTTTGAGAAGGATAGATACTACTTCTCTATAATTATATGGTAAGATTCACCTGTGAAGCAATCGGGTCTTGTACTTTTGGGGGTGTTGTTATAAGGTCTCACGATATCTCAGTAACTAGTTTATTTCTGTAACTCCGCCCACTTGCTGGATGGGTAAGTTAGGTTGCAGAACGTTTCCCCACGCCTTCTACCAAGATCTGGCCTAACTCGCAAACTCATTGTCTCACGATATCTTAGGTGTCTCACTATGATTGGTCATCTTAGAACAAAGAACTTTAGTGATAGGTTCGCACCAAAACTAACGTCTCTGCGTACATTGTAATTGGTCAACTAAATGATGACACACTCTAACTTGCTGTAATCTGTATAAGCCCACTGCTGCCTTTGTTCAGGGCCATTCTCTGCAATTGCTTCTTAAGATCAGGAGTTCAGGTTTGGCCCAGCTGTAAATAAATCTTGCCTCGCGTCTGTTCGGCGTCTGGCAGTCTTTTTTTGACACCAACCTGCAACAGTTTTTTTGGTCTTTTTTTGTTTTATTTTGTTTTTTTAATTCCTAACTCAATTTTGTTACTAGTAATTCGGCTTTTCAGACCTATTGGTCTGTTTTCTATTTCTGCCTAATCCAGTTTTATAAGATTATATGTTTCTATGAATTTATCTATTTCTTATAGGTTGTCCAGTTTGTTGGCATATAACTTTTAATGGAAGGCTCTTATAATCCTTTGTATTTCTGTGGTATTGGCACTCCTTTTTCATTTCTGATTTTATTTATTTGTTCTTCTCCCTTTTTGTCTTGAATAGTCTGGCTAAAGGTTTATCAATTTGATTTATATTCTTTCAAAGAATGAGCTCTTGATTTCATTGATCTTTTCTATTTTTTTTAAGTCTTTTTCACTTATTTCTGCACTGATTCTCATTGTTTCCTACCATTCCACTTTGAGCTTTGTTCTTCTTTTTCTATTTCCTTTACTTCTAAAGTTAGAATGCTAGTTTGAGATTCTTCTTGTTTCTTGAGGTAGGCCTCTATCACTCTCAACTTCCTTCTTAGAACTGCTTTTGCTGTGTCCCAAAGATTTGGTACCATTGTGTTTCCATTTTAACTTGTCTCCATGTTTCTTTGTTTTGGTTTGGTTTTAATTTCCTCTTTGATGTCTTCATTGACCCATTTAGAAGCCTCTGCCTGTTGTTTTGGGGTTTTTTCCCCACTTTTTTCTTGTAATTGATTTCTAGTTTCTTACTGTTATGGTTGGAAAAGATGCTTGATATGATTTCAGTCTTCCTAATTTTGTTGAGACTTGTTTTGTGGCCTAATGTGTGATCTCTCCTGGAGAATATTCCATATGCACTTGAAAGGAATGTGTACTCTGCTGTTTGGGGATGGAATGTTCTGTATATATCTGTTAATTCCACCAGGTCTAATGTGTCATTTAGGTGCTCTTATGTTGGGTTTACAGATACTTACAATTGCTATATCCTCTTGTTGGATAGATTCCTTTTTTCATTATGAAATTCCCTTCCTTGTCTCTTGTTAAAATTTTTGTTTTAAAGTCTTTTTTTCTGCTATAAGTATTGCTACCCTAGCTTTTTTTCCCTCCTATTTGCATGGGATATCTTTTTCCATTCCTTCACATTTAGTCTCTGTGTGTCATTAGGTCTGAAGTGAGTCTCTTTTGGGCAACATATAGATGTGTCTTGTTTTTTGTTTTTATTCGTTCAGTTACCCTAGATCTCTGGATTGGAGCACTATGTGAATGTTATACCTTTTGTAATTGTCCAACAGTTCTTGGATAGCTATTCTGTTAAAAAAATTTTTTTTCTCTTTGCATTTCAGTTTGAGACATCTCTATTGACTTATCTTTAAGCCCACTGATTATTTTTTCACCTCTGTTAATCTCTTTTACAGGGTCTTTTATTTCTAGTTTTATTTATTTATTTACAGGACACTCGTGGAAGAGAGAGAGAATCTTTTGTGTGTGTGTTTATTTTATTTTTGAGAGAGATAGAGCATGAGGGGGGGAGGGGCAGAGAGAGAGGGAGATACAGAATCCCAAGCAGGCTCCAGGCTCTGAGCTATCAGCTCAGAGCCTGACGTGGGGCTCCAGCCCACGAACTGTGAGATCATGACCTGAACTGAAGGTCAGACACTTAACCGACTGAGCCACCCAGGCACCCCAAGAGAGAATCTTAAGTGGGCTCCACGCCCGGCATGGAGCCCGACGCAGGGCTTTATTTCATGATCCTGAGATCATAATCTGAGCTGAAATCAACAGTTGGATGCTTAACCAACTGAGCCACCTGGGCACCCCAACTACTGTTTCCTTTTAAGGTGTCCATCTCTCTGCTTATATCATCAATCCGTTCTTGCCTGTTACTTACCTTTTACATCAGAGTTCTTAACATATTTACCATAGTTATTTTAAAATCCCTAACTCAGAATATCAAAATATGTCATATCTTAGCCTGGTTATGATGCTTGTTTTGTCTCTTCACACTATTTCTGTAACCTGTAGCAGGCCTTTATAGCTTTGTGCTGAAAGTCAGACTTGATGTATCAGGTCATAGAAACTGAGGTAATTTGGCCTTTAGTGCGAAGTTTTTTGTGGGGTCATGGTGGAAACGTTTATAGTTTGCTATAGTTCTAAGTGCCAGAGGCTTTAGATTTCTTATTTTTCCCCTCCCCTCTGGTCTTTCTGTGACCTTTAGAAGCACTTCTTAGCTTTTTTTCCCCTCCCCTTATATGAGGCAGGAAAGCTAGAGGTGTTTGGAGTTGTTTAATTGTCCTTCTCTCAGATCAAATAAAGTTCTGGTAGGGAAGTGGGTGGGGGGATGGGGGAATTAAGTGATGGGGATTAAGGAGGGCACCTGTTGTGATGAGAACCAGGTGATGTATGGAAGTGTTGAATCACTATACTATACACCTGCAACTAATATTACACTGTATATTAACTGAAAGTTAAATAAAAATTTAACAATATGTATAAGGTTCTGGTAAAGTGATTTCCCTTAGAGTGTAGGCCTTTGCTGTGGAGAAAGCCCTGAGCATATTTCAAAATGGCTACTTTCCCCTCCCCCTGCCCAAAACATGAGAGGATTTTTCTCCGCGAGGACCCAGCAGGGTTCCTGGAGATAAAACCCATGAGAGTCTGAGGGCCTCCCAAAGACTGGGCTCCCAGGAGCTTTAAACTCTCAGTCTAGCCCACCACACTCAGCCTCGGGTTCATCAGTTTCCATTTACGTGTGCCTGTAAATACCAGCAGTCCTATCAGTACATCAGTACAGTGCCTACAGTGTGAGATCAGGCAAACTGATCCTGTATGGGATTCTCTGTATGTGCAGGTTGTCCAGATTTTGGGGTGGCAGTGTGGCCTGTGAGCTTCATTCTCTAATGAATCTAAAAAAATTAATTGAATTCCAGTATGTTCAGCTTTTTCCTGTGAGAATGAAAGTTGAAACTGAAACTGGGATTCTAGTAGATTTTTAAAATAAATTTGAATCTTTATTTTGGAATTCAAAGGAATTAATTGCTATGGAATCTCTTGTAATCCAAGAACTCTGGACTTCCACTTGCTGAAACAAAATCTATGCTTTTCCTGCAGCACCTTTGCTGTGTTAGGCAGACATGGTAACTCTGATTTATTTATTTGTTTTTAATTTATTGTCAAATTGGTTTCCATACAACACCCAGTGCTCATCCCAACAAGTGCCCTCCTCAGTGCCTGTCACCCACTCTACCCCCTCCCATACCCCCATCAACCCTCAATTTGTTCTTAGTATTTAAGAGTCTCTTATGGTTTCTCTCCCTCCCTCTCTATGGATTTTTTTTTTCTTTCCCCTCTTCCCCTCCCCCATGGTTTTCTGCTAAGGCTCTCAAAATCCACCTATGCATGAAAACATATGGTATCTGTCTTTCTCTGACTGACTTATTTCATTCAGCACAATACCCTCCAGTTCCATCCATGTTGCCACACATGGCCAGATTTCATTCATTCTCATTGCCGCATAGTATTCCATTGTATATATATATATATATATATATATATACCACATCTTCTTTATCCATTCATCAGTTGATGGACACTTAGTCTTTTTCCATGATTTGTCTATTGTCGAAAGTGCTGCTATAAACATCGGGGTACACGTGCCCCTATGCATCTGCACTCCTATATCTCTTGGGTAAATTCCTAGCAGGGCTATTGCTGGGTCATAGGGTAGTTCTATTTCCATTTTTTTGAGGAACCTTCACACCGTTCTCCAGAGCAGCTACACCAGGTTGCATTCCCACTAGCAGTGTAAGAGGGTGCCTGTTTCTCCACATCCTCCCCAGCATCTATAGTTTTCTGATTTGTTCATTTTAGCCACTCTGACCGGTGTGAGGTGGTATCTCAGTGTGGTCTTGATTTGTATTTCCCTGATGATGAGTGACATTGAGCATCGTTTCATGTGTCTGTTGGCCATCTAGATGTCTTCTTTGGAGAAGTGTCTATTCATATCTTCCACCCATTTCGTCACTGGATTATTCGTTTTTCAGGTGTGGAGTTTGGTAAGTTCTTTATAGATTTTAGATACTAGTCCTTTATCCAATATGTCGTTTGCAACTATCTTTTCCCATTCCGTCAGTTGTCTATTAGTTTTGTTGGTTGTTTTCTTTGTAGTGCAGAAGGTTTTTATCTTGATGAGGTCCCAATAGTTCATTTTTGCTTTTAATTCCCTTGCCTTTGGAGATTGTTAAGTAAGAAATTGCTATGGCTCAGGTCAAAATGGTTTTTTCCTGCTTTCTCCTCTAGGATTTTGGTGGTTTCCTGTCTCACATTCAGGTCCTTCATCCATTTGGAGTTCATTTTTCTGAGAAGTGTGAGAAAGCGGTCTAGTTTCATTCTTCATGTTGCTGTCCAGTTCTCCCAGCACTATTTGTTAAAGAGGCTGTCTTTTTTCCATTGCATACTCTTTCCTGCTTTGTCAAAGATTAGTTGGCCATATGCTTGTGGGTCCATTTCTGGGTTCTCTATTCCATTGGTCTATGTGTCTGTTCTTGTGCCAATACCATGCTGTCTTGATGACTACTGCTTTGCAGTAGAGGTTAAAGTCTGGGATTGTGATGCCTCCCGCCTTGATTTTCTTCTTCAATATTACTTTGGCTATTCGGGGCCTTTTGTGGTTCCATACAAATTTTAGGATTCTTTGCTCTAGCTTTGAGAAGAATGCTGGTGCAATTTTGGTTGAGATTGCGTGGAATGTGTAGATTGTTTTGGGTAGTATTGCCATTTTATCAATATTTATTCTTCCAATCCATGAGCATGGGATGTTTTTCCATTTCCTTGTGTCTTCCTCAATTTCCTTCATAAGTTTTTTATAGTTTTCAGCGGAGAGATCTTTTACATCTTTGATTAGGTTTATTCCTAGGTATTTGATGGTTTTTGGTGCAATTGTGAATGGGATTAGCTTCTTTATTTCTCTTTCTGTTGCTTCATTGTTGGTGTATAGAAATGCAGCCAATTTCTGTACATTGATTTTGTACCTTTTAACTTTGCCAAATTCATGGATCAGTTCTATCAGGCTTTTGATGGATTCTGTCGGATTTTCCATGTAGAGTATCATGTTGTCTGCGAAAAGTGAAAGTTTGACTTCATCCTTGCCAGTCCTGATGCCTTTTGTTTTGTTTTGTTGTCTGATTGCTGATGCTAGGACCTCCAACACTATGTTTTTTGTTTTTTGATTTTTTTAAATAATTTTTTAATGTTTATTTATTTTTGAGAGACATAGAGACAGAGCGTGAGCAGGGGAAGGGCAGAGAGAGAGGGAGACACAGAATCCGAAACAGGCTCCAGGCTCTGAGCCGGCAGCACAGAGCCCGATGCGGGGCTTGAATTCACAGACTGTGAGATCATGACCTGAGCTGAAGTCGGCCGCTTAACTGAGTGAGCCACCCAGGCACCCCTCCAACACTATGTTAAATAGGCGTGGTGAGAGTGGACACCCCTGTCGTGTTCCTGATCTCAGGGGGAAGGCTCTCAGTTTTTCCCCGTTGAGGATAATATTAGCTGTAGGCTTTTCATATATGGCTTTTATGATATTTAAGTATGTTCCTTCTATCCCGACTTTCTCGAGGGCTTTTATTAGGAAAGGATGCTGTATTTCCTCGAATGCTTTTTCTGCATCTATTGACAGGATCATATGGTTCTTTTCTTTTGTTAATGTGATGTATCACATCGATCAATTTGCAAATATTGAACCAGCCATGCAACCCAGGGATGAATCATACTTGATCATGGTGAATAATTCTTTTTCTATGCTGTTGAATTCAATTTGCTAGTATCTTGTTGAGAATTTTTGCATCCATATTCATTGGGGATATTGGCCTGCAGTTCTCTTTTATTTTTTGCTGGATTTCTATCTGGCTTGGGAATCAAAGTGATGTTGGCTTCATAGAATTAGTCTGGGAGTTTTCCTTCCATCTCATTTTTTTGGAACAGCTTGAGGAGGATAGGTATTAACTCTGTTTTAAATGTCTGGTAAAATTCCCCAGGGAAGCCATCTGGTCCAGGACTCTTAATTTTGGGGAGATTTTTGATAACTGATTCAATTTCTTCACTAGTTATAGGTCTGTTCAAATTTTCTGTTTTTCCCATTTGAGTGTTGATAGTGTGTGGCTGTTTAGGAATTTGCTCTTTTCTTCCATATTGTCCAATTTGATGGCATATAATTTTTCATAATATTTCCTGATAATTGCTTGTATTTCTGAGAGATTGGTTGTAATCACTCCCTTTTCATTTGTGATTTTATCTATTTGGGTTCTCTCTCTTTTCTTTTTGAGAAGCCTGGCTAGAGGTTTGTCTATTTTTTTTTTTTTTCAAAGAACCAGCTCTTGGTTTCATTGATCTGTTCCACTACTTTTTCGGTTTCCATATTATTAATTTCTGCCCTGATTTTTGTTATTTCTGTCTTTCTGCTGGGTTTGGGGTGTCTTAGCTGTTCTGCTTCTGGCTCCTTTAAGTGTGCTGTTAGATTTTGTTAGTGATTTTTCTTTTTTCTTGAGATAGGCCTGGATTACAATATATTTTCCTCTCAGGACTGCCTTTGCCGCATCCCAAAGCATTTGGATTGTTGTATTTTCATTTTCATTTGTTTCCATGGATTTTTAAATTTCTTCTTTAATTGATTGGTTGACCCATTCGTTCTTTAGTAGGTTGTTCTTTAGCCTCCATGTTTTTGGGGGTTTTCCAGACTTTTTCCTGTGGTTGATTTCAAGTTTCATAGCATTGTGATCTGAAAGTGTGCATGGTATGATCTCAATTCTTTTATATTTATTGACAGCTTCTTTGTGCCCCAGTATGTGGTCAATCTTGGAATATGTACTATGTGCATATGAGAAGAATGTAAATTCCTTTGCTTCTGGATGAAGGGCCCTGAAGATGTCAGTCAGGCTCATCTGTTCTAATGTGTCATTCAGGGCCATTGTTTCTTTAGTGATTTTCTGTCTAGTGGATCTATCCAGTGCTGTAAGTGCAGTGTTAAAGTCCCCGGCAATTAGCACATTTTTATCAATAAGATTGCTTATGTTTGTAATTAGGTGTTTTACAAATTTGGGTACCCTCGAATTCGGCATGTAGATATTATTAATTGTTAGCTCTTCCTGCTGGATGGTCCCTGTGATTATTATATAATGCCTTCTTCATCTCTCTTTTTTTTTTTTAATATTTATTTATTTATCATTTTCTTTTTTTTTTTGTTATAATAGTTTATTTTCAAATTGGTTTACATATAACACCCAGTGTTCATCCCAACATGTGCCCTTTTTAATGCCCATCACCCCCTCTCCCCCCTCCCTCATCCCCCTTACCCTCAGTTTTTTCTTAGTCTTTGAGAGTCTCTTATGTTTTATCTCCCTCCCTCTCTGTGTCTTTTTTTTCTTTCCCCTCCTCCCCTCCCCCTGGTTTTTGCTTAGTTTCACAAAGTCCACCTATTCGTGGAAACATATGGTATCTGTCTTTTTCTGACTGACTTATTTCACTTAACATAATACCCTCCAGTTCCATCCATGTTGCTACACATGGCCAGATTTCATTTTTTCTCACTGCCACGTAGTAGTCCATTGTATATAAGTACCATAACTTCTTTATCCATTCGTCAGTTGATGGGCACTTGGTCTCTTTCCATGATTTGGCTATTGTCGAAAGTGCTGCTATGAACATTGGGGTACACGTGCTCCTATGCATCAGCATTCCTGTGTCTCTTGGGTAGATTCCTAGCAGGGCTATTGCTGGGTCATAGGGTAGCTCTATTTTCATTTTTTTGAGGAACCTCCACACCGTTTTCCAGAGTGGCTGCACCAGTTTGCATTCCCACCAACAGTGTAGGAGGGTGCCTACTTCTCCACATCCTCGCCAGCATCTATAGTTTCCTGATTCGTTCATTTTAGCCACTCTGACTGGTGTGAGGTGGTATCTCAGTGTGGTTTTGATTTGTATTTCCCTGATGATGAGTGACATTGAGCATCGTTTCATGTGTCTGTTGGCCATCTGAATGTCCCCTTTGGAGAAGTGTCTATTCATATCTTCCGCCCATTTCTTCACTGGGTTGTTTGTTTTTCGGGTTTGGAGTTTGGTGAGTTCTTTATAAATTTTAGATATTAGTCCTTTATCCGATATGTCATTTGCGATGATCTTTTCCCATTCCGTTGGTTGCCTATTCGTTTTGTTGGTTGTTTCTTTTGCCGTGCAGAAGCTTTTTATCTTGATGAGGTCCCAATAGTTCATCTTTGCTTTTAATTCTCTTGCCTTTGGAGACGTGTCGAGTAAGAAATTTGTGCATCTTAGGTCAAAGAGGCTTTTTCCTGTTTTCTCCTCTAGGATTTTGACGGTTTCCTGTCTCACATTCAGATCTTTTATCCATTTAGAATTTATTTTTGTGAGTGGTGTAAGAAAGTGGTCTAGTTTCATTCTTTTGCATGTTGCTGTCCAATTCTCCCAGCACCATTTGTTAAAAAGGCTGTCTTTTTTCCATTGGATACATATTCCCGCTTTGTCAAAGATTAGTTGGCCATATACTTGCGGGTCCATTTCTGAGTTTTCTATTCTATTCCATTGGTCTATGTGTCTGTTTTTGTGCCAATACCATACAGTCTTGATGACCACCGCTTTGTAGTAGAGGTTAAAGTCTGGGATTGTGATGCCTCCCGCCTTGGTTTTATTCTTCAGTATTATTTTGGCTATTCGAGGTCTTTTGTGGTTCCATACAAATTTTAGGATTGTTTGCTCTAGCTTTGAGAAGAATGCTGGTGCAATTTTGATTGGGATTGCATTGAATGTGTAGATTGCTTTGGGTAGTATTGCCATTTTGACGATATTTATTCTTCCAATCCATGAGCATGGGATGTTTTTCCATTTCCTTGTGTCTTCCTCAATTTCCTTCATAAGTTTTTTATAGTTTTCAGTGTAGAGGTCTTTCACATCTTTGGTTAGGTTTATTCCTAAGTATTTTATGGTTTTTGGTGCAATTGTGAAAGGGATTAGCTTCTTTATTTCTCTTTCTGCTGCTTCATTGTTGGTGTATAGAAATGCCACCGATTTCTGTACATTGATTTTGTATCCTGCCACTTTGCTGAAATCATGAATCAGTTCTAGTAGGCTTTTGGTGGATTCTGTCGGGTTTTCCATGTAAAGTATCATGTCATCTGCAAAAAGTGAAAGTTTGACTTCCTCCTTGCCAATCTTGATGCCTTTTATTTTGTTTTGTTGTCTGATTGCTGATGCTAAGACTTCCAGCACTATGTTAAATAGCAGTGGCGAGAGTGGACACCCCTGTCGTGTTCCTGATCTCAGGGGGAAGGCTTTCAATTTTTCCCCATTGAGGATGATATTAGCTGTGGGCTTTTCATATATGGCTTTTATGATGTTTAAGTATGTTCCTTCTATCCCGACTTTCTCGAGAGTTTTTATTAAGAAAGGATGCTGTATTTTGTCAAATGCTTTTTCTGCATCTATTGACAGGATCATATGGTTCTTATCTTTTCTTTTGTTGATGTGATGTATCACGTTGATTGATTTGCGAATATTGAACCAGCCCTGCAACCCAGGGATGAATCCTACTTGATCATGGTGGATAATTCTCTTTATATGCTGTTGGATTCGATTTGCTAGTATCTTGTTGAGAATTTTTGCATCCATATTCATCAGGGATATTGGCCTGTAATTTTCTTTCTTTGCTGGGTCTCTATCTGGTTTGGGAATCAAAGTGATGCTGGCTTCATAGAATGAGTCCGGGAGTTTTCCATCAGTTTCAATTTTTTGGAACAGCTTGAGGAGGATAGGAATTAACTCTGTTTTAAATGTCTGGTAAAATTCCGCAGGAAAGCCATCTGGTCCAGGGCTTTTATTTGCTGGGAGGTTTTTAATAACGGATTCTATTTCTTCACTAGTTATGGGTCTGTTCAAATTTTCTATTTCTTCCCGTTTGAGTTTTGGTAGCGTGTGGCTATTTAGGAAGCTGTCCATTTCTTCCAGATTGCCAAGTTTGGTGGCATATAATTTTTCATAGTATTCTCTGATGATTGCTTGTATCTCTGAGGGATTGGTTGTAATTTCTCCCTTTTCATTCACGATTTTATTTATTTGAGTTCTCTCTCTTTTCTTTTTGAGAAGCCTGGCTCTTCATCTCTTGTTACATCCTTTACTTTAAAGTCTAGTGTCTGATATACGTGTGGCACTCCAGCTTTATTTTGACTACCAGTAGCATGGTATATAGTTCTCCATCCCCTCACTTTCAATCTGAAGGTGTCCTCAGGTCTAAAATGAGTCTCTCGAAGACAGCAAATAGATGAGCCTTGTTTTTTAATCCATTTTGTTACCCTATGTCTTTTAATTGGAGCACTTAGTCCATTTACATTCATTGTTAATGTTGAAAAATTGGGGTTTAGAGTCATTGTGTTATCTGTAGGTTTCATGCTTGTAAGGCTGTCTCTGGTACTTTGTGTTCCTTACAACCTTTCCTTCATAGAGTCCCCCTCAGGATCTCTTGTAAGGCTGGTTTATTTGTGATGAATTCCTTCAGTTTTTATTTGTTTGGGAACACGTTTATCTCTCCTTCCATTCTGAGTGACAGGCTGGCGGGATAAAGGATTTTTGACTGCATATCTTTCCTGTTCATCACATTGAAGATTTCCTGCCATTCCTTTCTGGCCTGCCAAGTTTCTGTAGATAAGTCTGCTGCTACCCTTCTGTGTCTATCTTTGTACGTTAAGGCTCGTTTATCCCTAACTGCTTTCAGAATTCTCTCTTTGTCCTTGTATTTTGCCAGTTTCACTATGACGTGTCGTGTAGAAGGTATTCAAGTTACGTCTGAGGGGAGTTCCGTGTGCCTCTTGGATTTCCATGCCTGTTTCCTTCCTCACATTGGGGAATGATTTGTTCAAATACCCCTTCAGCTTTTTTCTCTCTCTTTTCTTCCTCTGGAATTCCTGTTATATGGATATTGTTCCATTTGAGTGTATCGCTCAACTCTCAAATTCTCCTTTCCTGTTCCTGAATCAGATTCTCTCTCTTCTTTCTGCTTCCTCTTTTTCCATAATTTTATCTTCTAATTCACCTATTCTCTCTTCTGTCTCTTCAGTCCACTCTATGGCCACCTCCAATTTATTTTGCACCTCATTTAAAGCATTTTTAAATTCCTCCAGACCCTTTTTAAGGTCCTTGATCTCTGCAGCAAGGGACCCTGTGCATTCTTCTATGCTTTTTTCGAGCCCAGCGATTAGTTTTATGATTATCATTCTATATTCGTGTTTTGTTACGTTGCTTATATCTGTTTTCATCAATTCTTAAGCTGTCGCTACTTGCTGTAATTTCTTTTGAGGAGAATTTTTCCGTTTTGTCATTTTGGCTAGTTTTCTGCTCCTTATAAGTTTTAAAAGCTTTGTTATGTGCTCTGTCTCTGCGGGTACTGCTATATTAAGGGGGGCTCATATACTGTCCAGGGCCTGGCCTTTTGAGAGGTGGTTTTTTGTTTTTGTGTTTTTGTTTCTGTTTTTTGGAGAGTGTTACTTGCTCTCTGCTGTTGTGACTTTGGTTGTCCTCTACCAGGTGTGTTTTGGTTTGTTTCCTGAGGTAGCCCTGGAAAGGAAAACAGACAGACAAACAAACAGGAAACAAAAACACACAAACATACCAACAAATAAAACAGGCAAGCAGATCATAACAGAAAAAAGAATAACGAACAACACTCTGAGGCACACGACCCAAAGTACCAGCTACTCATTAAGGACAGGGTGTTCGCTGTGCTGACGGCAGAGCATATACAGAGAGAGTAATGATAGGTTCAGGGAGAAAGAGAAAATGAGCTTTGACCAGGTAGAGAGACTGAAAGGCTTAATCCAGAGAGAGAGAAATCAGAATAAGGAAGGAGGCGAGGAAGAAGAAATGAAGATTAAGTTACTCAGATGAACTATGTGGCCTGGTTATTCCAGAGAGAGAAATAGGAAAGTAAAGAAGGAGGTGTAGAGCATGCATTGAGAGAATGGGTTAAATGTCTGTTTAAGCAAGCCAATACCCTGGGTAACCAGCTTAGGGGTGGGGAGAGATAGGAAGGAGAAAAGGGAGATTATATCTAAAAAAGAATTGACCTGGAGTTAATCCAGGCAGCAGTATTTGTCTCAGCGTATATCGCTCCCGCAGAAAGGCGACTCTCCTATGGGGAGGGGCGTGGTTTGGTGTAGGCAGATCCCGCCTCCATTGCCACCAGTGGATGGAATCCTAGGGTCCAGTTTTTATGGGTATGCAGGACAACGATGGTGTCCTCTCAGTCCGTTCTTCCCAGACCCGGAGTCCCAAAGCACCCCTTTTGTTTCCGTCCTCGCTCTGCCTGGGATGCAGGTGTAGTGTAATTTTTTGGGCGGTCATGTGCCCCATGCTTATCTGAGTTTTTAAACTCGCTCTGACCGCTAAGCCCGGTTTCCCTTGTGCAGATTGCATCCCTGGCATAACACTGATCCAGAGATGACTCTGCACCTCTCTGTGATGCGGTCTGGGCCTCCACTGCCGGCCCCAGTGTGAAGAGAATTGCGCCGTTAGAAACGGAACTTCTCTTCAAATGGCCTGCGATTAGGGACTGGATGATAGACTCCCTCTCCATCCCATCCAAGGTTTTTCTCTTGTCCTGATACCGACCACCCTAAGCTTTCCCAGCTGCTCTTTTTCTTCCCTTTGTCTTCCCACAGAAGGGACTCCCTCCCCTCTATACCTCTGTGGTCCATTTTCTCTCCCCCAGTTTGTACTGACACACTTATTTAGGTGCTTTCTAGATTTTGCATTTTCTTCCTTGTAGACTCCAACTCCTTTCTTCCCAGACCCTTGGGGTTAAGAGTCCTTTGGTTTCAGTCCTTCTTTCTTTGAGAGACACAGGGAATACCGGGTCCCCCTACTCCTCCGCCATGTTGGCCCGCCTCCTACCAATAACTCTGATTTAAAAAGTTAGACATGAGTGGATAGATACCCCTCATAAGAATTTTGGATCCGTGGAAAAAGAGCAGAAGAGAATAGTGTTTGTGTAAGCTAACAAAAGAATTTTACTGCCTGTTAGCAAAAGGGTTTGTATAATGTGGAAAGACTGTGATTAAGGCTCTAATGCATTTGAATCACATTCATATTGAAGATCAGGGTGGTGTAAGCAATTCTTTACCTAACAGCTGACTTGTGGGTTGTCAGTCTGAATACCAGTCTCCAACCTGCTCTTCCCTGCCTTCTCCCCTAGAGCTGCTCTCCTCTTTCTGATACCAAGTTTTGGCCTGGAGTGAAGTGTGCTGGCTGAGCCTGGTCAGCCTCTAAGGGAGCTCAAAGCTTCCTCCAAGGAAGAGAAGTTCATTTTTAATATTTTTAATTTTTTTTATTAAATCTTTAACTTTAATTCCAGTTAGTTAACATACAATGTAGTATTAGTTTCAGGTGTACAATATAGTGATTCAGCGTTCCCATACATCATCCAGTGCTCATCACAAATGCACTCCTTAATCTCCATCACTTATTTTTTTTTAAGTTTATTTATTTTGAGAGAGGCAGAGACAGCGTGAGTGGGGGAGATGAAGAGAGAAAATTCCAAGCAGGCTCTGTACTGTCAGCGTGGAGCCCTAGGCAGGGCTTGAATTCACGAAACCGTGAGATCATGACCTAAACTGAAACCAAGAGTCAGATGCTTAACTGACTGAGCCACCCAAGTGCTTTATTTAACCCATCCCCCACCCACCCGCCTCCCCTCAGGTAACCATCAGTTCTCTATAGTTAAGAGTCTGTCTTGGTTTGTCTCTCTTTTCTTCCTTTGCTCATTTGTTTCTTAAGTTCCACATATGAGTGAGATCATATGGTATTTGTCTTTCTCTGACTTATTTGGCTTAACATTATACTCTCTAGCTCTATCCATTTAGTTGAAAATGGCAATATTTCATTCCTTTTTATGGCTGAGTAATATTCCATTATGTATGTACCACATCTTCTTTCTCCGTTCACCTATCAGTGAACACTTGGGCTGCTTCCTTAATTTGCCTCTTGTAAATAATGCTGCAGTAAACACAGGGGTGCCTATATTCCTTTAATTTAGTGTTCTGTAGTTTTTAGGTAAATACCTAGTAGTGTGATTGCTAGATCTTAAGGTAGTTGTACTTTTAACTTTTTGAGGAACTTCCATACTGTTTTTTGTGGTGGCTGCATTCCCACCAACTACAAGAGTGTTCCTTTTGCTCCATACACTCACCGACATCTGTTGTTCCTTGTAGTTTTGATTTTAGCCATTCTGACGGGTGCGAGGTGATCTTATTGTAGTTTTCATTTGCTTTCTGATAATAAGTGATGTTGAGCATCTTCTCATGTATCAGTTGGCCATCTGGATGTCTTTTTTAGAGAAATGTCTATTCATATCTTCTGCCCATTTTTAAATTGGATTATTTGCTTTTTGGGTATTGAGTTGAATTATTAATTCTTTATATATTTTGGATACTAACCAAATCAGATGTGTCATTTGTAAATATCTTCTCCTATTCTGTAGGTTGCCTTTTAGTTTTGTTGATTGTTTCCTTCTCTGTGTAGAAGCTTTTTATTCAGATGTAGTCCTAATATTTCATTTTTGCTTTTGTTTCCTTTGCCTCAGGAGACTCTAGGGAAATGTTGCTACCATCAATGTCAGAGAAATTTCTGCCTGTGCTTTCTTCTAGGATTTTTATGGTTTCATGTCTCCCGTTTAGGCCTTAAATCCATTTTGAATTTATTTTTGTGTATGGTATAAGAAAGTTGTCCAGTTTCTTTCTTTTGCATGTCGCTGTCCAGTTTTCCCAACACCATTTGTTGAAGAGACCATCTTTTTCCCATTGGATATTCTTTCCTTCTGTGTCAAAGATTAATTGACCATATAATTGTGGGTTCATTTTTAGGTTTTCTATTCTGTTCCATTGACCTAAGTGTCTGTTTTTGTGCCGGGAGAAGCTCTAATATAGGTGAAGACCGAAGACAGAATCTGTTCTGAGTGTCAGAGGACAAACTGGTCAATGAGGTCAAAGACATACATTTTCATAGAGGTGCCTTATTGATTCTTTATTGGCAAGATGCCTCCTCTTCCCCATGAAGGCCATACTGGACCCAGAGTAGAACTCAAGTAGAACCAAGTATCTATTGAAATAGATATTTAGGACTATTTTTGGTCCAGATCTTAAGCTAGATCAGCAGGCAATGGTTGGTATCTCACAAAAATACATGGGGGAGAGTTGGTTGTCACATTGACCAAGATAGAGGGTGATATCATTACCTCTTGCCCAGGAGCCAGATATGCTAATGTCTTGTCATACATGGCATTGCCCTACACAATGAAAAATAATTCACAATGAAGGAGAAATCATGCAGGAAAATGTTGAAGTTCACTAATAATCAAAAGAGTTTAAAGGGAATCCGTAAGGTATCATTTTGTTATTTTTGGTAGCAAAATGTATTTTAATGACAATATGCAGTATGCGCAGTGGTGCTGTGAAATTGTTGTGTTGCTGCCATGAAACTGTTGTGTTGCCGCCTATATTGATGATAACGTTAATACAACCCTTTTGAAAAGTCCCTTGGCCGTATGTAGCAATGGTCATAAGTATTCATGTTCTTTCGTGGAATCGTGGAATACTTCACAAGTCAAATAACAACAAAAGTTTGAGGATTCATTTAAGATGGTTTTTGGTTTTGGTTTTTTTTTTTTGGTTTTTGGTTTTTGGTTTTTGTTATTGTTTACAAGCATTTATTTCACACAGTTTTTTTTTTAGCTTGTTTATTTTATTTTTGAGAGACATAGAGACAGAGAGTGAGCAAGGGAAGGGCAGAGAGAGAGGGAGACACAGAATCGGAAGCAGGTTCCAGGCTCTGAGCCGTAAGCACAGAGCCCGACACGGGGCTCAAACTCACAGACCGTGAGATCATGACCTGAGCCGAAGTCGGCCGCTCAAGCGACTGAGCCACCCAGGCGCCCCAATTTCTCACAGTTTTAGAGGCTGGGAAGTCTGGGATCACAGAACCAGAATATTTGGTATCTGGCGAAGGCCTGCTTCATAGACAGCACTTTTTCACTGTGCCATCTCATGACCGCTCTGTTTTAAGGCCATTACTCCCATTCATGAGAACTTCCCCCTCGTGACTTAATCATCTCCCAAAGGCCCCACAAAGCTTTAATATAATTAACTAAAAATTGGAAGTTTCAAGGGAATGGTCAACCATTAATAACCATTAATCCACCGTCAATACTTGGATTGGAATTTATGTACATTTACGCAAGCATGGCATATGAGATGAGTAAGTACTGGGGATCTAATATTTAGCAGAGTGACCTTAGTTAATAATACTATATTATATACTTGGAATTTGCTAAGAAAGTAGATCTTAAGTGTTCTCACTACACACACAAAAATGGTAGCTATGTGAGTGATGGCTGTGTTACTTAACTTGACCCTGGTAATCCTTCTACAGTGTGTACCTATATTAATTAAACCATCATGTCGTATACCCTAAATATAGTTTTTAAATCTGTCAGTTATACCTCAATAAACCTGGAAGGAAAAAAAAAGTGTAACACTAAACACTCACTATAATCATAATCACACAGAAACATTCATTTAAAATGCATTTCCTTGGAATACTATGCAGCAATGAAATGCATTTTAAATGAATATTTCCACGTGATTATGATTATAGTGAGTGTTTAGTGTTTCATAGCCATCTGTAGCAACATGGATGGAACTGGAGGGTATTCTGCTAAGTGAAATAAGTCAGAGAAAGACAGGTACCATATGTTTCCACGCATAGGTGGATTTTGAGAGACTTAGTAGAAAACCATGGGGAGGGGAAGGGGGGAAAAAGACAGGGAGGAAGACAAAACATAAGAGACTCTCAAAGACTAAGAACAAAGGGGACAGGAGGGTATGAGGGGGGAGAGTGGGTGATGGGCACAGAGGAGGGCACTTGTTAGGATGAGCACTGGGTGTTGTATGGAAACCAATCTGACAATAAATTATTTAAAAAAATAAAAATAAAAAAATGCATTTCGGCAGCTTTTAAATTTATAGCTGCTAATTTTTATAATATTACTATAATTTTTGGCTTTCTATAAAAAGAGCATTTCAGGGGCACCTTGGTGGTTTAGTTGGTTCAGTGTCCGGCTCTTGATTTTGGCTCAGGTCATGATCCCAGCAACGTAGATCGAGCCCTGCGTTGGGCTCCATGTTGAGCATGGAGACTGCTTGGGATTCTCTCTCTCCCTCTGTCCTTTTCTCCCACTTGTGCGCTCGCTCTCTCTCTCTCTCTCTCTCTCTCTCTCTCTCTCTGTGAATAAAATGAAAAAAAAAAGGTTTTTAAAGAGCATTTCAGAAACTACTGGCAGCTGGTATACAATCCCTCCACCTAGGGATGCCCTGTGCTCCTACTGCACCATTTCTCATTCATATGTCTCCCCTCCCCCCCATTTTCCCCACCGGAGCCCTGTCCTCACTTCCCCATCCTCTATCATAGCAACACAAGGATGAGAGTGAACAACTCTGTATACCCTCCTGAACAATTCTCTGCTCCTGACCACCTCTCGATTTCCCTATTATTGGGGATGGGGCAATGAAAAAAAACGGACTAATGGGAAAAATGAAAAAAAAAATCTCTGGACTAAAATTCAAAATGCCTGAGTTCGAAGCAGAGCTTGGTGAGTTAGGAGCTGTGTCAGGAACCTTAGGTTTCTGCTCTTCAGCAATCTTACCATCAAAACTAAGAATAACTGTACGTTGTCTGGGTACCTTTAAAGAAATCAGCTTCTGATAAATATCAAGTGAGTGACAACTATAAAGTGTACAGGCAGTAATACATAAATGAATTAAGCAGGACCGCTACTAATAATAATAGCAACACTTTATTGAATGAGAGTTTGCCAGATGCTTCTTATCAGGTAACTCAGTCCTCGGGTAACTTGGGAGACAAGTGGCATCATCACTGTCTTTTACAGAGGAGGAAATGGGGACGTGGGGAGACCTGGGGAGCATAATAACTCAATCAAGGCTTCACAAGTAGTCAGTGATAGATCTGGAATTAGAACCGGGTCACTCAGACACACATTTCTTTCAGAGGCTGTCTCAACCAGTTAACCTTTCGCCCCTTAGAGATGAGACCTCTGTGATGTCTTGTGTATAGACACACACACACACATTTTCATCTTCAATGCCCTACATACATTGCAAACTTTAAAAAATAATTTTAAAAATTGATTGCAAGAAGAAGTAGACGACTATTTACCCATTAGATTTAATGTAATGAAACCAGTGAGTGGAAATAAGATTTAAATAGATGAGCAGAGGCTAGAGCACTAGTCCATGAATTCCTGACTTTACGCTTGTGCCAAGCACATTAAAATACTTAGTTATAGCAATTAAAGTGTTATGGGTGATTTATGTTCATAGCTCAGTCTCTTTCATATACCAATTTTATAATAATAGAAACCCATAAGCCATTCTTTTGAATTTGGTGAAAATTTTATTGATTTTTCTTGTTTCTTGAGGTGAGCCTGGATTGCAATATATTTCCCTCTCAGGACTGCCTTTGCCGCATCCCAAAGCGTTTGGATTGTTGTATTTTCATTTTCATTCGTTTCCATGTATTTTTTAATTTCTTCTCTGATTGCTTGGTTGACCCACTCATCTTTTAGTAGGTTGTTCCTTAGCCTCCATGTTTTTGGGGATTTTCCAGATTTTTTCCTGTGGTTGATTTCAAGTTTCAAAGCATTGTGATCTGAAAGTGTGCACAGTATGATCTCAATTCTTTTATATTTATTGAGAGCTTCTTTGTGCCCCAGTATGTGGTCTATCTTGGAAAATGTACCGTGTGCAGTTGAGAAGAATGTAAATTCCTTTGCTTCTGGATGAAGGACCCTCAAGAAGTCAGTTAGGCCCATCTGTTCTAATGTGTCGTTCAGGGCCATTGTTTCTGTGGTGATTTTCTGTTTTGTGGATCTATCCAATGCTGAGAGTGGAGTGTTAAGATTCCCTACAATTAGGACATTTTATCAGTAAGGTTGCTTATGTTTGTAATTAGTTGTTTTACATATTTGGGTGCCCCCGAATTCGGCGCGTAGATATTTATAATTGTTAGCTCTTCCTGCTGGATGGTCCCTGTGATTATTATATAATGCCCTTCTTCATCTCTTATTACATCCTTTACTTTAAAGTCCAGTTTGTCTGATATAAGTGTGGCTACTCCAGCTTTCTTCTGAGTTCCAGTAGCCTGGTAGATAGTTCTCCATCCCCTCACTTTCAAGCTGAAGGTGTCCTCAGGCCTGAGATGAGTCTCTTGAAGACAGCAAATAGATGGGTCTTGTTTTTTAATCCATCCTGTTCCTGTGTGTCTTTTGATTGGCGCATTTAGTCCATTTACATTCAGTGTTAATATTGAGAAATATGGGTTTATAGTCACTGTGTTATCTGTAGGTTTCACGTTTGTAAGGCTGTCTCTGGTAGTTTGTGTTCTTTGCAACATTCCCTTCATAGAATGCCCCTCAGGATCTCTTGTAATGCTGGCTTATTTGTGATGAATTCCTTCAGTTTTTGTTTGTTGGGGAAAACCTTGATCTCTCCTTCTATTCTGAATGACAGGCTGGCGGGATAAAGGATTTTTGGCTGCATATCCTTCCTGCTTATCACTTTGAAGATGTCCTGCCATTCCTTTCTGGCTTGCCAAGTTTCTGTAGATAAGTCTGCTGCTACCCTTATGTGTCTACCTTGGTATGTTAATGCCCGTTTATCCCTAGTTGCTTTCAGAATTCTCTCTCTGTCTTTATATTTTGCCAGTTTCACTATGACGTGTCGTGCAGAAGGTCTATTCAAGTTACGTCTGAGGGGAGTTCTGTGTGCCTCTTGGATTTCCATGCCCATTTCCTCGTCATGTTGGGGATGTTCTCAGCAATGATTTGTTCAAGTACCCCTTCGATTCCTTTCTCTCTCTCTTCTTCCTCTGGAATTCCTATGATACGGATATTGTTTCATTTGAGTGCATCGTTCAGCTCTTGAATTCTTGTTTCCTGTTCCTGGATCAGCTTCTCTTTTTCTCTGCTTCCTCTTTTTCCATAATATTATCTTCTAATTCACTTATTCTCTCTTCTGCCTCTTCAATTCATGCTGTGGCTGCCTCCAATTTGTTTTGCAACTCATTCAAGCCATTTTTTAATTCTTGCTGACCATTTTTAAGGTCCTTGAACTCTGCCACGCGGGACCCCTTGCATTCATCTATGCTTTTTTCAAGCCCAGAG
Source organism: Paguma larvata (assembly GCA_030068075.1). Taxonomy (NCBI): domain Eukaryota; kingdom Metazoa; phylum Chordata; class Mammalia; order Carnivora; family Viverridae; genus Paguma; species Paguma larvata. Next base: position 109,054 of record JAINVK010000389.1, read on the forward strand.
ATTAGTTTTATGATTATCATTCTATATTCATGTTCTGTTATGTTGCTTATATCTGTTTTCATCAATTCTTGAGCTGTCACTACTTCCTGTAGTTTGTTTTCAGGAGAATTCTTCCATTTCGTCATTTTGGGTAGGTGTGTTTTGGATTGTTTCTTGAAGTCGCCGGTTCCTGGGGCGTTTTCTGGGTTTTGCTTTCCGTTCCTTGTAGACTGCAACACCTTTCCTCCCCGACTCTTGGGGTTGAGAGTCCTTTGGTTTCAGTCCTTCTTAGTTTGAAAGACAAGGGGAATACTGGGTCCCCCTATTCCTCCACCATGTTGGCCCCTCCTTGAATTTGGTGAAAATTTTAAAAGCAATTATATTTTGGGTTTTTTCTTTTTTTGTTTTTTGGGATTTTTCTAGACAGACAACATGAACAAGCAGGGGAGAGGGGGCAGAGGGAGAGGGAAAGAAAATCTTAAGAAGATTCCACAATGGGGCCTCCATGTGGAACTCGATCTCACCACTGTGAGATCATGACCTGAGCCAAAATCAAGAGCTGGATGCTTAACTGACTGAGCCACCCAGGCACCCTGCAATTGTGTTTCTTGAAAAAGCTTTATTGAGCTATAATTCATATACCATAAAATGAACTCATTTTAAGTGTCAAATTCAATGGCATTTATATATTCAGAGTTGTGCAACTATGGCCACACTCTACTTTAAAAATATTTTCGCCACCCCAGAAAGAAACCCTGCACCAATTAGCGGAAACTCTGATACCAGTTACCACCCCCTGCCAGCCCTAGATAGTCACTAGTATAGTTCCTGTTTCTATAAACTTATCTATTATTGGCATTTCATATAAATGGAATTATATATTACATGGTCTTTTTTGTCTTTGCCAATAATTTACTTAACACAGGTTCACTGCAGGAATTACAATTTATAATAGTACCATTTCATAAGCCAGTAGTATATAGGATAATGTCTCTTAATTTGCCATTAAAACAATAACTTACTCCAAACCAAAGAGAATTATGCTATTGTTCGAGGCAAAGGGGAGATGGACGGAATAAAGTCCAAATTTAGTTGAGGTGGAACTTTCTACCAGTCGGTTCTCTGTGGAGTCACCCCTTCCAGGTAAAAGCTAGGTATCAGCTGCCAGCTTGGTTCCCTTGATACTGGGGTACCTAGCTAGCAGATGACGGCACCAGTGTTGACAGGTCAGGTGGACTGCTGTTCCCATGAGGAGAAGCCTCACCAAGGCAGGGACAGGTGCCCTTCTACTGAGAATGCTGTATGGTTTTACACCACTGCCCACTGAGAATGGCCTGGCCAAGGCAGGAATAAGTGTCTCAAGATCTCTGGAGAGCTAAGAGTGGCCTACCCTAGCCCAAATACTCTCAGTGAGTCCTCACAATTCTTGGTATTTATTTTTACTTTCTTTTATTTTTTCAATCATTTTTATTATGGTAAGTGTATTTTTTTTTAATAATAGTTTATTTTCAAATTGGTTTACATATAACACCCAGTGTTCATCCCAACATGTGCCCTTTTTAATGCCCATCACCCCCTCTCCCCCCTCCCTCATCCCCCTTACCCTCAGTTTTTTCTTAGTCTTTGAGAGTCTCTTATGTTTTATCTCCCTCCCTCTCTGTGTCTTTTTTTTCTTTCCCCTCTTCCCCTCCCCCTGGTTTTTGCTTAGTTTCACAAAGTCCACCTATTCGTGGAAACATATGGTATCTGTCTTTTTCTGACTGACTTATTTCACTTAACATAATACCCTCCAGTTCCATCCATGTTGCTACACATGGCCAGATTTCATTTTTTCTCATTGCCACGTAGTAGTCCAATGTTCATAGCAGCACTTTCGACAATAGCCAAATCATGGAAATAGACCAAGTGCCCATCAACTGACGAATGGATAAAGAAGTTATGGTACTTATATACAATGGACTACTACGTGGCAGTAAGTGTATTTTTTATATGACATTTGCAAATATCTTGGTCCATTCTATTGGTTGCCTTTTAGTTTTGTTGATTGTTTCCCTCACTGTGCAGGAGATTTTTATCTTGATGAGGTCCCAATAGTTCATGGTTGCTTTTGTTTCCCTTGCCTTCAGCAATGCATCTAGTAAGAACTTGCTGTTGCTGCGGCTGAGGTCAGAGAGGTTGCTGCCTCTGTTCTCCTCTAGGATTTTGATGGTTTTCTGTCTCACATTTAGGTCTTTCATCCAGTTTGACTTTATTTTTGTATATGGTGTAAGAAAGTGGTCCAATTTCATTCTTCTGCATGTCACCATCCAGTTTTCCCAACACCATTGTCGAAGAGGCTGTCTTTTTTCCATTGGATATTCTTTCCTGCTTTTTCAAAGATTGGTTGAGCATATAGTTGTGGGTCCATTTCTGGGTTCTCTATTTTGTTCCATTGATCTATGTGTCCGTTTTTGTGTCAGTACCATCCTGTCTTGATGATTATACCTTTGTAATACAACTTGAAGTCCGGAATTGTGATGCCTCCACCTTTGTTTTTCTTTTTCAACATGACTTTGGCTATTCGGAGACTTTTCTGGTTCCATACAAATGTTAGAATTGTTCTGTTTGCCTCCCTCCCTCTCTGTGGCTTTTTTCCCCCCCTCCTTATCCCCTCCCCCATAGTTTTCTGCTAGGGATCTGGGAGGGGGGAGAGAGGGTGATGGGTACCAAGGAGGGCACTTGTTGGGATGAGCACTGGGTGTTGTATTGAAACCAATTTGACAATAAATTGATTTTAAAAAAAAAAACAATTGTTCTAGCTCTGTGAAGAATGCTGATGTTATTTTGATAGGGATTGCATTGAATGTGTAGATTGCTTTTGTTAGCATAGACATTTTAGCAATATTTGCTCTTCCAATCCATGAGCATGGAATGTTTTTTCCATTTCTTTTTGTTTTCTTCAATTTCTTTCATAAGTGTTCTATAGTTTTCAGAGTACAGATCTTTTACCTCTTTGGTTATATTTATTCCTAGGTATCTTTTTTTTTAACGTTTATTTATTTCTGAGAGACATAGAGACAGAGTATGAGCAGGGGAAGGGCACAGAGAGAGGGAGACACAGAATCTGAAGCAGACTTCAGGCTCTGAGCCATCAGCACAGAGCCCGACGTGGGGCTCAAACTCACAGACCATGAGATCATGACCTGAGCTGAAGTCGGCTGCCCAGCCAACTGAGCCACCCAGGCGCCCCTATTTCTAGGTATCTTATGGTTTTGGGTGCAATTGTAAATGGGATTGATTCTTGATTTCTCTTTCTGCTGCCTTATTGGTATATAGAAATGCAACAGATTTCTGTACCTTGATTTTATATATCCTGTAATTTTGTTGAATTCATGTACCAGTTCAAGCAATTTTTTGGTGGAGTCTTTCAGGTTTTCTACATAGAGTATCTTGTCATCTATGAATAGTGAAAGTCTGACTTCTTCCTTGCTGATTTTGGATGTTTTTTATTTCTTTTTGTTGTTCGATTGCTGAATCTAGGACTTCTGGTACAATTTTGAACAGCAGTGGTGAGAGTGGACATCCCTGTCGTGTTCCTGACCTTAGAGGAAAGCTCTCAGTTTTTCTCCGTTGAGGATGATATTAGCTGTGGGTCTTTCATTATATGGCCTTTATGATGTTGAGGTATGTTCCTTCTCTCCCTACTTTCTTGAGGGTTTTTTATCAAGAAAGAATGCTGTATTTTGTCAAGTGCTTTTTCTGCATCTATTGAGAGGATCATATAGTTCTTATCCTTTCTTTTATTAACGTGGTGTATCACATCCATTGGTTTGCGGATATTGAGCCAGCCCTGAGCCCAGGAGTAAATCCGACTTGATCATAGTGAATAATTCTTTTTTTTTTTTTTTAGTTTATTTATTTTTGAGAGACATAGAGACAGAGCGTGAGCATGGGAAGGGCAGAGAGAGAGGGAGGTACAGAATCCGAAGCAGGCTCCAGGCTCTGAGCCATCAGCACAGAGCCCGACGTGGGGCTCGAACTCAGAGACCTCACAGACCTTATAGACCGTGAGATCATGACCTGAGCTGAAGTCGGACGCTTAACTGACTGAGCCACCCAGGCGCCCCGAATGATTCTTTTAATATACTGTTGGATTCAATTTCTTAGTATCTTGTTGAGAATTTTTGCATCCATGTTCATCAGGGATATTGGTCTGTAATTCTCCTTTTTAATGGTGTCTTTGTCTGGTTTTAGAATCAAGGTAATGTTGGCCTTGTAGAATGAGTTTGGAAGTTTTTCTTCCATTTCTGTTTTTTGGAACAGTTTCACAAGAATAAGTATTAACTCTTCTTTAAATGTTTGGTAGAATTCCCCTGGGAAGCCAACTGCCCCAGGACTCTTGTTTGCTGGGAGATTTCTGATTACTGATTCAATTTTTTTTTTTTACTGATTACAGGTCTGCTCAAATTTTCTATTTATTCTTATTTCAGCTTTGGTAGCTTATATGTTTCTAGGAATTTATCCATTTCTTCCAAATTGCCCAGTTTGTTGGCATGTAATTTTTGATAGTATTCTCTAATAATTGTTTGTATTACCGTGGTGTTGGTTTTGATCTCTCCACTTTCATTTGTGATTTTATTTATTTGGGTTCTTTCTCTTTTCAGTTAAGTCTGGTTTATCAATTTTATTCTTTCAAAAACCAACTCTTAGTTTCATTGATCTGTTTTGGGTTTTTTATTTCTGTATCATTTATTTCTGCTCTAATCTTTAATATTTCCCTTCTGCTGGTTTTCAGCTTGCTGTTCTTTTACCAGCTCCTTTAGGTGTGAGGTTAGGTTGCATATTTGAGACATTTCTTACTTCTTGAGTAAGGCCTGTATTTTTATATACTTCCCTCTTATGACCACCTTTGCTGCATTGCAAAGGTTTTGGACTGTTGTGTTTTCATTTTCATTTGCTTCCATGTATTTTTTTTATTTATTCATTTCCTTTTTCCTGCTTAACTCATTCATTCTGTAGTTGGATATTCTTTAACGTCTATGTACTTTTGGCCTTTCCAAATTTTTTCTTGTGTTTGACTTCAAGTTTCATAGCATTGTGTTCTAAAAATATGCATAGTATGAGCTCAGTCTTTTTGTTCTGGTTGAGGCCTGATTTGTGACCCAGTATGTGATCTATTCTGGAGAATGTCCCATATGCATTTGCAAAGAATGTGTATTCTGCTGCTTTAGGATGAAATGCTCTGAATATATCTGTTAAGTCCGTCTGGTCTAGTGTGTCATTCAAAGTCATTGTCTCCTTGTTGATCTTCTGCTTAGATGATCTGCTATAAGTGGGGTGTTAAAGTCCCCTAGTATTACAGTATTATTATCAATCAGTTTCTTTAAGTTATTAATTGATTTATATATTTGGCTTCTTCCAAGTTGGGGCATCAATATTTACAATTTTTAGATCTTTTTGTTGGATAGTCCCCTTTATTATGATATCTTCATCACTTTTTACCATCTTTAAAATCTATTTGGGAGGCTCCTGGATGGCTCAGTTGGTTAATCATCTGACTCTTGATTTTGGCTCAGGTCATGATTTCATGGTTTCTGGGTTCAAGGCCATCATTTGGCTCTATACTGGCAGTGCAGAGCCTGCTTGGGATTCTCTCTCTCTCTCCCTCTCTCTCTGCCCCTCTTGTGCATGTGCTCTCTTTCTTGAAATAAATAAAATGTACTTTAAAATAATCTATATATGTATGCATCAGCATTCCTGTGTCTCTTGGACTACTATGTGGCAATGAGAAAAAATGAAATCTGGCCATGTGTAGCAACATGGATGGAACTGGAGGGTATTACGTTAAGTGAAATAAGTCAATCAGAAAAAGACAGATACCATATGTTTCCACGAATAGGTGGACTTTGTGAGACTAAGCAAAAACCAGGGGGAGGGGAAGAGGGGAAAGAAAAAAAAGACACAGAGAGGGAGGGAGATAAAACATAAGAGACTCTCAAAGACTAAGAACTAACTGAGGGTGAAGGGGATGGGGGGGGAGAGGGGGTGATGGGCATTAAAAAAGGGCACATGTTGGGATGAACACTGGGTGTTTTATGTAAACCAATTTGAAAATAAACTATTATAAATGAAAAAAAAGGGAGAAAAATCTTTGTTTATAATTTTAAAAAATATAATTCTGAAAACTCTAGTATGTTTTTGTCAAGGCATTTTGCTTTTGTCATCAAATAATGCTGGCATCTGATAGTGGACTGGGGTTCCATTTTCTTTCATATCATTGTTACCAATAAATGCATAAATAGAAAAAAAAATTAATCTAGTTTGTCTGATATAAGTATGGCTACTCCAGCTTTCCTTTGATATCCATTAGTATGATAAATCGTTCTCTATCCCTTAAAAAAATTTTTTTTAATGTTTATTTGTTTTTGAGAGAGACAGAGTGTGAGGGGGGGAGGGGCAGAGAGGGAGACAGAATCTGAAGCAGGCTCCAGGCTCTGAGCTGTCAGCACAAAGCCCAATGTGGGGCTTGAACCCACAAACTGTGAGATCATGACCTGTGCCAAAGTCAGATGCTCAACCAACTGAGTCATCCAGATACCCGTCTATCCCTTCGCTTTTAATCTTTGTGTTTAAAATGAGGCTCTAGTAAGCAGCATATAGATTGTTCTTGTTTTTTAAATTCATTCTGACAACCTATGTCTTTTGATTGGAGCATTTAGTCCATTTACATTCAGAGTAATTATTAATAGATATGCATTTAGTGCTATTGTATTACCTGTTCCTTTAGATTGTTCCTTTCTAGTCTTTGTTGCTTTTGGTCTCTCTTTCCCACTCAGAGTCCCCTTTAATATTTCTTGCAGAGCTGGTTTAGTGTTCATGAACTCCTTTAGTTTTTGCTTGTCTTGAAAACTATTTACCTCTCCTTCTATTGTGAATGACAGCCTTGCTTGGTAAAGTATTTACCTTGCTGGGGAAAATATTCTTGGCTGCATATTTTAGCACGTGCATTTACATGTTAAATATATCATGCCACTCCCTTCTGGCCTGCTAAGTTTCTGTGGACAGGTCTGCTGCTTACCTTATGTGTCTATCCTTGTAGGTTAAGGACCTTTTGTCTCTAGTTTCAGAATTCTCTCTTTATCGTTGCATTTTGGAAGTTTCACTGTGATCTATCTTGATGTGACCAGTTTTTGTTGATTTGGGGGGAGTTCTCTGTGCCTCTTGGACTTGAATGCCTGTTTCCTATCCTATATTAGGGAAGTTTTAAGCTATAATTTGTTCAAATAAATCCTCTGCCTCCTTTTCCTGCTCTTCTTCATCTTCTGGTACTCCTATGACGTAGATATTTTTGTGCTTTGTGGAATCACTGAGTTCCCTAAGTTTGTATTCATGATCTAATAGTTTTCTTTCCCTCTTCTTTGTAACTTCATTATTTTCCATAATTTTATCTTCTATATCACCTATTCAATCCTCTGCCTCTTCTGTCCTCATTGTAATTACATCCAGTCAGTTTTGCATCTCAGTTACAGCGCTTTTTAATTTTGGCCTGACTAGTATTTATGTCTTTTATCTCTGCAGCAAGGGTTTCTCTCATGTCTTTTCTACACTTTTTCAAGCCCAGCTAGTATTTTTATGACTATTACTTTAAATTATTGTTTAGATATATTGCTTATATCTATTTTGAGCAAATCCCTGGCTGTATTTCTTCTTGATCTTTCTTTTGGGGAGAATACCTCCCATCTTGTCATTTTGTGTAGGTGTCTGTCTTTTGCATGTTATGAAAGCTTGTTATGTTTCCTGCTCCTGAGAGTACTTCTATAGTAAGAAGGGCTCATACACTGTCCAGGGCCTGGCACTCTAGGAAGTGTTTCTGGTGTATGCTATGTGTACTCTGCTGTTGTGACTTGGCTGCCCTTTCCAACTGGCCAGTCCTCTGCAGAGCTCCTCCTTGCTTGCAGTGGGGAGTGTTTGGACCTTTAACTAGGTGTACTTTGATTTGTTTGTTAAAATAAGCCCGATTTTTTTTAAACAAAAAGCTGATCCAGTAAAAGAAAAGGAAAACGAACAAAAAACAAAAAACTATAAGCCCAATTCCAAAGAGAAAGAAAGAAAGGGAAAAAAAGAAGCCTGATCCAAAAAAAAGGAGAAAAGAAAATTAAAAAACTATAAGCTTGATTCCAAAGATGAAGGGGGAAAAAAAAAACAAAGCTTAGTCCTATTTCTACCAGAACTGAAGCTGATGCTTTGGATGAAAGCTTGACTTGATCCTTGCGAGAGGATCCTTGATCCTTGCGAGAGGATGAGTTGACTTGATCCTTGCGAGAGGCTTGTGCCCTGGCTTACAGTCAGACCTGCCCTTGTAAAAAGATGCCCCTGCTGGGCTCAGGTGGGTGGGGTTTGGGATAAGCGGCTCCAGCCTGAGCATGCTGGTGGGCTGGGGGAAGATGGTGTCACCCTGCTCTCTCTCTGGGGAGGGGAGCTTGTACCCCTGCTGTTCAGGAAGCCCTCAGAGATTAGCGGACAATCTCCCTTCCCACATCCCAGGTTTCCATCAGATCCCTGCCTTCAACCTGCCTGTGCCTGGGCTGTCAGCACACCCGGCACCACAGTTCTTCTGTGTTTTATCTCTGGCACACAGCTGGGATTCAAATCTCCAAATCTTAAAGGATCTGGCAAGGCACAGACTCATTCCCCTCTGGAAGAGAGCCTTGCAGCACTGTGCCTGGCATCGTTCTGTCCCAGAAAAGCAGTCACACAGCCAGGGAGGTACCTGGAGTTTATGGTGAAGCACAGCCAAAAGCAGCGACCAGGTGATCTGCCTTTTGCACACACCTCTGTCCTTTGCTCATAAAGAACCACGCAGTGGCGCCACTGAATCTTTTGTCCTTGGAGAGGCAGTACACTCCCTTCCACATTCACTCCAGGAAGGGGAACATTGTCTCCCAGTGCTTCCCAGGGGATCTCCATACCTCAGGGTCCTTCTCCCCAGGAGCACCACTGCTGACCTGGCTTGCCTTGGGCAGATGGTGAGGACTTCTCAAACCTTAGCATTTGAGCTCTGCTGCTTATAAAAACTTACGGTAGGGTAGTAAGCTTCTCTTGATTCCCCAGTCATTGGTTTTGGGGAAGTGTTTTCTTGCATGAACCCAAGGTACTATTCCCCCCACCACCACCTCCATGAAAAGGGCTCCCTCCGTCTCCACGGCACTGCAACTTTTCTCTTCCCCAGTTCATGTATCCACACCTTGCATCTGCCATGTTGTTCCCCTCTAATTGTGCCGATTATTCTCTTAATCCTCAGATTGATTTCCTACATATTCAAAATGATTTGATGTTGATTGAGCTGTGTTTGAGGAATGAGGCAAGCTCAGGGTGTCCCTACCACTCTTCCATCTTAACTCTCCACTCTGTCTTATTATAGTTTTGTAGTCAGTTTGAAATCAGGAAATGAGTCCTCCAACTTTGTTCTTTAGATTGTTTTTATTTTTGTTTCTTTAACTGCAGTGTTTCATAGTTCACAACATACAGGTTTTACACGTTTGTTACCTAAGTATTTTGTTCTTTTTGATGCTGCCGTAAGTGGACAATTTTCTTAATTTCACTTTCAAATTGCTTACTGTTAAAGAAATACAACTGATTTTATTATAAAATCCCATACCTTCCAACCTTGCTGAAGTCATCTATTCTCATATTTTTAGTAAATTACTTTGGATTTACTATATACAAGATTATGCCATCTGCAATTAGAGATGGTTTTACTTCTTTCTAACCTGAATGCCTGTCATTTTGTGTTCTCTTTGTCTCTCCCCATGCTACCCTTCTCTTTATCCCACAACCTCTCTTTTTCTGGCCAGAACTTTGAGTACAGTGTTAAAGAGAAGCACTGAGGGGAGCCCAGGTAGCTCAGTCAGTTAAGTGTCCAGCTCTTGACTTCGGCTCAGGTCCCATATTGGGCTCTGTACTGATGGTGCAGAGCCTGCCTGGGATTCTCTGTCTCCTCCCTCTCTGCTCCTCCCCTACTTGTGCTCTCTCTTCCTCTCTAAAAAATAAATTTTAAAAAGAAACAGTGAGGGGTATCCTTATCTATTTTATTCTTGTTCTCGGGGAGAAAACATTGTCTTTTACCATTAAGTATAATGTTAACCTTGCAGATATTTCTTCGTTGTTATCTGTTTTATCTTAGCATCGATAGTAATTCTATCGTTTAGCTATATTCTACTTTATCGTTTCTAAAAAATATTACGAAAGTTATTGTTTAATGAACTTAAATTTATAAAAGCCAAATTATTGCCTTAAATTATTTTTAAAAACACTGGAAAAAGCAAGTAGTGGGTGGGAGGGAGCTCATTCTCACAAGGTTCCCTAGAATGTGGCCCCTGAGAAGCATCAGGAAGACAGGCCCTAGATTCCCAAAGGGCGAGCTGCCATGCTGGAGAAAGGACTGAGGTTTCCTGCATGGCTGCATGTGGGGCCTCCGGCAGTCCCAAAACCAAAACCAAAACCAAACTGTAGTGTTTGATACCAGAGAAAACATTTCTTGAACCTTTTCCTCATACCTTCCACTGAACTCTTGTCTAATAAGTATTAAAACTCTTAAAATGACTACACACTTTCTGTTTTAAAAGGCCACTTGTGGGAATGAGAGAAATGTTTTGAATATTTTTATGTACCTCTCAGTTTCCTGTAAGACTAGGCTTATTGTCTCTGGAGTGTCATTTTGAACTTCTCCCAAGTTGCAGACCTGTGGCTAAGCAGAAATGACTGACCGATGTCTCCATAGTGATCCAGGAGGGCTGAGGCTCACTGTGACCCTGTGATGCTTAGTCTTGGAAGAGTAAGAGTGCCTATATATGTTTAGTCTCCAAGAGCAGGACTTTGACCCACCATGTTCTAGGATCCCATCTTGGGAGACTAGGCCACCCTAAAATCTCTTCGACTTTGTTACCCCCCATACAGATGTCTCTCATAACCTCTTGAGTCACTGATGCTTAAGAAGACGAGGGTCAGGATACTCCACTATTGGGTGCGGTCGGAATACAGGGAGCACAGAGCATCCTGTGCCTATGTCCCTTGGGTTACCAGTGAAGGAAGAAAGGCTAGGGAATGGAGATTCCCGGGAAATGTTGGGAATGTAGGTGCAGTGCTCTGGCAGGGTTGATCCCAGAGTGACTCTGCCCAGACCAGGTAGAAATACTACCAGGGTGGGTGGGAGAGGGAGCTGGGCTCACCTATTCCCCAGAGCAAGTGCCCTTAGAAGTGTTCTCAAAGCACAAGCAAACCCCCATAATAGCCCCGTGGCCCTTGACAACTGCCCTAGTCCCACGGGACTGATGCAAATTGCTGTTTCCTCGGTGTGTTCAACATTCCAGGGCAGGGGTTACCGGCCCAGTGAGACCAGCTCCTATGAAGTCTCTTTGGAAGCACCTGGAGCTACTGTCACTCCCTCCTGCTTTTCTAGCTGGAGAGCCCAGGGTCTGGGAAGGAAGTTGCCCTGATGCTCTCTGCTCCTCCTATCCCTGGGGGTTCCTAGCATGGAGTGTGCAGTGCAGACGTCCCCCTGTTTGTAGCAACTCAGCTCTGGATTCTTCAGGGAATGGAACCTGATGATTCTGGGATTTTTTCCCCTTCTTAGGAGTTGAAGTGAGCAGCTTTACTGGCAGGAAATTGTTCAGATACTTTGTGTATATTTCATATAAGTGTGTATTTCTGGTATTTTTATTGAATGGAGCCATTTTTTCCCCAATGCTTGTAGGAAGAGCATCTGGGAGAATACTAGTTTTCTCTGTACCCTGTGGTTTGTGACAGCCATCTTTAGACTCTCTGCATGACCCTAAAATGCAAAGCTGAAGACACAAACCATCCCAGCTCCTCCTGGTCCTTCCCGGGGATGGGGATGGGGATCCCCTGGGGAGGGATGCTGTGAGTCAACAAGCTCAGCCCTTCAGGGGGCTGAAAGTCAGTCCTGCCCTGAGAGCAGAAACAGAAGCAAGATCTGGGTTATCACAGGGACAGTCAACAAAGCCAGAGGCAAGGGGCCCTCCTCCACTTCTCTCATGCTTTTTCTCATTTTTTACCCAGTCGGGTTCAGGGCACTTCTGGGACCTGGGTTACCCCGAGCCCATACGCACAACCTGGTCCTTCTATTTCCAGAGCCCGAGTGACCCTCTCAGTGGAGAATCAGGGATGATGGCGCTGGGATCAGAGCCAACTTGTAAGGAGAGTCCCTTTCACAGAGTGCCCCGTCTGGTTGCTCTCCTTGGTCCTGAATTCTCTGGGGCAGGAGTCAAGTAGTTTGTCTTGTAGTTAAAAAAAAAAAATCTTGGGGCACCTGGGAGGCTCAGTTGGTTAAGCATCCAGTTCTTGACTGCAGCTCAGGTCATGATCTCCTTGTTTGCAGGTCTGAGCCCCTCATCGAGCTCGGTGCTGACAGCACAGAGCCTGCTTGGGATTCTCTCTGTTCCTCTCCTCTGCTCCACCCTGCTCATGTGCATGCACTCTCTCAGACAAACTTAAAATCTTTCTGTGGTCAAGAACATAAAAAGGAGATGGCTAGAATAGAGCGTTTTCATTGGGCTTATTAAGGATGATTTCCAGTTATTCATATGAAGACGCTGATTGGGGACTGTTGCCTTCATTCAAAAACTGTAGGGCCACTCAGTTTGGCTGCACTTTCAGAGAATTACAGCTGAGATGCTAATCAGCGTGCAACCAGACAGAGGTCAGGGTAGAAAGCCACTTGGCAGGTCCTGAGTGGTTTGGATAAGTTTACATGAACTCTAGAGACTGGGCTCAAATTCAGAAATTTAAGCTGTTATCATAGAACTGGTGGGTGCAGTAGAAATGGGAGAGAGAGAAGCAGTCTGGGAAGATATCTCTGCGTCTTCCCTAGGACTTCTCTATTTGTAGGCCTAAAATTAGCATTTTACTTGCAAATCTGTTTTAGTAGCAGTATAGCATACTGCATATGTCCCATAGCTAGTTGCAAATATAATTTTAGACCTTGTATTCAAGGCAGTTAGGCTAGCAATGAAACTGAATTTTTCAATATACAACCCATATTTAAAGTCATGGATGTTTTTTGAGAACACTATAAATACATATCTATTTAAACTATTTGCTAAATGCAAAGAACAGAAGGCTTAGAATAGAGCTCTATGAAACCTTACATTTATGGAACAACTTGAGAACATTGCCCTGTAGAAGAGACTCAGGAGTGACCAGAGGAATCATAAGAAAATAACTTGGGAGTGTGACCCCAAGGATGGAATGAGTTTTGTTTTTAATATATTTTTTTCATAGCAGTGGCTTTTAGTAACTTTTTTTTTCCTCTTTAGATACTTGACTGTATCTATAGGGATAAAACTCCAGAGCTACTATTAGGCACATTACACACAGATGCTGCTGGGGTGCCTGGGGAGGGGGGGTGCTCAGTTGGTTAAATGTCCCACTTCTGATTTTGGCTCAGGTCATGGTTTGAGTTCTAGCCCTGTGTCAGGCTCTATGCTAATAGTGCCTCATCTGATTCGGATTTTTCTCTCTCCCTTTCTCTCTGCCCCTTCCTTGCTCAGGCACACTCAAACATTTTAAAAAATTTAAATATTTAGCTGGGTCTGTATTTATTATCAGGCTTATGTGACTGGAGCATGGTTTTGGGGCCGGCTTCCTGTCTCTGAGTGAGGGCCTGATCTTGCTGGGCAGGCAGCCCAGCTTTTCTGTCCCCGTTTCCAGCAGCTTCTGAGAGGTACAGTTATTTAATGTGATTATTTTACTCTGTTCTTTTCTAGATTGAAGTCAGATTTGGTATTTGTTCAGACTTTGGTCACTACATTCTTTAATTGTTGTTTTAACTGATGTAGTTCAAGTTTTATTTTCTCATTTTCTGCTCTGAAGGCCAAAACTTCCCTCTTCTCCAAAACAATCATATCCTATTTCACATCAGCAAATAATGTCTCATGTTGCTAAAGAGTGATCTCCTGCCATATCTTGGTGACTGTATCTGGCCTCCGTGATCTTGACCAAGGCAGTTACAGTGAGAGCTGCTTACTGAGAGGTAAACCTAGTTTCTTGGAGTACACACACTCAGTAGAGGTTCCTCCTCCCAGAAGAGGGGAAATCTCTCCTTCTGAACTCAGGCTGCAGGCAACCAGCAGAGAGGCTTAGCATTCTCTTTGAGGGGGTGTGGGCACTGCAAGGCAGTAGCACAGGTGGAGGGAGCAGAAGGCACAGAGGACACCGGGGGGTGAGGCTGGACTGTCACCTCCAGGACAGGAGTGCCTCCTGTCCCCAAGCTGGCAAGGGCTGTGGCCTTCAGCTTTGAGGACTGTAAAGCAACAAGGCAGCAGCAGCAGGCATGTGATGCGGTGCCATAAACCTCCCAGGCACTGGGGCACAGTGCCTTCAGAGCACCTGGGAGCCGTGGACAGACAGCACCCTGGTTTCCACCCAGAAGCCCATGGGCCGGGAGGGCAGAAGCTGCTGGCTTCCCCGTGACCACTTCAGCCTCTTACCCATGACTGAGCAGAAGTCCATCCCCAATGCATAGGTACAGCAGGTGTACTTTCTGCCAGAGTGACTGTGGGAGCAAGCTTGTGCAGCAGCAACTGGCCAGTTGGTTCCAGGCCTGATTTTTAGTAATTTCACCACATGGTGGGACCATTTGTATACACAGTTCTAGAACATGTTCATGCCCCAGTGGGATCCCTCATGCTCATCATTAGTCCATATTTTTACTACCAAGTATTTTTGCATGTTGTGGGGGAAGGGCTTAACCAATTTTTAAAACTTTTTGTCAGAAACTTTGAATAATTTAGTTTCTTATTATAGGTCTATTCAAATTAGAGTATTTTAAGAATTCTTCAGAAGAGAAGCAATCCCAGAAAGATGGCCTGGCTTATATAAAGGTATGATAAATGAATAAAGGTCAAATAGTTACGTAGTGTTTGTTTAGTGATGTTAAAAAATCAAAGTACTGTATTTGACATGTTGAACCACCCTAGTACATAGGTAGGAGACTTCAAAGCTAAAGTCTTACATGGGGCGTCTGGGTGACTCATTCCGTTAAGCATCTGACTTCGGCTCAGGTCATGATCTCAGAGTTCTGAGGGTTCAAGAGAACTGTGCTTACAGTGCGGAGCCTCCTTCAGATTCTGTGTCTCCCTCTCTCTCTGCCCCTATCAAAAATAAAGATTTTTTAAAAATAAAAAAGAAGTCTTAGTTGTATATGGTAAAATGTCAAGGTTAAGCACTAATAGAGTATAAAAACTCCAAATCAGCGAAGGAAAAAAACTGGAAGAAGAAATAATGAACTGAATATAAGAAAAGGAAAATGCAAAAAATGTTACACAAAGAAATAAAAAAATACAAGTCCAAATATATGAATAATTGTTAATTCATTAATAGGCCAAAGACCAATATTGTCAGGTTGAATGATAATAGTGATAATAATAAATCCAGCTGTAAAAAAGACTTGCCTAAAACACAAGGGCATATGTAAAGATCAGGCAAATACTAATTTAAAAATATGGTATACTGATATCAGAGGAACTAGACTTTTAAGACTTAAGGGTATTTTTGTATAATAAAAATGTACAATTCAGAAAAGAGGTAAAAATTCTATACCTGTATGCATCTAATAATAGATTATATTTGTTCAAACTTTATATTAAATGCATTTTATAAATCTGGCTTTTCAATAAGTTTTGATATTCATGCAGGTTGTCTTGTTCAATGTTTGTGGCTACATATTTTATGACATGAAAACCTCAATGATCCTGCTGTCCATGGACTTTACAAAGCAAAAGTTGATAAAACTTTGGCAAGAAAGTGCCACATCATCATATTGTGTTCTTTGAGCATTCACTCTGATAGTAACTGGCCAAATGAATATTATCAGCAAAGATAGATAACATTTAAACAGCACAATTAATGCATTTGAACAAATGTACAAAAAAATGCAATCAACATGTAATCTTTAGAAAGCGCCGTTTGGGACATTTATAAAAATAAGCCAAAAAGCAAGTCTCAACAAACTTCAAAGAAGTCACACAGACCATGTTCTCGGACCATACCATAGTTTACATAAAAATTTTTATAATTAACAATTTTATTCTGTTTGGAGACTTTAGGCATGCAAATTATCTTCCCTAGGTCTCAGTGTATCCAACCAGAAAAGTGGGAACAGAATGCTTACTTATCCATAGGAATAACTTATGTGACTTACGGAAGCAATACTTGTGTAATAATTTGCTGATGTAAATGGCCCAAACAGTGTTTTATATTAGTTGTAATATGTTTGCAAACTACCTGGCCCCTCCAATAAAAATGAGCTTTGGAAATGGCAGGCTATGAATATTGTTAAAGAAGCTGAAGAGATATGCATTTATCTACCTTAGAGTCACCTAAGTCAAAGATGAAAGCCATAGAAAGATCAGAAGCAAGAGAGAGGACAGAGTACCAACACCTATTGGTCAAAGACCTAAACTACAAACATGGGCATGGTTTAAAGGATTAAAAAAACCATAACAAGATGCCCTTCACACCCACTAGGATGGGTCAGCTAGGGTCATGATCTCACAGTTCGTGAGTTCAAGCTCCACTTCGGGCTCTCTGCTATCAGCACAGAGCCCACTTTGGATCCTTTGTCCCCCTCTCTCTGGCTTGTGCTCTCTCAAAAATAAAACATTTAAAAATTTAAAATTGATCACAATACTGTAATATAACACAAAACATAAAGAAAAATAAACAAGTTAACCTGAACTTACCTTTGAAAACCTTCATGGCTGGTGTGAAAAAGATGAGAGAGGAGGGTTATCATGTAGGACCGACTTTCATGATTTCTAATGGAATCACTGCTATCCATTGGCTCAATGGAATCTTTTCATGCAGTTTTAACAAGGAACCTATCTAACCTATCCTCTCTGCCCCTCCTGTTTGTTCTGTCTCTCTCGAAAATAAACGTAATAAAAAGCTGTGACAGTAAGTGTTGGTGAAGATATGGAGATATTGGAACCCTCACACACTTCTGGTAGGACTGTGAAATGGTACAGCAGCTTTGCTGGCAGTTCCTAAGAAAAGGTTAAAACCAACAATCAAATACAAATAACACATGAGTACAAGAGGACATCACTGGAAATAAACATTTAGAAATGATATTGGGACACCTGTGTGGCTCAGGCAGTTGAGCGTCCGACTCTTCATCTCAGCTCAGGTCTTGATCCTCAGGATCATGAGTTCAGACCCTGCATTGGGCTCCATGCATGGAGCCTACTTAATAATAATAAGATATTGAAGATACTTAAATAATTGAAAAGTTGACTATTAGTGAATCAAGTGTCCAAGCTAAGAACTTAAGAAAATAATTCAAAAGTAAATAAAGAAATAACAAAAAAACAGACACAATAGAGAAGATCAATAAAGCCAGAAGTTTGTGCCCTGCTTGATAAAAGAAAATTGAGGGTGGGGGATCCACTTTAACAGAAATTGTCATAGTAAATAGCCAAGTTTCATTTCAAATGGTTTTAATTTCACCAATTTAGTATGAGGTTTTAGTAGGATTTTGCAGATACTCCTAGTCAAATTAGAGAAATTTTTTTCTACTAAATTTCTTTAAATTTTATTACAAACGTTTTCAAACAGAACAAAATAAAAATTTTATGTCCTCCACATGTCTATGTGTCATAATTCATTGGCCTATCACATAGTGTAGCAATTAACATTTTGCCACCACTTTCTCCTCCTATCCCTTCTTTTTGCTGATGTATTTTAAAGTAAATTTGCTGATATTATGCCAATTCATCCCCAAGGACCTTTTCTTGTACATGTGCTGCCCCATACTTACATTCAGTTTTTCTCCAAGGATCCTTGGTTCTTTTTAGTAGAGAATAATATTTAGAAAACATAATCTAGGTGCTAGGGGTCCTTGTTTCTATTGGATTGTCATTGTTCCCATGTCTTTTCAGAGTGGAGAGGTAGGTTATGTCTTTTTAAATAAAAAAGTCGTGAGTTCATTTTGTGATTTTAAAGTCAATTTTAACATTAAGATTTTATTAACTTCATTTTATAATCAATTGTTTTTCTTAACAAAAAATATTCCTTTAAAAGTATTATAAGGGGACGCTTGGGTGGCTCAGTCAGCTAAGCGTCCAACTTCGGCTCAGGTCATGATCTCACCATTCACGAGTTCAAGCCCCACATCGGGCTCTGTGCTTCAGCTCAGAGCCTGGAACCTGCTTCATATTCTGTGTCTCCTCTCTCTCTGCCCCTCCTGTTCACGCTCTGTCTCTCTCTGAAAAATGAAGAAGCATTATAAAAAATTTTTTTTAAATATTTAAATGTTATAGTTGGGTAGGAGCTTAGGAAGACCGTGAGCTGACCCAACCCTCATTACAACTAGAGATCACCCATTTCTGAGGAAATACACCAGAGAGCCATCTGAAGACTGGCAGATCAAACTCCACAGCTCAATATAGACATGAAGCCGCATCTGAAAGGTTAGGAAGTTCAGAAAGGCAGGAGGAGGCTGCCTGCAGGAGTGAGGGAGCTGTGTGCACAGAGAAGGCAGAGAAATGGGCTTTTATGGCAGGGAGCTCACACAGGGAAAACTAACCCCCATAACATGTGGTTTTGAAAAGCAGGCTGAATTCCATAAGTTGGTATAACCAGTGGGACTTGGAGCCCAGAGCTTTAAAAGCCAGCTGACTCAGCACTGGGTGAGTGATAGCTGGGTCACTACCCTTAAAGACTGCAGCCTGTGAGGAAAGGCAACCTCAAAATGGCATTTCACACAACCAGGGGAGAATAGGAGACAGATCTGTTTACGGTGGTTTTAAACAGTGTTGGGGAACTTCCCAAAAAACAAAGCAGCTGGCAGGTACCATTTTCCTCCCTTGCCTGAGAGCATAAACATGTAGCCACCTGTGGGAGGCTGGGCACAGGCACTGGCTACCTAGCCTCCTAGCAGTATACCATGCCCACAAGTTCTCTGGAGGACTTACCTATTTCAAGTCCGCTAGCCTCAGCCTTAACAGCAGGGCAAATTTTGTGAAAGCCTTACTCACCCCCTGTCTAGCCATCAGGGTGCAGAGCTGCCCCACACCGAATCCACCCAATGTGCTATGCTTAGCCATAGCCATCCGCTGTTCCCAGACAGCACTGTGCACCCTGCCTAGCCACTAGGTGCACAGTCAGTGTTGGATGCTGTGCCTAGCCACTGTACCTCACCTGGCCACACACCCCCAGCTACTGTTGTGAACTGAGCTCAGCAGGGCCCAGCCATTGCTGTGTTCCACAGCCAACCTTGTGCCCCTGGCTGCCAGGAGTGCAGCCCCCAACCCCCACAACATGTGAGGGATCCAGCATAGGGCTAGTGGCCTAGCACAAATTTTGCTAACACCAGCATCCCAGTCCCAAGTTCCCCAGCAGGCACACCCCCTCAGAGCTTGTATTCCATTACCACCACAGAGAGCAGGGACTGCCCACAATATGCAGAGAGTCAGTGCAGACACCTACATTGAAAGGAAAAGTGATGCCGACACAGCAGCAGGGTATAAGCAACACATATAGGACATTCTCCTGAAGTGCCAGGTTCTGGTGAACAGGGGTACTCCAGGACCACTTCTTAATGTTACTTTCCTTTAAAAATTTTTTTTAACATTTTTTATTTTTGCGAGAGACAGCGTGTGAGTGGGGGAGGGGCAGAGAGAAAGAGGGAAACAGAATCTGAGGAGGGCTCCAGGCTCTGAGCTGTCAGGACAGAGCCTGATGTGGGGCTTGAACTCACGAACTGTGAGATCATGACCTGAGCTGAAGTCAGATGCTTAACCAACTGAGTCACCCAGGTACCTCATGATATCACTACTTTCAAGAGCAGAAGATATAGCTTACTTTCTTAACACAGAGAAATAGACACAGAGAGGCAGACAAAATGAGGAGACAGGGAAATTTATCAAAGAAGACAAGACCATGGCCAGCGATCTAAGTGAAACATACGAGTAAATGCCTGGTAGAGAATTGAAAGCAATGATCATAAGGATACTCACTGGACTTGAGAAAAGAGTGGAAAACATGAGTGAGACCCTTAACAGAAAGAGAAGAAATAGAAGAGATAAAGTGCTCAATAAATGAAATGAGAAACACACTTGATGGAATGAAGAGCAGGCTAGAAGAAGCAGAGGAATGAATTAGTGACCTGGAGGACAGAGTAATGAAAAGTAATCAGGCTGAGCACAAGAGAAAAAAGAATTACACAAAATGAGAATAGACAGGGAACTCCGTAGCTCCATCAAATGTAGTAACATTCATATTACAGGAGTCCCAGAACAAGAAGAAAGAGAAAAGAAGGCAGAAAATTTGAGAAAGTATCTGAAAACTTCCCTAAACTGGGGAAAGAAACAGATATCCAGATCCAGGAGACACAAAGAACTCCCATCAAAATCAACAAAAGCAGGCCAACAGCAAGAAATATTATAATCAAATTGGAAAAATAGGGTGATGAAGAAAAAAAAATTTTAAGTAGGAGGACAAAATACAGTAACTTATAAGGGAAAACCCAAAATTCCAGGAGATTTTTTCAACAGAAATGTAGCAAGCCAAAAAGGAGTGGCATGGTATATTCAAAGAGCCGAATGGGAAAAATCTGCAGCCAAAAATACTGTATCCAGCAAGGCTATTATTCAGAATAGAAGGAGGAATAGTGTCCCAGACAAACTAAAACTAAAGGAATTCATGGCCACTAAACCAGCCCTGCAAGAAATATTAAAGAGGACTCTGAGTGGAAAGGAGAGACCAAAAGCGACAGTATAGAGGTAGGAAACACAAAAGCAGTAAAAATATAAAATATAAAATATCTATCATATAATAACACATACCTAAAATATGGGGAAGAGAGCAGCAAAGAATGGGTTCAAACTTAAATGACCATCAACTTAGTACAGACTGCTATATGAAGAGGTTATATACAAACCTAATGGTAACCCTATATCAAAAAAACCACTAATAAATATGCAAAGAATAAAGAGAAAGAAAGCCAAATATTTCACTAAAGAAAAATCAGCAAACCATGAAGGAGAGCCAACAGACACATGAACAGACGTTCATTATCACTTATCAGGGAAATGCCAATCAAAACTATAATGAACTATCACCTCACATCTCTTAGAATGCTAAAATCAAGCACACAAAAACAACAAGTGTTGGGCAAGGATATGGAGAAAAAGGAATACTCCTTCACTATGGGTGATGCAACTATGGAAAACAGTACGGAGGTTCCTCAAAAAATTAAAAATAGGGGCACCTGGGTGGCTCAGGTCATGATCTCGCTCATGGGTTCGGGCCTCACATCAGGCTCTGTGTTGACAGCTCAGGGCCTGGAGCCTGCTTCAGATTCTGTGTCTCCCTCTCTCTCTGCCCTTCCCCTGCTCATGCTCTCTCTCTCTCTCTCTCAAATGCCAAAAAAAGTTTTTAAAAAAAATTAAAAATAGATCATGGGGTAGTTCTATCAATTGTACTACTGGGTATTGACACCCAAAATAAAAAACACTACTTCAGAGGGATACATGCCCCCCATGCTTATTGTGGCATTATTTACAATAGCTAAATTATAAAAGCAGCTCACATCCGCTCATGAATAAAGAAGAAAGGTATGTATATATACACAAGGGAATATTATTTAGCCATATAAAAGAATGAAACTTTCCATTTCAAATCATGTCATTTGCAATGACATGGCTGAAGCTAGATAATATTATACTAAGTAAAATAAGAGAAAGACAAATACCATACGATTTCACTCATATGTGGAATTTAAGAAACAAATGAGCAAAGAAAAAAGAGAGACAAACATGACTCTTATAGAGAACAAATTGATGGTTACCAGAGGTGGGGGGGCGGGGGAAAATAGGAGAAATAGGTAATAGGGATTAAAGAGTACATGTAAAAAAAAAAAAAAGATAGGAGAGGACTTAGGGTAATAGAAACAATATAGAGAGTAACGTGACAAGAATAGGGCAGGGTCGGGGCGCCTGGGTGGCTCAGTCGGTTGAGCGTCTGACTTCAGCTCAGGTCATGATCTCGCAGTCCGTGAGTTCGAGCCCCGCATCGGGCTCTGTGCTGACAGCTCGGAGCCTGGAGGCTGCTTCGGATTCTGTGTCTCCCTCTCTCTCTGCCCCTCCCCCATTCATGCTCTGTCTCTCTCTGTCTCAAAAATAATAAACATTAAAAAAAAGAAAAGAATAGGGCAGGGTCATCAACTGACGAATGGATAAAGATGATGTGGTACATATATACAATGGACTACTACGTGGCAATGAGAAAAAATGAAATCTGGCCATGTGTAGCAACATGGATGGAACTGGAGGGTATTATGTTAAGTGAAATAAGTCAGTCAGAAAAAGACAGATACCATATGTTTCCACGAATAGGTGGACTTTGTGAGACTAAGCAAAAACCAGGGGAAGGGGAAGAGGGGAAAGGAAAAAAAGACACAGAGAGGGAGGGAGATAAAACATAAGAGACTCTCAAAGACTAAGAACAAACTGAGGGTGAGGGGGGTAAGGGAGGCGGAAGGGGGGAGGGGGAGAGGGGGTGACGGGCATTAAAGAGGGCACGTGTTGGGATGAACACTGGGTGTTATATGTAAACCAATTTGAAAATAAACTATTATAAAAAGGCAAAAAAAAGAATAGGGCAGGGTCATATGCTGACACTTTATAGCAGATATTAGTTCTCTTATCTGTAAAATGAGAATACCACCACCACCCAGCTGTATTAGGCTTGTTTTAAAGATATGACTGAAAAGCAGTTTTGTAAACTGCAAGGCAACATAGAGGCATTAGCTATTACAGTTGTTGTGGAAATTTCGGAATTTAATGCCCACTTGTGAGCACTGGATTTCAAAGATGCTTTAAATATATATATATTTATTTATTTATTTAAATATATTAAATATATTTATATACTTATATTTATAAATATATATATATAAATATCAAAAAAGGTAAAAATAAAAACCACCACCCTGATTTTAAAGAACAACCAGAAAACAATTAAGTTAGCAGTAAGTACTTACCTATCAATAATTACTTTAAATGTAAATGGTCGAAATGCTCTAATCAAAAGACATAGGGTATCAGAACAGGTTAAAAACAAAACAAAAACAAAAAACCAAGAAACAAGAGAACAACAACACACCTGAAACTGTATGTTAACTAACTAGAATTTAAATAAAAACTTAAAAAAAATTACCATCTATATATGCTCCTTATAGGACTCACTTTAGACCCAAAGACGCATACAGAATAAAAGTGAAGGAATGGAAAAAATACTGAATACAAATGAGAGCAAAAAGAAAGGTGGGTTAACAGTACTTATAGACAAAATAGAATCTAGAACAAAGACTGTCACAAGTGACAAAAAGGGGCATTACATAATGATAAAGGGATCAGTTCCACAAAAGGATATAACGATTGTAAATATCTATGCACGCATTATAGAAGCAGCAAAATATATAAACCAAACATTAAGAGACATGAGGGGAGAAATTGGCAATAATATAATAATAGAGGACTTTAACATCTCACTTACATCAATGTAAGTGATCAATCATCCAGACAGAAAAATCAATAAATAAACAGTGGCTTTGAATGACACATTAGCCCAGATGGACCTAACAGATATGTTCATCCAAAACCAGAATATACATTCTTTTCAAATACACATGGGACATTCTCCAGGATAGAGCACATACTAGGCCACAAAACAAGTCTCAGTAAATTTAAGAAGGCTGAAATCATATCAAGCATCTTTTCCCACCACAATGCCAGGAAACTAGGGGAAAAAAAAAAAAACACTGGGAAAACCACAAACATGGAGCTTAAACGGTATGCTACTAAATAACCAAGGGGTCAATGGAGAAACCAAAGACAAAGTAAAATACCTGGAGACAAGTGTAAATGGAAACATCATGTTCCAAAATCAGTGGGACACATAAAAAGTAGTTCTACAAGAAAAGTTTATGCAATGTAAGAAACAAAAAAATCTCCAATATACAATGTCACCTTAAATGTAAAGGAAGTAGAAAAATAAGAACAAAGCCCAAGGTTAGTAGAAGAAGGTCTCTGTTTCTTTTGAATTCCTATGTGGAATTTAAGAAACAAAACAAATGAGCAAAGAACACTCATTTGTTTTGTTTCTTAAATTCCACATAGGAGTGAAATCCTATGGTATTTTATTTAAAAAAAATAAAATCTAAAAACTAAAAACAGGAAGATCAATGAAACTAAGAGCCAGTTCCTTGAAATGACAAATAAAACCTAAATCTTATATCTTAGACCTGTGAAAGAAAACAAAGATATGGTTCATATGGTTCTTGCTGTACAGTTGTAAGATTTTCACAAAAAAAGATATTTACACACATACACAAGAGCTAGGTTTATTACCTGTATGGATCGGTGATTATAATTCATTTCATGAAAGTGGGTCATCATGACGGTCATCATTGTCTCCACTTTGAGTAAGTTGAGGACAAAGAACAAGAGGAGAGATTGGTCTTGCTACCTTGGACTGTAGGAAAAGAAAAGGTGGAAAGTGGCAAGGAAGCAGGCACGATGTAACTTTATGGAAATACTATAATTTTTCTCATCTTCCTTTTTAATTTCTTTAAAAATGTTTCTATATGGTACCAATTCTTCTTTACTCTTTGCCTTAATTTCAGTACCCATGTGTCACAGAAGGGTCCACGTATATACAGCACCCTTTCTTAATAAAAACTCTCGAGAAAGTCGGGATAGAAGGAACATACTTAAACATCATAAAAGCCATATATGAAAAGCCCACAGCTAATATCATCCTCAATGGGGAAAAACTGAAAGCCTTCCCCCTGAGATCAGGAACACGACAGGGGTGTCCACTCTCGCCACTGCTATTTAACATAGTGTTGGAAGTCTTAGCATCAGCAATCAGACAACAAAACAAAATAAAAGGCATCAAGATTGGCAAGGAGGAAGTCAAACTTTCACTTTTTGCAGATGACATGATACTTTACATGGAAAACCCGACGGAATCTACCAAAAGCCTACTAGAACCGATCCGTGATTTCAGCAAAGTTGCAGGATACAAAATCAATGTACAGAAATCGGTGGCATTTCTATACACCAACAATGAAGCAGCAGAAAGAGAAATAAAGAAGCTAATCCCTTTCACAATTGCACCAAAAACCATAAAATACCTAGGAATAAACCTAACCAAAGATGTGAAAGACCTCTACACTGAAAACTATAAAAAACTTATGAAGGAAATTGAGGAAGACACAAGGAAATGGAAAAACATCCCATGCTCATGGATTGGAAGAATAAATATCGTTAAAATGGCAATA
The DNA here is from genome assembly GCA_030068075.1 of Paguma larvata. Taxonomy (NCBI): domain Eukaryota; kingdom Metazoa; phylum Chordata; class Mammalia; order Carnivora; family Viverridae; genus Paguma; species Paguma larvata. The sequence goes on from JAINVK010000389.1 coordinate 134,378, forward strand.
CTACCCAAAGCAATCTACACATTCAATGCAATCCCAATCAAAATTGCCCCAGCATTCTTCTCAAAGAGGTCAAAAGCAGTTTGTGAGTAGCTGGAACTTTTTCCGCCAGATTGTCTAATGCCAATTTGCTTTCTGGCACTGCTTCCTTTATATCGTCTCATCCTCTGGCATTGGATTGCAAGCACGCATCCGCATCAAGTCGTCTTAATTCCTCTGTTAGCTCTTGAACTTCTCCAACATCTACATCTTGCAACTCTTCACTCCCCGCCTTTTTTGCTATATGCATAATCTCTTCAAACATTTCCTTAATTAGCTCTGTCATAAATCTTGAGAAGTCATGTACAACATTTGGACAGTTTTCTCCTGCAGGAATTTATTCGATCTGTCTTGATGGGAAGGTCACAGCCTTTTCTATAACAACGATGGCATCGGTACTGGTGTACGCCTAGACTTTCATGATGTTCTCTCTATTGGGATTCTTTTCCATAGAGTACCATGTATGATGAGCCTTAAAGGTCCTTATGAACCCCTGATCTAGAGGTTGAATTGGGGTGGGGGGGCGCCTGAGTGGCTCGGTTGCTTAAACATCCAACTTCGGCTCAGGTCTTGATCTCATGGTTCTTCTTGAGTTCAAGCCCTGCGTCGGTGAGAGCTCAGAGTCTGGAGCCTGCTTCAGATTCTGTGTCTCCCTCTCCTCTCTCTGTCCTTCTCCTAGTCACACACAATATATCTCTCAAAAATAAACATATTTTTTAAAATTTAGAGGCTGAATTGGGGATGTTTGTTTGGGGGAGGCAAATAGATAACTTCAATATCTTTGATGTTGAACTTATGGGGTTCTGGGTGGCCAGGGACCTTTAAAGGGCTTGACTTCAGAGACAAAACATCAATGGAATCATTCAATCCAGAAAAAGAGTTCTCATTGTCTAGGTCTTTTTGTTTTACAACCAAAAGACTGGAAGGTGGTGTTTCTTGTTTCCCTTCAAGGCTTGGGGGTCAGAAGCTTATAGATAAGAGCAGTCCTGACCATAAACCCAACTGCATTTGTACCATATAGTAGAGTTAGCCTGTCCTGTCTTCAATCCTGGTGTTTGCTTCTCTTCCTTACTAATGTCCTCTGTGGCTTTTTTTCCCCAGCACAGGGCACTTTAATCTGCATTAAAAACCTGTTCAGGAAAAATATTCTTTCTACTTGATTTTATTTTTAAAAGATTTTATTACGTAATCTCTACATCCAACTTGGGGCTCAAACTTACAACCCTGAGATCAAGAATCTTAGGCTCCACTAACTGAGCCAACCAGGTGCTCCTACTCAGTGATTTTCTTAATGGCATTTGGAAACTTGTCTGCTATCCCTTGGTTGGCAGATGTTACTTCTATTATCTCGACATTTTGAAGCCAAATTTCTAAGATTATCAAACCACCCTTTGTTGGCATTAAGTTCTACAGCTTTATATCTTTTACCTGCATTTTGTTTTAAGTTGTCCTACAATAACTTTGCTTTTTCTGGAATAACATTAGAATCTATAGCAAATACTGCACCCTCAGTATGATACAAGAGGTATTTTACAAAAAAGCGCAAGGATTTTGTGTCTACTGGCGCAGCTGCAGTGGTGACTTCATGAACTTCCTTTTATTATGGCAGTCCTCACACTGGATTAACTTACCTTAAAATCGTGGGCAACTGCAGGTGCAAACCTCAGTCTATGGTTCATATGAGCATTTCAACTTACTCTTGTAATGTCATGACTTTGCTTCTTCCAGCATCACCAGTAGCACTTCATATGGGTCCCCTGGTGTTATTTGAGGTTTATGGTATTGCACTAAACACAAAGAAAAATATGCAAGAAACACAAGAGATCGCTTTTAAATGCAATATACAATTTATAGCAGAGTTAAATTGCCCACGTGGGTTAGTGTCATACGTCATTTTAAGCAGATACTACACTTGAGCTCACTGCAACAGCAACAGGAAGTGGCTATAGAATTATTACAATAGTACAGTATGTACTAAAGTTAATTTTATGCAGTTATGACAATACTGCATCTTTATATTTCTCTCAATGGCAAATGGCAGCACGTGCTTTCTGGTACTGTGTGTACATAAGTTCTGTTAGATTTTTAACTTCCTATAATAGATTTTATATATTTTACAGTAGTAAATGATAAAATGGGCTGCTGTCCACACATATCTTATTCATTTGCAATATACCTAACTTCATTTTTTTTCAAGGCTGCATGGTTCATCTGCAAGTCTTTTCAAATCGTAAGAAATCTCCAAAAAGTTTTCCAGTCCATTTATTGAGAAAAGGCTGTGTATCGATGGACCCGTGCAGTTCAAACCTGTGTTGTTCAAGAGTCAATGGTACCATCAGCCTTATACTTCTGTTGCTCCTGGGGCATCCAGTTACAGGACAGGCACCTGACAGAGCAATCAACCCAGATGTTGATTATGTGGGTAGCTCACCAAGGTGGGGATCACCACTCTAGGTAGGGAATTGGAAGGGCCAAAAACAGTACATTAACCAACAAGCTGGGACTAGTACTCTTAGTTCATCTGATATTACCGATACTGATCCAAAACTTGGCCTGTGGCACACACTATCAATAAAACTGGGCATTGGTATCCTTTCTGTCCAACTACACAGGCAGCCCATTATACTGCTGACCATAATGGCCCTATGAACATTACCATCAGGGCCATGATGGTTAGACCAGGTTTGGAATGGGTTTTATAGATTACCTCAGGTTACAAACATTTGAACACCTGCTGTATTGGGAACAGGGCACATCGCTGATCACTCAGCGCATACTGCACAAGAGAAGTGTTTGTGAGATTGCAAGAGCGGCTCACAAGTGTTGGAGTGGGTCATTGAAATGATTAGACCCATGAGCTGGACCCAGGGAACTGGAGACTCCTCACAGCACCTCCTGTCCTTGAAATGTGCATCCCACTTACCTTCCCTACTCCCAGAATCCACCTCAAGGACATGGCCTTGAGAATGTGATATTTGGATGGGCTCAGTGACTGAACTCAATGAAGACTTCTGTAGAAACTTGTAAGATTTAATGGGCAGGTGTGGAAATCTACTCATCTTCTGGTCACCGAAGACAACTTCATATGGAAGTCCCCTTGCTTATGAAACCTGCCACCTATCAAGCTGGAGTGTCCTGCCTCCTTTCTCAGTCTCTCTCTGCCCTCTGCATATAGGGACCCATTTCAGATTTCACCCAGGAAGCTCCCGTGGAGAGTATGAACGATCAATGATTTCCAAACATGTTCTCCTATTCCATAGGTTGCCTTTTCGGTTTGCTGATGGTTTCCTTTGCTATGCAGAAGCTTTTTAATTGTATGTAGTTCCACTTGTTTATTTTTTAATTTATGGTCTTTGGATCTGACACCAAAAGCAAAGGAAAAAAATCACTAAGACCAATGTTAAGGAATTTACTTCCTGTTTTCTTCTAGGAGCTTTGTGGCTTCAGGTATTATATTCCAAGTCTTTTCTTTAAGTTTATTATTTGGAGAGAGAATGAGTGGGGGAAGATAATTCCAAGCAGGCTCTACGCTGTGAGCACAGGGTGTGATGTGGGGCTCAATCCCACAAACTGTGAGATCATGACCAAAACTAAGAGTTGGATGCTCAACCGACTGAGCCACCCAGGCGCCCCTCCAAGTCTTTAATCCATTCTGAGTTATCTTTTTGTATGGTGTAAGAGGTCCAGTCTTATTCTTATGTATGTGGATGTCCAAAATGATACTGTATGATCTCACATATACATGGAATCTTAACAGAAAAAAAAAAACAGTTCTGATAGATTGAACAGATTAGTGATTGCCAAAGTCAGGGATTTGGGGGGGAGTGTGAAATGGATGAAGGGGATTAAAACATATGAGCTTCCAGTTATAAAATGACTAAGTCCTGAGGGGTGTAATATTCAGTATGGTGACTATAATATTGCATTGTATCATACTGCTAAGAAGGTAGACTTTAAAGATCTCATCACAAAGAAAATATATTTGTAACTATGGTGATGAATATTAACCAGAATTATTGTAGTAATCATTTCATGATATATACAAATATCAAGTCATGCTGTATACCTGAGGCTAATATGTCAGTATATAAAAAAAATTTTAATGAATAAAACCTTATTGATACAAGATCATGAGTATATCCTTTTAATACAGGTAAAGATATTTTATTGTCTTAGAATGCATATACTTTAAAACCACAAAAGTCAGGGAAAAAAATCAGTGCAAAACTGATAATGGTTAATTTTACCAGGAGTGGGGGTAGGAGCAGAGGTACAGGTAATAGGAAAAGCATGTATGTGGATATAACTTAATAAAACCCAGATTGAAGGAGTGCATAGGTCCGCTTTTTAAAAAGAATAAAGGTTATAGAAGATGATAGTATGTCACAGAATAAAGGTTACAATGCCTACCACAGAATAGTGATAGTGGGACCTTGGAGCGCTCCCTAAGGTGGCTTCCAGGAGGGGATCCAGTTGCCCCAGTTACAGCTACCAAAGGCAGGCCAAATCAGCAGCTGTCGTATAAGGGAATCCATTGCCCTTATCTGGCCAGATGGGGGCACTATTTAAGCTCTATAATCAACTAAATTAAGAAAATTGAAAGAAATCAGCAAATAGAGAATCCTTATTCATGGATAACAAGACTCCATAGCATCAAGATGTCAGTTCTTCCCAACTTGACCTACAGATTCAGTGCAAGCTGTTGGTAGGCAGGAATGCTATATATGCATGGGGGCATATGAGAACTCTATGCTTTACACTCGATTTTGCTGTAAACCTAAAATTTCTCTGGAAAAAAAAGCCTAAAGCAAACCAAAGCAACAGTACCATGAAAGCCCAGAGTGAACTGAGGACTCCCTCCTTTCCTGGCAGGTGGCTTTACAAACATTCCCAACAGAGCTCTGATTCTAGAATTTGCTGTGGAAGTCAGAGACCGTGGTATTTTTCCCCAACATTTCTGAGATTCCTTATCTGTGATGCCTACCTTAGTGATAGTGGGACCTTGGAGAGCTCCCTCAGGTGGCTTCCTGGAGGGGACCGAGCTGTCCCCACTTATAGCTACCAAAGGCAGGCCAAATCAGCAGCTGTCGTGGGAGGGGACCCATTGCCCTTATCTGGCCAGCTGGGGGCACTATTTAAGCTCTACAACTTTCCATAGGTGACAGCTGTTCAGAGCCTCTAGCGTGGGTAAGAAATAAATTGAATTGATACATTCTCCATTCAAGGACACAGTTAAGATAGGACCATAGTTACAGGTCTCTGATGAAAAGTTCAGAGAAAGTTAAAGGTAAAAGTAAAAATACAAGGAAGAAACCAACATACATTATGTCAACCTGGTCTATTTTCACAAGAACTTAGCAAATACTAGTAACATCAGGGCATTCTGTTTGTCAGTACTTCAGATCCATAATCTTAAAAGATACTTTAAGTTCTCAGTGAAAGTGAACTTCATATTTTGATATGCATTATAAAATATCCATGTGACTTTTCATATATACACACATCTTCCTTCATTTTCTGTTTCTCCATACCCTTCACTCTCTCCATTAATATTTATGGTGGTGTTGTTACAAGCAACAGGAACAGCAGGATCTTGTTATTCCAAGAATCAGGGGGACCACAATGATGGGCCCAGAGATCCCAGGAAAGAAGGAGACATTCCAGAGGCTCTGCTCCAGCAGGGACTCCACTGCAGGTGGTGGCCTCCTTTCCTGGGCACTGGGCCATGGCTGCTGCATGAGGAGGGGAAAGTTTCTGCCACTAAGGTCTTGGGCTCCCTCGAGCATGAGGATTTCCACTTCCTGGGGGAGGAAATAATTAAAAACAAGATCTCTTACCACAATCTCTCCACAAAGGTGGAAGAAAAATTTAAGTTATTAAATACATTTAAACTAGATTGTGGTATTCATCACAGACAATCCACTAACAAGATGTCAAAGACAGAAGGAATCTCACCCTTTTATTCAGCCAGGCAATGACAACCCAACACATCACATATACTCAAGATAAGCCACAATTGGTTCTCCAGCAAGAAGACTTGACAGCACCATTTGTCAGTTGTTTTAAATTTTAATGGTTTTTATTTTTCAGCAAGAGCACAAGCAGAGGAGGGTTAAGGAGGGTTAGAGAGAGAGAGAGAGAGAGAGAGAAAAAAAATGCGAAGCAGGTTCCAGGCTGTCAGCACAGAGCCCAATACAGGGCCTGAACTCACGAACCATAAAATCATGGTCCGAGCTGAAATTGGATGCTTAAATGACTGAGCTGTCCAGGGACCCCACATGTAGTTCATCTTAAATTTACCGGGTGATTTGGGTTACCACTTATGTTTAATTGCCTTTACCCAAAGGAATAATTTTTTTATAAATAAAATTCTGAAAGGATTTATAAAGATATTTTTAATCTTTATTTTTGAGAGAATGACAGAGAGTGTGTGAGTGGGAGAGGAACAGACAGAAGGAGAAACAGAATCCAAAGCAGGCTGCAAGCTCTGAGCTGTCAGCACAGAACCCAACGCAGGGTTGGAAGTCATGAACTGCAAGACCATGACCTGAACCGTGAGCCACTCAGGTGCCCCATAATGACCAGTTTTGTTTTGTTTTTAAATTGGGAATTCTTTACATTACATAAAAAGACGACTCAAAAATCAAAATGAGAAATGGAAGAGAAAACAATACAACAGATACCACAGAAACAGTGTGAGAACAAATTGCTATAAATATATACTAATACCTGTTTGTTTTCTAATTCCTTAAAAATATACAAGTTACCAAGATTGAATCGTGAATCTTGAATCCAAGAAATAGAAAATCATCTACAAGAATGAAAGTTGAATTAGGAATCAATTTCCCAGGACCGGAAAATCCAAGACTAAATGGTTCTATTGAATTCCAAACATAAAAATTTAAAAAGAGACAGTATTTTTCAAAGTCTTACAAATTTGGAATAGAGGAAACACATTCTTAACCATTATATGAGGCCAGTATTACCCTGATACCAAAGCAGGATAAAGACAATACAAAAAGAAGTCTAGTTTGTCTGACGTTTAGTATTGCTATTCTCGCTTACTTTTGACATTCATTTGCATAATAATTGTTTCCCAACCCCTTCGCTTTCAATCTGCAGGTGTCCTTATGTCCAACATGAATCTCCTGTAGGCAATAGTTTTTAATCCATTCCGACACCCTATTTATTGGAGTGGTTAGCCCATTTACATTCAAAATAATTATTGTAGATACGTGTTTATTGCCGTCTTATTACTAGTTGTGTTGTGATCTCCACAAATTTTCTCTGATCCTTTTTGTCTTGGTCACATTTGGTCTCTTTCCCACTCAAGTAGTCCCACTTAATATTTCTTATAGGGCTAGTTTAATGGTCACAAACTCCCTTAGTTTTTGTTGGGACTTGATCTCTTCTGTTCTCAATGACAGCCTTTCTTGGTAGAGGATTCTTGGCTATGGTTTTTTCCCCGTTCAACACATGGAATATATCATGCCATTATTCCCTTCTGGCTTGCCAAGTTTTCATGGGGAAATCTGCAGCTACCCTTAGGAGGTTTTCTCTTGTGAAGTTAAGGACTTTTGTCTTGCTGCTTTTAAGATTTTTTAAATCACTTTGTTTTACAAATATGCCTGGATGTGGGTTGCTTTTGTTGATTTTGATGAGAGTTCTCTGTGCCTTTTGGATCTGGATTGTCTGTTTACTTCTCTAAATTAGGGAAGTTTTTCACTATTATTTCTTCAAATAAATTTTCTGGCCCCTTTTCTCACTCTTCTTCTGGGACTCCTATAATATGAATGTTATGTTTGGTGGAGTCACATAATTTCCTAAGTCTATTGTCATGTTGCATAATTTTGTTCAGCTTCATTATTTTTCATTTTTTCTTCTATATCACCTATTCATTCTTCTTCCAGACTGCTGTTCATTGCATCTCCAGTCTTGTTCATTGTATTCTTCATTTGATTTTTTTAAACTCATCTCTGTGGTCGGGGTCTCACCGATGCCTTCCATTTTTTTTTCTCTCAAGTCCAGTGAGTATCCTTATGATTGTTGCTTTAAATTATCCATCAAGCACATTACTTATATCTATTTCACCTAGTTCTCTGGCCAGGTCCTTATCTTGTTTTTTTATCTGGGATGAATTCCTCCATGTTGGCATTTTGTCCTCTCTCCCTTTGATTATGGGGTTTGTTCTGTCAGTCTCCAGATCAGTTTCTGAGGTGTTTAGGATGATTTGATCTAGTTGTGTTTGTGGAAGGAGACAAGTCTAGGGTCCTCCTACTCCGCTGCCATCTTCCTCTCCTGGAAAAAATTTTTAATATTTTAAGAGGTATATTTGCCTCTTAGAGTCAGGCGCCTGCTGGAGTTAAGGTTCTGCCCTCCCAGGATGGTGGCATAGGAGTTCCACCTTCCTTGATTACAAAGATTTTCTATGTGAATAATTTCTGAAATTTCTCAATGGCATATTTGAAATTAGGACATTTTGTGTGAAATGCAGTTTTTTAGTTTTTTAACATTTATTTTTGAGAGACAGACATAGCGTGAGCAGGGGAAGGGCAGAGAGAGGGAGACACAGAATCCGAAGCAGGCTCCAGGCTCTGAGCCATCAGCACAGAGTCCGACGTGGGGCTTGAACTCACAGACTGTGAGATCATGACCTGAGATTCAAGTGAAGTCGGCCACTTAACCAACTGAGCCACCCAGGCACCCCAAATGCAGTTTTATAGAGAGGACCCCCAGGTACTAGAAAAAGAATTCTAGATCTATGAAAAGCTGGCAAGAAGGTTATTTTGCTTTTAAAAATATTATATATCAAAGTACAGAGAAAGAAGTTGCAGATACAGGTTTTCTTTAAAAAAAACGCTCTGAAAGAAAAAGCAGGGGTAGTGTCTTTCCTGTTTGGCACCAGAAAACGAATTTGCACTAACCCTTACACCTGAAGATAATTCCATGACCCCTCTGCTGGCTGCTCTTCAACCTCACTCCCCAGTTCAGCCTACTCCTTCCTCCCCTCAGGAGATCTGTTCTTGGATTACTAGCTGCCTTCCCCTCCTCATATTCTCATCCCTGTTTCTTTACGGTCAGGGGTACCTCCCCCCACACTTTCTGCCTGGATCCCTTCCTCACTGCATCCTAGAAGTTTTGTGGGCTTTGAACTGGGGAAGTCATAGGGACCCCGACCTGCTTCCTGCCTCCAGACACGGTCTTTCATCTTTTTGCCCAGTGTCTGAGACATGCAGATGATGTCATTCATCTGGCTTTTTACATGTTTAATGCCAGAGGGAGTCAATCTTGTTATTGCATCACAGGCAGAAGGGGAAGGTCTGAAAGAATTTTGAGGTAAATTCTTGATTCCTAACTTAGGACTGAGGATCTTCATTACTTTAAAATGACACCTTTCTCACTTAGTTCTTAGCGTTAATAAGGTAATTATTTTCAATACTGTATTTTAACAGATCCACAGGCAAGCCATTATAGATTATTTCATGTTAAACAATAGGTTTTTTCAATTAGGTGACTCTTGACAGAAATATAAAAATTCTAACACACGGGCCCCTAGGTGGCTCAGTCAGTTAAGCATCCAACTCCGGATTTCAGCTCAGCTCATGATCCCAGGGTCAGGAGATCAAGCCTTGTGTTGGGCTTCATGCTGGCAGCACAGTCTTGAGATTCTTTCTTCTCTCTCAAAAATAAACCTAAAAAGAATTCTAACACATAAGGGAAAAAAAAGAAACAAGGCTGTGCTTCTGGCCCCAACAATATAACAGCCACTTTTTCTCTGTACCTCCGGCCCTAGCCTCGAGACCTTCATCAACCCTAACTTCCCCTTCCAGCCCACAAGGCAGCTCCGAGGAGGAGCTCCACATACCTGGAGCTCTGGCTTTGTCCACAAAACCCAGTGACCTAATGATGAATAAGGCCCCTCATGAGGACAGTTGACACTCCCTGAAACAAAGGAAGAGGCCTTCGAGACCAGTCATTAGTTAAAGTCTTTTTAACTGAAGGCTTTCAGACTCCTATTCATTACTAAACTTAAACAATATCCAGCTAGCCCTGAAGTTGTCTCTTCCACTCAGCAATTCCCTGTGCACACAGCCTTCTCCTTCCCAGAACCAGCTCCAAGCCCAACCACATTCCTCAGTGTCAAGCTCTGAGTCCCTTGACCAGTGAAATCTTGAAGGCACCCAGTACTAAGAGATGCTTCCTGACATGCCCTTGAGTAGAGGTATCAGACATTACTTCTCCCAGTGATGCCAGTTCCTGACATTCCCATTTAAAGATTTATCATCTCCCACCAGCAGATATAAAGACACCTGTGGGCCTTGTCACTGGAGAAGGAAGGTCTCTGAAAATCACTCAGAGCCAGAGTCATGCCAAGGTGCATCCACATTTCTCTGTCCCTTTCAAACCAGTCCTTGGAGAGACCAGGAAATCTAGAATTTCTTACAAGAATGGGGAATCCTTATAAATGAGTTTCGTCTTGAGTCAAGGAAGAAGAATCCCATCCTGATGAAGACCATTCCTTTATGCCCAAGCCCAGGGCCATAGAGAAGAGCCGGCAACAGTGTCCCCAGATCCTGAGGAGTTTGCAGGATTTACACGAGACTATATAGAAGGCCAACAAATGAATCCTGGCCCATCCTTATGGGGAAGCCCTGCAGCAAATCCTAGGCCTCAGGTAGGTCTCTTTTATATTCAACTTTATGGCTCTTAAGTGACCAACATGGGCTGGCCCAGTCATCACACTGTGCCCTGAGCAGGGTGGAGAATTAGAAGACCAGTTTCTCCCCATGGTCCCATCTTCATGAGACTGGAAAGGACTTAACAGAGCTTGTCCCCCTACAACTGGGACCCAAAGCAATGGTGCTGAGGAGCTCTGTGGCCAGCCTCTCCAGAGTAGCCATGGCCCCTGTGGAAGGCAAGTTCAGAAGCAGTGATCCAGGAAAGTTTTGGGCCACTTAAGCCAGCCCTGAAGTTGTCTCTTCCACTCAGTAATTCCCTGTGCACACAGCCTTCTCCTTCCCAGAACCAGCTCCAAGCCCAACCACATTCCTCAGTGTCAAGCTCTGAGTCCCTTGACCAGTGAAATCTTGAAGGCACCCAAGTACTAAGCTGGGTTTCATGAACTTCGGGTCCTGCCTGGTCACCTCTGCACTCATTTCCCATACTTGTGATGGCAGACTACAAGCCCCAGCAAAAGAGGTGGGCCTCTCCTGACTCTGAATCAGGTCTTGAACTTTCAGACCATTTAAATGTGATCCCCTCTGCACTTGAGACAGTTGAAAAATCACAGTTCCATATGCACATGATTCCTTCCCTTCCACAACCCTATGTCGTGAAAATATCATGTGAAATTGAAGTGGCCCTCATCACTTTTCATCTGGTGTCAGTGGCTTGGATGGGACCCGGAATTATACTGAATAAAAAAAACAGGCCAAGGTACAGAGAGGGAGCTCAGATTCCAGGTGCTGGAGATATGCCATCCCTCCCTCCCCACTCTTGTTCATTATTAGTGCTCAGAGGCTCAGTGGGCAACATGCGAAAACTTGTACATGCTGAAAGGAGAGGCTTCAATCCTGCCTTCAGCATTTTCTAGCAGAAGCAGCATCTTCCTTGAACATTGTTGCTCCTCACAACCATTTCAAATTGGGACTGAAAATTTCTAGAAGCAACAGAAGCTTTGGGATTATTTAGAAATATTTGTATCTCTTATATTGCAGATTCACTGTCTCTTACACCTATTTCTGTACATTTCCTTGGAGAAGCCTATCAAAATGAGTATTTTTATAGAAAATCTTGACTTAGTCTTTCTCTTGAAAAATTACACAAAATCACATTTCTATTACCAACAAAAAAAAATTTAAAAATTGGAATTGCAATCCTTTGGGGAAAAAAAGATTTGTAGCCCTTTGACAAATACTCCGTGAAGATAAGCTTTGAAAGAACAGTCACTAGAGGGTGCCTGTGTATGGCAACATTTCAAAGAAATGAACATTCTTGAGGACAGGACCCTCTAATGTGTCTAAGGCCAGAGAGACTCTGCTAGGAACTGATGAGGTGGGCAGTTCACCCCACAGACTAGTCAGTTACTGGCATTGATGCAGGAAGATCCGCTGGGACTTGAGAGCAGCCACCTGTCTGAGCCCCTCCCCCTGGAGGGGCATCTCATTCTCAATCCAGGCAGTTTCTATGTCAGGCCCTAGTCCTCTAACCCAAGTCACAGGGATTCTCCAAAAGCTCTCTACAATTTCTCTAGGAAAAAAACCATAAAACAGAAAAACCTGACCACTTAAGCCCTTTTAAAGCTGAGCTTTTCCACCCTGATTGTGGATTAGAACCACCTGAGACCTTCAGACCTGCTGCCATGATGGTTCACACCTGGATCATCACATCAGCATCTCTTGCAAAGGGACCCCCATCACCAGTGTGAAAGCTTCTCCAGGCAGTTCTAGTCTACATCCCGGATGGTACTCGGTTACTAAACTCCCTGATTCACCCTGCAGCACAGTAAGATGGGAAGGACCAAGGAGGTGCAGCTCATGAGAAGGTATACGATGTTTCTCTAAAGGAGATCTCTACCCAGACTGTGTTGGATAGACACTTTTTACAAACACAAATCCCTGGGCCTTAGGCACAAATAGTGAAGTCTGAATCACGGGGAGGAACTTTTAAGACAAGAAATCCACTGCTGAGGAACCGTCCTACCTCTGATTTCACTTACAGACATGATCCATGATCTCAGTGAGCCTGGAGACCAGTGAGAGAGATGAACTTGACCAAGGGGCTACACTGGCATTTACTAAGAGTTGGCGGAGGTCAAGGATAGATTACGAGGGTAGTGCCTATAGGGATGTCCTCATCTGAGAAAGCCTCTATGCACAGGTGCCTGACACCAGAATCAGGAGGATCCAGCTCAATGACTGGTATTTGTTGGTGATGAACAGCTAACAGAAAGACCAAAGTTTCCAAGGCAATGTCTTCCTGAATACACCGAGCACGCTTTTGCCTCAAGAACTTTTGCAGTTGGCACATGAATGAGGCTCAACCTTGCTCTGCAATCACTGCCTTCAATGTGGTCAGGCACACCCTCTCTCAGTTACAGGATCTCATAAACGAGCATTGGATTGGGTCAATGATTTAGGAGAGGTCACTCAAGTTCTGAGTCCTCAAATTAACCACGTTGAACTCATGGCCTGACTCAGTCAGGTGGGTGAGATAAATGGTATCTTGCACTGCAAAAGAGGACAAGACTCAGGGATGGGTCCAGATTAGGGCACGTGGAAGTGCTGAGACCTCCTCTCAGACCTTCTCCCTGGAACTGAGGTCTTGATGCCCCGGACTCATTCCCAGGGCGGATACAGGTTCTATTGTGGGTTGACTATTCTGCCTGCACATGAGATGGGTCGAACTCAATCACATCCAGGCCTTTACTAGCAGCTGGGTCTCCACCTGCAACAGAGACAGCCAGACACAGAGGATAGCAAACGCATTCCTACACTAGGGAACTCATGACTCCCAAAATTGCAGAAAATCGAAGTGTTGGCTCTAAGGGCCCTAAATGCATCTCCAGGCAGAAAGACGGCTGCATCACAGGGAAAACTCAAAAATGGAAGTCCAGGGAGGCAGCTTCCTGTGGGTTTATGAAAAGACAGCTGGATTATCTTATTACACAAGCGTTTTCACATCTAAGAAATACGTGCCATGCGCAGCTCTGTATTTTACAAATATGGACGTTTTTGATCCTTGAGACATGCCTGGTGGATGGTGCTATTACTACCCTCATTGGCAGAGTGGCAGTCTCCTCGACCCAGCTGCACTTCTAAGAGCTGGGACTAGACTCTCAGCAGTGAGGCCCCAGCACATGAAGCTGCTGCATGCTGCTCCTGACACCTTCCTGGGCTGGTCCTGCAATGTTCCTCATGTTAAGGGGACCGTGGGTCTGCTCTGATCTGTGGGCTCCCTCACTCTATTCGACATCTCCCACAGTCCATTTAGGTCCTGAGGAGGTTCTTGTCCTGTGCTCCTACTCTCCCTACATGCTTGACCACAGTAGTCTATCAGAGATGCTTTTAAGTCCTTCCCTACTGATTGTTTGTAGTGAGTTGTGCGCCTGGTAATTTTAGATACACATCAGCATAGGGGATTTTTTCTTGTTGGGACTTGGATAATTTGGTGCCTTTCAATAATATTGGTTTTGTTCTGCGGTGAAGTTAAGTACTATGAATGAGACTGATCTCACAATTTTGTGAAAACATTTTGCTTTGCTTCATATGGTCTGAGCTAAGACTTCCAAGATAGTGAAAAAGCAGGAAGTGATGTAAAATCCACATGGGGAAATGCACAAAGATGAGGATCCTGAATAGAAGATGAAATTTAAAACACCTCTGGCCTCCAGTGTTTACCATGTACTCTTTAGGAGCTACACTCAAGAAAGGAATGAGCTGGTCCCACCGGGCCATACGATGGACCCAGAAGACAGTGCTCACACAGACATCCCCCACCTCTTTCACAGCAAGGCAGACTGGCTCACCACGGAGACCCGATCCACAATGAACACAGATGACAGTCATCAGCAGCTCAGAGACCCCTTACTACCTGACGCAGGATCCTAACCCCAAGGTGGGGGGAGGAGGGGTGGGGCAGAAATCAAGTTGAAGGATAAAGAGGAGCTGGAAAAGAAACTTCCAGAGGTTGACAGATTTTCAAACTCATTGAAGATAATGTGCCCTCTGTGACTAATATGCCTTGGGACTGGCATGGGACAGAGGTCAGGAAAGGGAGCTAGACTAGACCCAGAGCTGGACCAAGAGAGAGAAAAGAGGAACTTGGTGGCCTAGCTCCTTTGAGAAGCACAAAGTGGACAAGAAGTCCATGGAGAAGGCTCTGTGGTCTGCCAGGAAGTTGAACAATTCCATCCAAAAAAAAAAAAAAAAAAGTTTGCTGGGCCTTCTGGCTGGGAAGGGGTTGGAGAAGAGGATCAAGAGGAGTGACCCCTGGTTGACCCTCTGCCAGCACCGGGGCAGTCAGAGCCTCCTCACCTCCTCCCTTGTCCTTGCGATGTATACCCTGCCTAGTGTCTCTACTGTGGGGGCTGTTCCAAGGACCTAACTTTTGAGAGTATAAAGTGTTGAGAGCAATTAAGTGGCATGCATGCCTGAGCCAACTTAAGACCGCTCTATAAACTTTCAACATTTGTCAGGCGGGTGCAGATATCTACTGGTCTTGTGGCCACCTAAAACAATCCTCTTAAATATGTTCCCTTGTTGATTAAACCTGCCACAGACTATCTGGAGTGGTCTGCCTCTTTTCTTGGTCTCTCTTTGCCCTCTGTTTATGGAACTTCAGATTACACCCAAGAAGTCCAAGTTGGTTGGGACCAACAGAAGCACTAATTCTGAGGAAGCCAGAAGATAAGAAAAGTGCTTAGTTTACCTCACCCTGATAGGGGAGCCCACATTAAGGTTCAGTGGCTGTTACCCAGGGAGTCAGGCTCCAGGCTGGCTGGGGGTGGCGAGGGACTAAAACAGATGCCCATCGACTCTAGATACCCAAATATGGCTAGCACTCTGAAACTCCTGCAGAGGGAAGCTCTGAATAAATATAAAAGAATTGAGATCATACCGTGCACATTGTCAGACCACAATGCTTTGAAACTTGAAGTCAGTCACAGGAAAAAACTTGGAAAGTATCCAAAAACATGGAGGCTAAGGAACAACCTACCAAAAGACGAGTGGGTCAACCAAGCAATCAGAGAAGAAACTAAAAAATACATAGTAACAAATGAAAATGAAAATACAACAATCCAAACGCTCTGGGATGCAGCAAAGGCAGTCCTGAGAGGGAAATATATTGCAATCCAGGCCCACCTCAAGAAACAAAAATCAATAACACAAATTCTAACAGCACGCCTAAGAGAACTAGAAGCAGAACTAAAACAACCCAAACCCAGCAGAAAGATAAAGATCAGGGCACAAATTAATCATATGGAAACAGAAAAAGTAGTGGAACAGATCAATGAAGCCAAGAGCTGGTTCTTTGAAAAAATAAAATAGACAAACCTCTAACCCGGCTTCTCAAAAAGAAAAGAGAACTCAAATAGATAAAATCATGAATGAAAAGGGAATAAGTACAACCAATCCCTCAGAAATATAAGCAATCGTCAGAGAATACTATGAAAAATTATATGCCACCAAATCGGCAACCTGGAAGAAATGGACAAATTCCTAAACAGCCGCACGCTACCAAATCTCAAACGGGTAGAAAATTTGAACAGACCATAACTAGTGAAGAAATTGAATCAGTTATCAAAAATCTCCCATCAAATAAAAGCCCTGGACCAGATGGCTTCCCTGCGGAATTTTGCCAGACATTTAAAACAGAGTTAATTCCTATCCTCCTCAAGCTGTTCCAAAAAATTGAAATGGAACATTCTATGAAGCCAGACTCATTCTATGAAGCCAGCATCACATTGATTCCCAAACCAGATAGAGACCCAGCAAAGACAGAATTACAGGCCAATGTCCCTGATGAATATGGATGCAAGAATTCTCAACAAGATACTAGCAAATCAAATCCAACAGCATATAAAAAGAATTATTCACCATGATCAAGTAGGATTCATCCCTGGGTTGCAGGGCTGGTTCAATATTCAAACTCCTGCAGAGACTGTATGGAAGCAGCAGCCCCAGGCACAACCAGGGAATCTAGGCCCTGCATCCCTGAGGCTCCTCTATGCAAGTTGGGGACATCCTAAAGTGAGGTTTATAATCCAGACACTCACTGAACCATTTTTTTCCTACCTGCCACTGGGACCCAGGGACAATTCTACACCATGTGATAGCATGGAACATGCCCACAGTATCAACGACTCACTGTGGAGTTGTGTTCCAAGATGAGCTTGAGTCCATTCACCTTCTCATCCCACTTTCCTCTAGAAACCAACCAGGGTGTGTGAGATATTCCCAGGAAGTGGACCTGAAAAGGAGCACTCACTGGGGCTGAGCTGATGCCAACCAGGCTCTGCCAGACAGACCATATGGGCAGAGTGGTACCCTACTTCCCCAGTCAGGTATCACCTACTAAATATGAAACACTGGAGGACCTTCTGGAAGGGGCACTGCCCCATGAAGCCCACAGGTCCCATCCTTAAAAACAACTGCAGATATGTCACTGGGATCACCCATGTTAGACCATATCATGCATGAGTTTTCTATCCATATTAGAGAAAACACGTTACTTCTTTTGCCAAAGAAGCTAGGCTATAAACAAGCTTTGAGAACACTTTCAAAATGTATGCTTGTTCAGTCCAATATGTAGACATTGAGTTTCAATCCAGGTTTGTGAATGTTTATTTGAACATGTGAATCTGGACTCACCCATCTTCCCTTTGGTCCACAGCACACCATCTTCCAGTTTTCCAGTCAAAGTCCAGCTCAGGTGCAGGTATGCAAGAACTGGAAAGAAGGACAGAGGCCCTGATGCTGGCATCAATAGGGCAGTGGTCTAGTTGGGCCTGACTCCATCCACAGGCAGCCCTTGAAATCCACCAGGACACAGAGATGCAGAGACAGCTCTCAGCAGAAGAGAGGGGAGGCAGATGGCCATAGCTACATTCCAGGACCTCTGAGCTCAGCCCCACACAAGCTGCTTCCCTGTGGAAAGTGGGGAGTGGCCTGGAAACTACCGACCCCCCACACAGTTGGGGGCTGATGAACTAACACTTGAGTCTGAAGAGGCATGTGAGCCCAGAACCTCAGGGAGGCAAGAAGTGGAATCCCTTTGGCTTATGTTCAAGGTCCATGATTCAAAATCTCGCTACTTCCCAGAGTTCTGTCACACCTAGAAGGCCATCGGCAGACTACTCAATGAACACTGCCTAGAGAAGGATAGGCAGGGCACACTTGATTGCCAAGTGGAAACAGCAAGGTCACGAGAGTCTGTATCACCTGTAATGTATTCTGAATCTTGATTCCAACTTTGAAACCAGCTGTCTTTGCCAAGTCCAAGCAAGTGGGGTGGGTCACATTCATGGACTGCAGTCTTCATAGCTGCAGAGGCTGCTGTGGCTGAACCACTCTAGCCCTGACTCATACTTCTCTGGGGACTCTGAACTTTAAACATGACTAGGCCTTCTCAGAGACTCAGAGGACCCAGTATGTGATGTGTGAGGAGGACCTCCATGACCCGGGCAGGCACCCAAGGCCTGAGTCTTCCCTAGTCACCAACATATCCATCTCCTGAGATTATACCTAAGTGAAGCTCCCAGCTCTCCCCAGGAGGACTAAAATTCTCTTGTGAACCAGATCTTGAGGATTTGAGATTCTCTGGAATATTCCAATTCCATTGGAGAGACAAAGTATTACTACAGTCCCCTGTACCCATGAACCCTTCCTTCCCCAAGGTCAATGTCATGAAATAGAACCTAGAATGTAAACAAACTATTTCCTTCTCCTTGGTGGCCATGATTGAAGGAGAAAGACTGGGAAGCCAAAGAACTGGGAGGGGGCTCAGCTTTTGGGGCCTGGAGATCAGTCACCCTTCTGCTGCTGCTATCACATTCATTCTTAGTGTTCAGAGGCTCATGAACCTTCAAAGGTAACTTGCACATTAAGACAGCTCTTCCATCCCACCTTCTGCATTTTCCAGCAGGGCAGCATCGTCCATTCATTTACTAGTACTTTGCCTCACCCTCTCATGGACCTTAAGCTGAGGTTTCTTAAATAATCTGACTCAGACTATTTCTGTGTCATGTACACACACCTGTATATTGGATATGTCAGGGCCACACTGTGTCTTGCATCTGTTTCTCCATTTCTGCTAAGAAGTGAATGAGTTTTTTTCTCCCAGTTTAGATCCCAACTTACCCTAATCTTCCTCTTGAAAAGCTACCATTAACAATTTGTCACTTTATTACTAAGAAAATCAAAATCACTAAGACTCAGTATGGAACCACAAAAGACCTCGAATAGCCAAAATAATACTGAAGAATAAAACCAAGGCGGGAGGCATCACAATCCCAGACTTTAACCTCTACTACAAAGCGGTGGTCATCAAGACTGTATGGTATTGGCACAAAAACAGACACATAGACCAATGGAATAGAATAGAAAACTCAGAAATGGACCCGCAAGTATATGGCCAACTAATCTTTGATAAAGCGGGAAAATGTATTCAATGGAAAAAAGACAGCCTCTTTAATAAATGGTGCTGGGAGAATTGGACAGCAACTTGCAAAAGAATGAAACTAGACCACTTTCTTACACCACTCACAAAAATAAATTCTAAATGGATAAAAGATCTGAATGTGAGACAGGAAACCGTCAGAATCCTAGAGGAAAAAGCAGGGAAAAGCCTCTTTGACCTAAGACGCACCAATTTCTTACTTGACACGTCTCCAAAGGCAAGGGAATTAAAAGCAAAGATGAACTATTGGGACTTCATCAAGATAAAAAGCTTCTGCACAGCAAAAGAAACAACCAACAAAACGAATAGGCAACCAACGGAATGGGAAAAGATCATCGCAAATGACATATCGGATAAAGGACTAATATCTAAAATCTATAAAGAACTTACCAAACTCCACACCCGAAAAGCAAACAACCCAGTGAAGAAATGGGCAGAAGATATGAATAGACACTTCTCCAAAGAGGACATTCAGATGGCAAATAGACACTTGAAACGATGTTCAATGTCACTCATCATCAGGGAAATACAAATTAAAACCACACTGCGATACCACCTCACACCAGTCAGAGTGGCTAAAATAAATCAGGAAACTATAGATGCTGGCGAGGATGTGGAGAAGTAGGCACCCTCCTACATTGTTGGTGGGAATGCAAACTGGTGCAGCCACTCTGGAAAACGGTGTGGAGGTTCCTCAAAAAAATGAAAATAGAGCTACCCTATGATCCAGCAATAGCCCTGCTAGGAATCTACCCAAGAGACACAGGATTGCTGATGCATAGGAGCACGTGTACCCCAAGGTTCATAGCAGCACTTTCGACAATAGCCAAAACATGGAAAGAAACTAAGTGCCCATCAACTGACGAGTGGATAAAGAAGATGTGGTACATATATACAATGGACTACTATGTGGCAATGAGAAAAAATGAAATCTGGCCATGCATAGCAACATGGATGGAACTGGAGGGTATTATGTTAAGTGAAATAAGTCAGTCAGAAAAAGACAGATACCATATGTTTCCACGAATAGGTGGACTTGGTGAGACTAAGCAAAAACCAGGGGGAGGGGAAGAGGGGAAAGAAAAAAAAGACACAGAGAGGGAGGGAGATAAAACATAAGAGACTCTCAAAGACTAAGAACAAACTGAGGGTGAGGGAGATAGGGGGGGAGGGGGTGATGGGCATTAAAAAAGGGCACATGTTGGGATGAACACTGGGTGTTTTATGTAAACCAATTTGAAAATAAACTATTTTAAATTAAAAAAAAAAATCACTAAGACTCAGTCTTTTGACAAATAGTGGTCGCCAGAGGGCACCAGTGAATGGCCACTATCCAAAATGGAACATCCTCAGGGACTTGGACCCTCTGTCTTGTGTATCAAAGCCCAGAGAGGGACTCTCCTAGGACCCACGGAGAGCGCATGTCTGCTACAGATTAGTCAATCAGCATGGGCTCAGACACATGTTCCGAGACTGGCGTCTAGTCACACTGTCTCTAAGCTTGTCCCCTGGAAGCATCCGAGCAAGTGGAGGCATTGCTGGCTCAACCCAACTAGTCCTGGGCACCAAATACTTGTCCCACCAAGCTGTTCAAAGACTTTTCTCCACGGCACAGAAAGGAAGCATCGGCCCCAGGTGCACCAGGAGCTGTATTCTATCTTGGGTCATAGATAGGTCTTGTACCTACAGTAGCTATAGGCTGGTACCCTTCTCTGACCACCCACCCACCCCAGAGATCTCTAGAAACAACTGGATGCCCTCAGATTTCAGGTGGGAGTGAACATGATGCTGCTCTGACCCAGATTCACACCTGGACAACCCTGCAGTCAGAGCCACCTGGTCCTCACCCTTTCCCGAGACTGGTGGGAGGTAACAGATGCCAGTAGGGGGCACTAGGGATATCAAAGACCTGGAGGGTCTACAGTGAGGGAGGCAAGTCTCCTCTAGTAAGAGGGTCTAGGTGAGGCTCCCTCTCAGCACAAAGGCAGTCCAGTCCCATGTGTGTCTGAATCCCCTGACCCCAGTCTCATCTCACCTACACTCAGCCTCTCATCACACACTGAGGCAATGTTTGAGGCAATTTTAACCCAAATCAGTTTTATTCTCTGCCCCACTTTTCCCCTGACCTTTAGTCTCTATTGAAATAGAATTTTCTTTCTACCATTCAGGAATCTGAGGTGACTTGATCTCTCCAAACACTGCCAGTCACTTCCCACAGCAGTTGATAGACTGTCCTAGGCTCACCCAGGCACCCACAGTTCTGACCTGTAAAGACCTTCCTCCAGGGAAACCTAATATGTTCATTCACTTCAAGTACTTTGCCTGAAAGATATGAACACAGTGCCCCCTTGATTCAAATATTCAGCCAACAACTTAAATGGATTTACCCAGGAAGATTTGAACTGAAATTGCTATTTTACTAAAAATGTTATTTTACATTGACAAGACACAGTTTCCCCTCACCGTGATTATATGCCACAACTTTAAAGCTGAACACAAGTATTTCCTCACATGTCCTCAAAGACAACCAACCTTAAAGACCTTGAAAACTACATATCCTTATCAAAATCACACGCCCCTCCAGAGTCAATCTCAAGAATTTCTAGGTCTGGTCCTCATCCTCTTCCCCAAATTGCTCTAATTCTTACAAATCTCTTTAGTCACTCAAGGAAAAATAAAGAACCTGGCCATTTTGGACCATCTTGAAGCTGAGCCTTGCTACCCCGATTGTACCTTAGAATCATCTGGGAACTTCAGAACTGCTGATGTTTGGGCCCCACTGGATTATCACATCAGACTCATTGAAGAAAAGACCCGCACATCAGCACTGGGATAGCCTTGCCAGATACACTAATTCTGATCTACAGCCTAGGTGTGACTCAGTTCCTAAAGTCCCTGCCCACCTGGAGCACAGTGAGGTGGGAAGGTGCCAGGAGGGCCCTGCCCTCAGATGCAGCTTATGACAATGTACATAATGTTCCTCTAGGGAGTTGATCTCCACCCTGGCTATATCACCCAGGGTCTTTTAGAAAATGCAAATCCCTGTACCCCAGCACAATGCAGTACCCTTGAAACACTGCGACTGGCCTTTGAAAAGATGAGTCCACTGTAGCGTCAGGGAGGAGAAGCTGTTCTGCATCTGAATTCACATGCAGACATAATCCAAGAGATCACTGATCTTGCAGAGCAGTGGGAGAGGTGGACACTTCCAAGGAATTGCATTGGGATTTACTAAGTGTGGGTTGAGGTCAATGACAGACTAAGGGGGAGAACATCCTATAAGGGGTCACAGTCTGGACGTCCCCTATGCACAGGGTTGATGGATACCTCAGTTAGGGACAGGAGCCAGTTTGGTGAATGGCCCTGATCTGTGATTGTAACTGACACAGAGGGAGCAGAGCTGCCGAGCAAAAGCCAGCTCCCTAAACTAAGGATGGTGCAGATTACTGTGCCTGAAGTATGGCTAATGGAGGGAAATCAGCCTGATCTATCCAGTAGACAGACACGGAAAAAAAAACTGTGGTCCTGGAAAGTTTCAAAGATATTTGGCCCACATACCAGGGACCATGTAAGCAAGGTCCCCATCAGACTGCTATGGCTGTTGTCTATGGGAGTGACCTCTCATGCCAGGACTTTTTAGTTCTAGTGTAGAAAGACTATCTAGTTCATACTAAGTATTTATATCCCAGGATTTCAAAGTTTCTGCTTGAGTTGAAGCTGCGAGTGAACGATAAAAGGAATTCAGGAATTGTTCTCTACGAGAAGATGCTATAGACCCTCCCATGTGATCAACATGGGACATCCTAATGTCCCTGATGGGACTCCTGCCCCCTTCAGCTATCCATGCTATCTTCACACCTATTTCCTGCCTCTTCCCCAGCAGACCCCACCCCAGAGGCAGTCAGCCACTTCTGATGACTATTCTGACCCGGACTTTAAGACAAGTTGAACATTGAACCCCACTGCACTTGACCAGAGAGATCATGGCCCCAACCCCAACAGAATGAAAGATGTGTAACTGAAAAAGACAACATCTAGTTCTTTCTTGTGTCTGGGGCTCAGGGAGTGGGGAACATAAACATAGAAACCAAGGGGAAGGGAGAAAATGGCTTGTTGTTTTCTGCCCCTCCTGCCTTGGGACCCATTGTCCTTCTCCCTGTCTTCTCTTCCTGCACAGAGACTCCTTACCAATCATAGCAGCTTTCAGATCATAGATTATGGAGTCAAAATTCTGGAAACTCTCAGGGAATTAGAGACTTGAGGTATCAGAGGGTGCATTTCTACAAACACCATAACCTCTCATTTTGCAATTTGGGAGAGTGGAGCCCATGAGCACGGCAATCACTGCCCTATTTGTCATCAGACACACACTCTCCCAGGAGCACAGTCAAAACCAAGTTCAGGGTAAATGATTTGGGAGATGTATCCCAAGTCCTGAGGATTCATGGATTAGCTTGATTCAGACAAGTGGATGAGACAGAAGTTCTCCTTTGCAGTGCAAGATGCCCATACTCAGGGGAACAAAAGATGAGCACAGATCAGGGCAGATGGGAGCACAGAGACTCATCTCAGACCTTCTACCTGGAACAGAGGCTCACCACCAGGGTACAACACCGGTTCTAGAGGGAATTGTCCTACTGTGGACTCACCAGCCATTCTGTGTATGGGACAGGTCTCGCTATTACATCCAACACCCTTACTAGTGACTGGGCTTCCACCTACAACAGACAGCCAGAGGCCAAGGACAGCAAATACATTTCTATACTCAGGAACTCCTGACTCCTCAAATTCCAGAAAAATCAGAGTAAGGGCCAGCTCTATGAGCTCTGGATGCAGCCTAGTTACTGCCAAGAAATGGATCACAGGAAAAACTCAGGAATGAACAAGGAGGCACATCCAGGGAGGCAGCTTCCTGTGTGTTGACGGGAAGTCACTTGTCTTTCATCTCATTACACAAGCATTTCCCCAACTGAGAAATATGTGTCGTGCACAGTTCTCTGTATTTTATAAATACAGATGCATTTGATCCTCAAGACGTGCCTGGTGGATGGTACTATTACTCACTGGCAAAACAGGTGGTAACCTTCTTGACCCAGCTGCACTTCTCAGAGCTGGGGATAGACTCAGCAGTGAGACCCCAGCACATGAAGCTGCTACATGCTGCTCCTCACACCTTCCTGCGCTGGTCCTGCAACATTCCTGATGTTAAGGGGACCGTGGATCTGCTCTGCTCTGTGGGCCCCCTCACTCTATTCTGCATCTCCACCATTCCATTTAGGTCCTGATGAGGTTCTTTGTCCTACCTCCTGTGCTCATGCTCCCCCTTCATGACAGATAGACTGCTGTGGTCAGAGAGGCTTTCAAGTCCTACTGATTACACCCTCTGTCATTTCCCACTGATTCAGCTTGTAGGGGGTTGTGTGCCTGCTGATTTTAGAAGTCAGCATCGGACATTTGTTGGGACTTGGAGAATGTGGTGCCCTTAAATAACATGGGCTTTGTCTTCTTGTCAAGTATTGTAAATCAGACTGATTTCATAGGATTGACACCCTGGGAGGAAATATAGCCAGTCGATAACCAGAGCTTTGCCCAGGGCTGCAGGCCATTATTGTACCAGGAGATGTACAAGATAGAAAACCAGGCACTTCACAGGAAGCAGGGACAAGGCTGACTTTGATCACCTGAGGAAAAGGACTAAGGAAGAAGTTGATGGGGTTTAAGTCACAAATGCGAAGTGTTCATCTCTGGCTTTAAATTCAAACTCATCTACACAAGGATATATTCCCACTGCTTTCTTTACAATTCCCAGAAGGCTAAGGGTTTATGAAAGCACATAAAAGTTGGGGTGTTTTGTTTTGTTTTGTTTTAAATAACTTAGTTTCATTAGAATGTGTTAACCTGCCAAATAAAGCATTGGCCTTGAAGGACTTTACCCCTGGACTTGTTCAGAGTGGACATGGCCCATGGGAGAGCCAGGCCTTAGCCAAAGATTCAAGGAGAAGGTAAGTAGTGCCTTCATCTCTCTCAGGTCCTCCCTGCAAATGCAGCTGTCTTCCATCTCAAAGTACCAGCTCCAGTCCATCACCACCCACCTTTCATTTAGAGAGTGCTGTCATTACCCCAAATGTAATCTATGTGGAGCAACCGCAGGTCCCATCGGGAAAGGCCTGATCCTAGAACCCTGCATGATCATGACCATGCCCTTTCCTGCCTTTCTCTCTGGAGCCCACTAACCCCAGCAGCACAGTTCATCTCACCTTGCTATGATCCACATCCTGGACTGGAATCTATTTGGAAAGATGAGAGATCCTAACACACCTTCTCTTCCCAAACCCAATAAAATGCTCAACAGTGAAATGTAATTAAACTTTTTTTGGCATTTATTTTGAAAGAGAGAGAGAGAGCATGAGCAGGGGAAGGGCAGAGAGAGAGGGAGACACAGAATCTGAAGCAGGCTCCAGGCTCTGAGCTGTCAGCGCAGAGCCTGACACGGGGCCCGAACTCTTGAGCGAGATCATGACCTGAGCCGAAGTCAGACACTCAACTAACTGAGTCACCCAGGCATCCCCAATTAAATCATCTTCTAATTTTGCCTTGTAGCCAGGGCTTGGAGAGGATCCAAACAGAGAGAGTGGGGTGCTGTATGGGTGGATGGCAGAATAGGAGAATCCTAAGCTCGCCTCATCCCATAAATAGAACTACATAACACTAACATCAGTGTAAATAACCTGAGAACTAGCAAAACAAACTCCACAATTAAAGGTAGAGAAGAGGCCACAAGGAGGGTAGTAAAGGGTGGACATGGGTTTAGGAGCAAAAGGACCACGGCCATCTGCAGTGGGGAGGGAGCCAGTGGCACACAGAAGGGTGAAAAACAGTATCCCACCAGGAAGCCTGGACGAGGAAGATGAATCCCCATATCATGTGGCTTTGAAAGCAAGAAGGGCTGAACCTAATGCATTCTTAGAACCAGCAGGACTTAAAGCCTGGAATTTTAAAAGTCAGCTGGCTTGACTCTCAGGGCACCAGGAAGCAGAGTCTCTGCCTTTAAAGAGACAGCAGGATAAATAGCCTGGGAAATAGAGCATAGAAGCAGCAGTTTGAAAAACCCAAAGGGCACACAGGAGGGAGAGTAATTTACTCCTATCAGCATGAGGCATGGACAGCCAGGGATCATGGGGAGATGCCTCCCCATGGACAAAGGTGCTAGCAGACACCACTTCCCTCCCATGCACACAGGGCCAGCTAGAAGAACCAACATGGCGCCCATACTTGCTACTTAAATTGCTACTTAAGCAGCACCCACACTGTGTTTTGGCAGATTTGCCCTTTCTAGTCACACACACCTCAATCCTGGCAATATGTGCCCCATCCCCCAAAAGACTGGCCCAAACCTTGCCAGTACCAGGTCTCTGGACCCGCACCTTTTGCAGGGCCTTGGTTCTTGCAGGTTACATTTCACAAGCAGACCAGCACGCACCTTGCTCAAATGCACCCCATCTGGCTGGGAACGAAACACTGCTCACAACAGGCAGAGAAGAGAGATCCTCTGTAAACTGCACTGAAGGAAGAAGCCAGGACCCAACACCAGGACATATACAACACAAAGAAGACACTCCCTATAGCACCAGGTCCTGGGGAACAGGGGACATTGAACTGCAGGGTACTATAGGACCTCTTCATAAGACCATCATCTCTGAGGGCAGGAGACCTAGCTGACTTTCCTAAACACAGAAAAAGACAGAAATAATGAGACAAAGAATAGGTCCCAAATGAAAGAACAGGACAAAACCATAGCCAAAGACCTAAACAGAGATAAATAATATGCCTGAAGAGAATTTAAAGTAATGATCATAATGATACTCACTGAACTTGAGTGGAGGACATTAGTGAGACCCTTCACAAAGAGATTTTAAAAAGCTAGTCTGATGAACACAGTAAATGAAATTTAAAATACACTTGATAGAATAAATAGCAGGTTAGAAGCAGAGAAATGAATTAATGACCACCTGGAAAATAGAGTAATGAAAAGAAATCAAGCTGAGCAAATAAGAGGAAAAAAGTATCAAAATGAGAATAGTCTTTGAGAACTCAGTGATCCATCATGCATAATAACATACACATTAGAGGAATCTCTGAAAAAAGAAAGGAGAAAGGGAGCAGAAAATTTATTTCAAGAAATAGGCACTGAAAGCTTCCCTAATCTGGGGAAGGAAACCTATCCAGATCCAGGGGGCACAGAGATCACCCCTCCCTCCCTACCGCCAAATGCCCACTCCCCCCCAAAAAAAAATCAACCCAAGGAGGTCCACACCAATACAGTCGTTAAAATGGCAAAAAGGTAATAAAATATTTCAAAAAGCAGCATGAGCAAAGACTGTTACATATAAGGAAAACTCTGTAAGGCTATCATTGGAGTTTTCAACAGAAACTTTGCAAGCCAGAAGGGAGTTGACAGGATATATTCCATGTGCTTAAAGGAAAGAATTTGCAGCCAAAATTATCCAGCAAGTCTATCACTTAGAATATAAGGAGAGAGATAGTTTCTCAAACAGAAAGGCGTTCATGATCACTAAACCAGCCCTACAAGAAATATTAAAGTGGAGTTTAAATGGAAAGGAAAGGCCATAAGTGAGAGTATGTAAAGTTAAAAAAAAAAAAAAACACCCACAAAAGCAGTAAAAGTATTTCTGTAAAAATAAGTCAAGGAATTCATGAAATAAGATATAACAGCAGATACCTAAAATGTGGAGGGGAGGAGTGAAGAATGGGTTCAAACATAGGCAATCAATTTAATACAGACTGCTATATACAGAGGTTACATACAAAATCAAAATCCAGTAATATGCAAAGAATAAAGAGAAAAATCTAATTATATCACTAGAGAGCCAAACATGAAAGAATAATGGATCAGAGAAAAACTCCAAACAAAAAGCAGTATCAATAATTACCTTGAATTTAAACGAACTAAACACTCCAAAAGACAGAGTGGCAGAATATATTAAAACAAAAAAGATCCACCTGTTGTCTACAAGAGACTCATTGCAGACCTAAGGACAATTGCAGATTGAAAGTGAGGGGATGGTTTAGGATGCAGCAAAGGTAGTCCTAAGAGGGAAGCATATTGAAGAACAGGCCTATCTTAAGAAGCAGGAAGGATCTCAAAATACACAACCTAACCTTACACCTAAGAAAGCTAGAAAAGGAACAGCAAAGCCTAAAGCCAGAAGAAGGAAAATAATGAAAACTAGAGCAAAAACAAACAGTATAGGAACAATACAAATGGTCGATGAAACTAAGAACTGGTTCTTTGAAAGATTGAACAAAACTGATAAAACCCCAAACATACAAAAAAAAAAAAAAAAAAAAAGGACTCAAACAGATTAAAAAAAAAAAAATCACAAATGAAAGAAGAGTTCACAACACCACAGAAATACAAAAAATACTATGAAACATATGCCAACAAACTGGGCAATCTGAAAGAAATGGACAAATTCCTAGAAATTCACAAAGTACGAAACATGCAACAAGAAGAAATAGAAAATTTTAACAGACCCATTACCAACAAAGAAATTGAATCAGTAATCAAAAATCTCCCAAACAAGAATCCTGGGCCTGACAGCTTCCCAGGGGAATTCTAGCAGACATTTAAAGAATACCGATTCTTAAATGGTTT
The DNA here is from genome assembly GCA_030068075.1 of Paguma larvata. Taxonomy (NCBI): domain Eukaryota; kingdom Metazoa; phylum Chordata; class Mammalia; order Carnivora; family Viverridae; genus Paguma; species Paguma larvata. Next base: position 163,269 of record JAINVK010000389.1, read on the forward strand.
CAAAAAAAAAAAAAAAATAGAATGGAAGGACAACTTCCATTGGACAGCATTACCTTGGTTCCAAAACCAGACAAGGGCCCCAATAAAAAGGAGAATTACAGACTAATATCCCTGATGAACGTGGATGTAAAAATTCTCATTGAAGTATTAGTGAATTGAATTCAATGGTACATTAACAATTCTTTACCACAATCAAGTGGGATTTATTCCTGGGCCTCAAGGGTGGTTCTGCAAATCGATCAACATGCTATACCACATTAATAGAAGAGTAAGAACCATATGATCCTCTCAATGTATTTTGTCATTTGACAAAATATAGCCTCCATTCTTGATAAAAACCCTCAACAAAAGGAATAGATGAACATTCCTCAACATCATAAAGGTCATATATAAAAGACCCACAGATAATATCCTCAGTAGGGGACTGAGATCCTTTCCACTAAGTCAGGAACAAGACAAGGATGTCCACTCTCACCATTACTATTTAATACTGGAAGTCTTAGCCTCAGTCATCAGATGCATACAAACTGGCAAAGAGGGAAGTCCAATTTTCACTATTTGCAGATGACATGATACTCTATGAAGAAACTAGGAAAGACTCTACAAAAAAATTGCTATGAATTCAACAAAGTCACAGGATATAAAATCAACATTCAGAAACCTGTTGCATTTCTATACACCAATAATGCAGTAGAAAAAAGATCGGATCTGTCCCATTTGCAAGGGCACCAAAAACAAAAAGATACCTAGGAATAAACCTAAAGAGGCAAAAGATTTGTACTCTGAAAACTATAGAGGACACGAAGAGGACACAAGGAAATGGAAAAACATTCCATGCTCATGAATTGGAAGAACTTTGTTAAGATGTCTATACTACCCAAAAAAATCTACACATTTGGTGCAATCCCTATCAAAACACCACTGGAATTCTTCACAGAGCTAGAACAAACAATCCTAAGATTTGTATGGAAGCAGGAAAGACCCCAAATAGCCAAAGCAAGTCTGAAAAAGAAAAACTGGAGACATCACGAATCCAGATTTCAAGCTAGATTACAAGTCATCAAGACAGTATGGTAGTGGCACAAAAACAGACACATTGATTAATGGAACAGAATAGAAAACCCAGAAATAGACCAACTATATGGTCAACCTGTCTTCAATAAAACAGGAAAGAATATCCATTGGAAAAAAAGACAGTGTCTTCAATACATGGTGTTGGGAAAACTGGGCAGTAACATGCAGAACAATGAAACTGGACCACTTTCTTATACACAAAGAGGAAATTGAAAACGGATGAAACATCTAAATGTGAGACCGGAAACCGTCAAAATCCTAGAGGAGAACATAGGCAGCATCCTCTTTGATCTCAGCTGGAGCGACTGATTACTTAGACACATTGCCGAAGGCAAGGGAAATGAAAGCACAGGTGTACTACTGGGACTTCAAGACAAAAAGCTTCTGTACAGTGGGGAAAAAAAAGATAAAACTAAAGGCAGCGTACAGAATGGGAGAAGATATTTGCAAATAACATATCAGATAAAGGGCTATCCAAGATCTATAAAGAACTTCCCAAACTGAACACCCAAAAAAAAAAAAAAAAAAAAAAAAAACACAGACAAAAAAACACAAACAAAAAAACCAAATAACCCAGTTAAGAAATGGGGAGAAGACATGAATAGACACATTTCCAAAGACATCCAGATGACTAACAGACCCATGAAAAGATGCTTAACAGCACTTATCAGAAAAATGCAAGTCAAAACCGCAAGGTAACACCTCACACCTGTCAGAATGGCTAAAATCAACAATAAAGAAACAAGTGTTGGTGAGGATGTGGATAAACGGGAATCCCCCTTACCCTGTTGGTGGGAATGCAAACTGGTGCACCACTGTAGAAGACAGTATGGAGAATGCTCAAAATATTAGAAATAGAAGTATGCTAAGAACCGATAATAGCACTATTGGTATTTACTCAAAGGATACAAAAATATTGACCCAAATGTAAAACATTATGTTTATAGCATTATAAACAACACCCCATTATGAAATCAGCCCAAGCATTCATCGACCGAGGTGATGAAGAGGTGGTGTGTGTGTATATATCACATTCAATGAAATGCCATTCAGCCATATAAAAAGGATTCTTGCCATTTGCAACATAGATGGAGCTAGAGTATAATGCTAAGCAAAGTCAGAGACAGATACCATATGATTTCATGCATATGTGGAATTTAAGAAACAAAACCAAAGGAACAAAGGAAAAAAAGATAAACCAAGAAACAGACTCTTAACTATAAAGAACAAATTGATGGTTACCAGAAGGAACGTGGGTGGGAGGAAAGATGAACAGGCAATGGGGATTAAGAATACACATATCATTGGGTGTCTGGGTGGCTCCATCAGTTAAGCGTCTGACTTAAGCTCGGGTCATGTACGGTTCATGGGTTTGAGATCACAGCTCAGAGCCTGGAGCCTATTTCAGATCTGTGTTTCCCTCTCTGCCTCCCCCACTCATGCTCTCTCTCTCAAAAATAAACGTTAAAAACAATTGTTTTTAAGTACACATATCATGAGGAACACTGGGTGACTATAGACTTACTGAATCGCTGTATTGTACATGTGAAACTAACACTGTCAACTATACAGGAATAAAAATTGAAAAATATTTGGAAAATAGTTTTAAAGATAGGGAGGGCAAGAGAAAGGGAGGCAGCTCTGTATCCTGGGGGCCTGGCACCCGTTACCCTGTCATTCTCACTCCATCATGTTCTTGCACAGAAGATCCTTTACTCACCAGGAACCTCCACTGCCCTGAACCTGATCAAGGATTTAGCCGTTGAAAATCGGACTTTGATTCAACTTGAGAGAAACAAAAATAACAGTCATGTATTCTCTACTCCTCCCCATCCCCAAACCCAGTGTGTGGAAAATACAATTTGAAATCCAATAAGAAAATTCTCCTCTCTACCTGGACCCTGAGGGTGGTGGGATCCCAGAGTAGACACAGGCCAAGGGACAACCTGGAAAGAGGCTATTGGCTGACTTCAGGTCTATCATTTTTCTCATATTCTTCTCCCTGTCAATCCTGCTCCCTGGAGGATAATTTTTCAAAGAAGACCCATATACATAAGCTTATCTGTTGGTTAGCTACAGATAGAAAAGTGCCCAGCATACCTCAGTAATTGAGGAGCTCAGACCTAGGTTCAGTGGCTATGCTCCCATAAGTCAGGCTGCGGCCATTAGAAACTGGAGCAGGTGCCCAACCATGCCCAATCCTCTGAGGCTCTTATATAGGGCTTATATGGGAGCAGCAGCTCCAGGCACCCCCAAAGGATCCAGGCAGTGCATTCCTGGGTTTCCCATGTGTAGACTGAGATCATCATGAGCGGGATCTCCTGAGGCAGGCAGCCACCCACTCATCTTTTCCCATCTGCCAGAGGCCTGTACAGACAGTTGTATGTATGCCCTGTGACATCACGAAGCATGCCAGTATCACAGACTGGCCAGGGTGCTATGATCTCATTCTGCCTTCTTCCAGGCAAGGAGGGTGGTTGGGATATCTCGAGGTAGGAGAACTGGCAAAGGAGCACTCACTAGGGGCTAAGCAGATGTCAAGTGGTCTCTGCCAGTCAGACCATATGGGCACAGTGGTACCCTACCTCCCAAGTAGGGAGGGAGTAATTACTGAAGAAACACTGGAGAACCTTCCAGAAGGTCAAGGAAGATCATGAAGTCCACAGGACCTCTCTATAAAAACAGTCACAGATAGCTCACTGAGATCACTCATGCTAGACTAATCAGGTGTGAGTTTTATAACCGTATTAGAGAAAAAGAGGACACTTCTTTGTCCCAAGAAGAGGCTGTAAATGTGTTGAGAACACTTTCAAAATGTATCCAGATTAAGTCAGATTTATACATGTGGAATTTCAATCCTGGTTTGTAAGTCAGTTCATGGATACAACATGTGACTCTGGAAATTTCCCTATTCCCTTTGGTCCCAGTTTTCCCAGTCAAAGCCCAGCTAGAGAGCAGGTGTGCAAAGACTGGCAGAGAGGATCAAGGCCCTAACTCTGGAGATAACGGACAAGGACTGGGTGGGCCCGACTCCATTCACAGGCAGCCCTGGAAATCCACCAGGACATCTCTCTGATCTCCAGAGACAGCTCTCAGCAGAGGGGAAGGGAGGCTGATGGTTATGGATACACTCCCAGACCTCAAGCTCAGCCCCATGCAAGCAGCCACCTGGTGGAAAGTGGGGAGCACCCTCAAACACCCCCAACATGGATGGGACTGTTGAGCAGACACTGGGGTAATTGTGACTGAAAAGAAGGGAAGTGGAACCAGAACCTCAGTAAAACAAGAGGCAAGTGAAATCCCTGCCCTATCCTTCAATTATCATCAGAAATCCCACTACATCCCAGAGCTCTGTCACACCCCGGGAAGGCCATCTTCAGAGAATTGAAGTAACACTACTTGAGAGAAGGCTAGGCAGATCATACTTGCTTTCCAAGTGGTGGGGAAAAAAAAAAAAAAAAAAAAACAAGGTCCTGGGGGTCTGTATTGCCTGTTGTATCTTTGCCTGAGATTCCAATTTTAGAATATGCTGCCTTTGCCAAGTTCCCAAGCCAGTGTGATGGGTCACATTCATTGACTGCAGGCCCTGTGGATGCAGGGGCCAATCTGGCTGAGTGAAGTCTGACCTTGACAGCTACATCACTCAAGACCTTGAACGCTAGACATGAGCAGGGCCCAAGAGGCTCAGGAAACCAAGTGATGTGTGACAAGGACCTCTAGGACCTAGCCTGGCACCCAGGGCCTGAGTCTTCCCCTATTGTCTTCAAGCCTATCTCCTGAACTTCACCCACAAGAAACACCCATATCTCTACAGGATCTAGATAGATCCTTCATTAACTCTGAACCAGATCTGGAGACTTTGAGATTGTGTTGAACATTGATCCTGACTTCATTCGGGAGATGAGGTATTTGCACAGTCCCCTGTATCCATGAACCTTTCCTTCTGCAAGGTTGAGGTCATGAATAAACTTTGGAATGGACACTCAACCTTGATCTTTCTCCTTGTAACCAGATAGACAGGAAAGCCAAAGAACTGGGGCGGGGGGGGGGCTCAGTTTCCTGGGGCTTTGATATTGGCCATCTGCTATCCTTTGATATTCTCCTCCTGCTATCTTGTTCATTCTTAGTGCTCACAGGCTCAAGAAAAACTTGGCCATTAGAACAATCTTTCAATCCTGCCTTCAGCATTTTCTAGGAGGGCAGCCTCATCCTTTCATTGAGAAGTTTTGGGCCTCATCCTCCTATGACAATGAGATGCAGCTGCTTCAATAGAATATTTCCATGTCGCGTGTACACCCATGCATGTATGTCGAGGTCACATGGTCTTAGATCCATTTTCCCAGATGCCCCACGAGTAGTATAAATGAGCTTTCCTCATGATATACATCCCAGCTCACTGCAGTCCTCTTCAAAATTATAAACAGTTTACTATCCTATTACTAATAAGTTTAGTCCAAACCATTAGGATTCAGTTCTTGGAGAAATACAGTCTTCCTGCTCAGAATATGAACTTAGTAAGAACTGAGATGACTTCATGGTCACTAGAGGATGCTTGTGAGGGGCCATAGATTCAAAAATGAACATTCCAGGGAACACAGACCCTCTTAGGTGGCAAAGCTCAGGCAGAGGAGACTCTGGTAGGACCGGGGGGTAGGGAATGCACTTATAGATTAGTCAGAGATTGGGGTAGACACAGGCGCATCTGCTGGGTTTAAGTGCAGTCACCCTGTCTGGGAACCCCTTCCCCAGGACAAGTCTGTGCAAGTAGACACCGGTGCTTGAAACTGGTTAGACTGGACTCTACATGCCCACCCTGGGAGGCCTTTCAAAGACTCTTCCCTTCAGGACACAGGAGGCAGCTGTTGCAGGTACACCAGTACCCAGAACCCTTTCTCTTGGTATTGGGTGACTGTAGGAGGGCTGCCAGGTGGATGCCCCCACCCACTTACCCATCACCCAGAGGCCTCAAGAGACAATAAGATGCTGTCAGAAATGAAGCATCAAGGAATCAGGAATGAACATGATGCTGTTGTGACCAAGGTAGGACCAAGATAACCCAGCACTAAGAGCCACCTGTCCCCAGCCTTCCCCCCGAGATAAGAGGGAGGTGCCAGCCGCCACCAGGGGGCACCAGGGACACTAAAGGGCTGGAGAGCCCTACCGTGGGAGAGGCAAGGTTTCTCTGGAAGAGGGTGAGTCTGGGGTTCCCCCCGCCCCGAACACAGACTTGCTCCCTCTGTGTATCTGAGTCCCTGTCCACGGCTCCACTTTGAAGGAAACTATGTAAAGCCAAGGAGTTAGCTGACGGCTGGGTGACCCTGAACAACCCTTGCACACAAGGGAGCTGGGACATACAGGACAGCACAATGCTCTGTATGTGATGGCCTGAGGCTACCTGTCTGTCTAAACTAGGAATTCCGAAGTTTATGGTCATCATAAAACATTAACCCTGCAGCCATGCAGTGGTCATTACAGATAAACAATGAAGGAATGTATTTACTTCTCTGAAGTTATCCTTGCCTGAGGCTCTAGATTTGCAGATAGCAAAAAAGATGACTATCATTGTCCCGCCTAAAGATTACATTGTTTGCTGTTGAAATACAAGACCTGCCTTTGCTGTCGCAAGGCACTCAGACTGATAGGAGTCCTCTTTCAATCCTGCGCTCTCCACACCTCACCTGAAGAGAATGAGACTGACACCACCTCACCAACCTCATCCTCTTGTCACACACATGGGTTTAAGTGAGGAGCAAATTCCTCAGTTTCTCTCTCTGATCTGATTTCTTTTCCCCTGACAGTCTTTGAACATAGTTTTCCTCCTGCCTTCCAGGAATACACAGTGACTCCAACTTTCCAAATGCCTCCAAGTCACTTCTGTGACACTTATGCCACTCTCCTGGGCTCCCAGACACCCACAGTTCAGACCCATGAAGATCTTCCTCCAGGAAACCTAATATGTTCATTCTCATCTAGTACCTCGCTTGTAAAATACTAATACAGTGCCGCTTGTATTCAAGTATACAGCCAAGAACTTAAATACTTTCTGTGTAAATACATCTAACTGAAATTCTTACATTTTTGAAGTTATTGTTTTAATCTAAAAAGTGAAACCATTTCCCTTACAGTGAGGGTTTGTCATAAGGTTCAAGGATGAGCATTTCCTCAGGTCCTGAAGAGGACAATCAACATTTGAAAAGTCACTTCAAATGCAATATCCCTCCAGAGTCAACCTCAGAAAAAAATTCTAGGTGTGGACCTTGCCCTCTTCCCTGAGCTGCTTTTAGATTTTTCAGATTCTCTTCAGTCTCTCAGGGAGAGAGATGGCAGAGCAGCATGGAGACCCAGAACTTGTCTCATCCCTGAAATGCAGCTTGATCTGCACCAAGCCATTTTGAACACCTAGCAGATTAATCTGAGGATTAATGCAACAATCTGCATAACTTGAGCACAGAGCTCAGCAGGTATGTGGGTGCAGAGAGGTAAACTGGGGGAGAGAAAAACCACAGAAGGTAGGGAGCTGTTTTTGCAGTGAGGACAAAGAAAGGGGAAGAGTGGGGTGCATCAGGATCATGCAAGAAACACTTCCCCCAAAAATAGCTGAAGAAAAAGCATAAAAATACTCTCAGGAGACTGAATAAGTAATCAGTTCCCCAAAACCATTGACAGGGAGAAATGAGGTTTCAATACCACCAGGATTCTACAAACGGTGCAACCAGAGTCTGAAGTTCCAGAGCTCAGTGCCTGGTGGTGCTTTGGTGAGGAAGCAGGGCAAATCCCCAGGGGCAGGCAGCATGGTCTGAGGGGGCCGTGTGCCACATGGGGAGAAGTGGTTCTCTTGCTCAAAGTGCATTTGGTAGAGGCCAAACAGCCTCCCCACAGACAAAGGTCCCAGCAGACCTCAGGGAGCAGCCATGGTAGGTGGTATTGGGGCAAAGATGCCAGAGTGTGGTGAAACCCGGCACCAGCTCTGTGTTGTGATTTGTCACAACCTCTGTCACTCTGCAATCACACAAGTGTTCTCTGGGGCAAGCCAGCAAGACCCTCGCCCAGAGAATCAGGGCAGGTCCAAGCTGCAGGGTGGGTTTAAAAAACCCACCCGATATAAAACTCTGGAGGAAGATGCCACCTGGCAGGCAGATGGCTTGATCAGACAGGGTAGAGTCAGGGAGTAGACGGAGGCCTGAAAGGAGGGGTGCTTGATTGGGAGTCGGCGAGAGTGCAAAGTTCCTGCGCTAGAGACTAGGAGCTGGATGAAGCCATTTACACCTCTCCTGCACACACACACACACACACACGTACTTACTGGACACTCTAGTGGACTATAGAGCACTAGAAGTTTCGGTCCTAGGGGAAATTGGCAAAAACTCACAATACAAGACTTAGAGAACTCAGGGACTTCTTAAAAAGGAAGAACATCTGAATCATAGGGCGCCCAGTCTCTCAGGGATATAAAAACAAGGAAAGTAAAGAAAAGCTGGCAGAACCCAAGCTTCTACATCCAGAACACACATTAGAACTACCCGGGACCTTCAAAACTGCTGCTATTTGGGCCCGGCCTGGATCATCACATCAGACTCACTGAAGAAGGGACCCTCCTAAGCACTGGGAAGCCCTCTCCAGGCAGTTCTAACAAACAGCTTCAGTATGATTCACCTCAAACCCAGCCCCACCCCCCACCCCCAAGGCACAGTTAGGTGGGGAAGGCCAAGGAGGCAACTGCTCTCAGGTGCAACTCATGACAGGGTCCATGCACTCCTCTATGGGAATTGAGCTCTACCTGGGCTGCATGCTGAGATCACAGAGACACTTCAAAAATATAAATCCCTGGACCTCAACCCCAATGTTCTGAAGTCTCTAACACTGGGACTGACCATCGATAAGAGGAATTCACCATTCCATCAGGACTGGGAAGTAGTATACACAGCTGAATTCACTTGCATACATGATCCTTGATCTCACTTGACAGCAGGGGAAGAAGGGGACTTGACCAAGGACTTACACTGGAATTTACGAAGTGGTGCGTGAGGTCAAAAACAGAATAAGGGGACAGTATTTATGAGAAGTTCACTCTCTGAAAGGCCTTTATGCACAAAAGAACCGACACCTCAGTCAGGGATAGGAGGCCAGTTTGATGAAAAGTTCTGGAGGACTTTGTGCAACTAACACAGTAGGAGCACAGTTCCCAAGACAAACAAAAGGACAAAAGGATGCTCAATGTACTCAGGATGGTGAAGATCAGTGTGGCTGAACACAGATAATGGAGGAAATTCAGCCTGATTAAATGGACAGACATTGAGGAAAGAAATCACGGTCCTAAATAGCCTAACAAAGATGCTTGGTATGCACACCAGGGACAGTGAGAGAAAGTTCCCCATTAGAACTTTGAGAGAGAGGGATGAAGAGAAGTCAGGAATTGTTGTTCCCTATGAAGAAATGCTATGGCCTCCCCAGCATGTGATCTACACGAGTATCTTAAGATTCTTCATGGGATCCCTGTTCCCTCAGCTGTCCATGGTATCTCCACACCCATTTTCTATCTCCTCTCCAGCGGACCTCACCCCAGAGGCAGTGAGCCACCTCTTATGACTGAAGTTTAAGACAATTTGAACATCGAAGCCTACTATACCTGACACAAAGGATGCCATGCCTGCTGTTTAATTGAACGAGAAGACCTCAGTTTCTGTCTTGTGCCTGGGGCTCAAGCAGAACACAGACAAAGAGGCAGGGAGAAAACTCCACTTTCTGGTACCTTCGGACCCATCATTCTTCTCCCGCTCTTCCATTGCTCCTCCTGCAAAGAGACTCCTTCCTCATCATGGTGGCTTTCAGATCATAGAGAAGAGAGTTGGAATCCTTCCATCAGCCTTTCCTGCCTGTTGGACTAGATGTCAGGTTCCTAGGCCTCATTCCCACCACTTAATGTGCATTAATTATGCTTCTTACTCCAGTAGACACTTCCTGCATTACAAGAGAAGTACCTAGCACAGTTTTATAAATATTAACGTATGTGTTTATTTGTACTATAAGTTTTAGACCTGTTTTCCCCCATTTCCCAGGACAAGTTCAAGTGAACATACATCCTGAGTAGATTCACAAGTTTTTTCTTCGACTAGATTTCTCTTTAATGCTTAAAACAACAAAATAATCCAGAGTAGAGTATGTGCAAAAAGTTCCTTTCCTATGGAGAATAAGCAGCTCAGTAAGAACTCCCTATGGGCATTAAAAAGGGCACATGTTGGGATGAACACTGGGTGTTATATGTAAACCAATTTGAAAATAAACTATTATAACAAAAAAAAAATAAATAAACAGGTAACTAATGTAAAAAAAAAAAAAAAAAAAAAAGAACTCCCTTACCTGATGAGTGAGGGAGAGCACCCATTACCTCACCCCTAGGCCATAAATGAACATTCATACCGAGATCTGGGGTTGCTTGAGAACTTCTAACACAATGCCCCTTGTATTCAAGTATTCAGCCAAGAATTTAAGTATATTTACACAGAAAGTGTTTAAGTGTTGTATTTATACTGAAAATATCGTTTTACACTAAAATGTGTAACCATTTCACTTACAGTGAGGATTTACCAGAAGTTTTAAGGCAGAACATGAACATTGCCTCACACGTCTTCAGGAAGACAGCCCTAAAAACATTGGAAAAGTCACTTCAAATGCGATCTCTCTCCAGGGTCTATTCTCAGGAAGAATTCTAGGTCTGTCCCTTGTCCTCTTCCCTGAGCTACCGGATCTTCATAAGCCTCTCGTGTCTCTCAAGGAGAAAAAAGAAGTACAGGCTGCTTAGACACTCTTGAGGCCGAGTTTCTGTACCCAGAGCATACATTAGAACCACCAAGAAACTTCAGAACTGTTGGCCCACCGGATCATCAAATCAGACTCACTGAGGAAGGAACCTTCCTCAGCACTGGGAAAACTTCTCCAGGTTGTTATAATCTACCACCTCAGTGTGACTAAAATCCCAGCGTCCTGCAGCACAGTGAAGAGAAGACGACCAAGGAGGCCCCTGCTCTCAGGCATAATGTGTTTCTAGGGAGTAAATCACCCAGGCTACACGTTGAAATCACCCATGGATTAAAAATAAATAAATAAAACACACACACACACACACAATGATAAATGCCTGGACCTCAGTCCAATATTGCTCAGTCTGAAGCACTGGGGCTGACCTTTTAAAAGAGGGGTCCACCGTAGCACCAGGCACTAGGAAGCTATTCTACTGAACTCACCTGTACATAGGATCCATGATCTCACTGAGCTTAGACAGCAATGGGAAAGGGATCTTGACCTTGGAATTACACTGGAATTCACTATTGATGAGGACACAAAAAGAGTAAAGGGGCAACAGCTATAAGGTGACACCGTCTGGAAGGCCTTTATGCATGAGGTGACTGACACCTCGGTCAGAAGTAGATTCCAGCTGGATAAAAGCACAGGGACCCTGAGACATTAGCAGGCTTGATGTACTCAGGATGATACGGAATAGCAGCGTGACTGGAGCACACGAGTAGAGGAAGATCAGCAAGATCCAGCAAGGGGATGTGGAAGAAACTGCTATCTTGAGTTAAACAAGGAGATGTGGCCCACATACCAGTGACAATGCAGGCAGGGTCCCCATCAGAGTGCTACGGCTGTTTTCCATTGAAGTGATTTTTTTTTAGTTTATTTTGAGAGAGAATGAGTGAGAGCAAGAGCAGGAGAGGGGCAGAGAGAGGGAAAGAGAATCCCAAGCAGTCTCTACACCAGTGTGGAGCCTGATGTGAGGTTCAAAGTCACAGACTGGGAGAGCATGACCTGAGCCAAAACTAAGAGCCAGATGCTTAACTGACTGAGCGCCCCACCATTGGAGGGACTTTTAATGTCTACATTTTACTTCTGGTGTGATGTGTGGATACAGTTTCTACTTACACAAATGGGTTCTATAAAAAGTTCAGGGCAGAAAGCTGCCATCAAAGGGTGAAAGCACCCAAGATTAACTAGCAAGATAGTGTAAGGGGATGAAGAGTAACTGGTTTTATCACCTGCAAGAAATCACTTTCCATACGATGCCAATATACTATTGTACTTTGATCACCAACTCCATTTGGCACCCGCTGGACCCTTTGCTTCTTATACATAGAAGTTAATGATTACTGTCTGATTTTTTCTTCCATGTTCACATGTGTAAGATGTTTTCTTCATGTTCACCACGTGGGTAATACCTTGTTAAGAAAATACGGAGGAAAATACGGAGACAAAACTCCTGTTCAGGGCTCTTGTCTCCTTCCAGATGTTAGCCTCTCACATTCAGTTCTGTGTCTTGTTACTGGACAAGAGAGAACTCCAGACTTAGTTTGGAATGGTATGGAAAGAACATCTAGTTCATGCTACTTATACTCTAAAATTACAAGGTTGCTGAGTAGGTTGAGGCTGTGAATGAGGCATAAATTGATTTCAGGAATTGTTCCCTAAGAGATGCTGTGGGCCCCCCACACCATATGTGACCTACATGGAACTTAAGGTCCCTGAAAGGACCCCAGAACCTTCAGCCCTCCAGGGTACCTCCACAACCATTTCCTGTCTCCTTCCCCACTTATCCTACCCCAGAGGCAATTAGTCAGTCGCCTCTGATGACTATGCTGTGTCTTGACTTTAATTTGAAAGTTGATCCCACCTGCACCTGACAAAAGGTATGTCATGGCTACATCTTGTCCCCAATCTCAGTGGAATGAAAAGAAGCTGTATGATTAAGAGAAAAATCTAGTTTGGTCTTGTGCCTGGGGCCCAGGTGGAACACAGACCAAGGGGTAGGGAGAAAACTCAGCTTCCTGGTGCCTTGGGGTCCATCGTTCTCCTCCCTTTCCTCCATTGCTCTTCCTGCTTGGAGATTCCTTCCCCATCGTGGCAGCTTTCAGATCAGAGAAGAGGGAGTTGGAATCCCGCCTTCAGCCTTTCCTGCCCGTAGGATCAGAGGGCTGTTCAGTCAGATTCCTGGAACCCATGCCCTCTATTTAATGCGCGGCTCATGCTTCTCACTCCAGGGGACACTTGCCATTACAATAGAAGTACCAAGCATAGTTTAAGTTATCATATAACATAGTTGTTTATTTGTACTGCATCCTTTAGACCAGTTTCTCCACATTTCCTCAAAAAGTTTCATCATATTTTCTACATCCTTTTGAGTAGACTCAAAGTTGTGATTGAACGACTTGTCAGACACAAATATACACATATGTAGACTCCCCTTTTTTCATTTCCCTAACAATTCCTAAAATAAGAAAACACCCGATTATAGTATTTGCAAAAAAATGTCTTAGCCATGGAGAATATAAGCTTGGTGAGAACTCAGTTGCCTGATAGGTCATAGAGGGCATCCATCACCTCACACCTCAGACAGAAATGAACATTTGTACCTAGGGCTGGGTTGGTTGACAACTTCTGACCTGCGTGTTAAATCCCAGGCTAAGGGTCACACTATGATGTGCTCACCTGGGCAATACACCATAGATCAATCATCAACAGCCTTGGGGACTAGTACATGACCACGCTGGTCAGTGGCCTTCCCCTAGAGACAGGACCTTATGTCCAGTTACCCATGTTAGGAGGGCTGGTCTAAACGCTAAGGACAAGACATATAGGGCTGTCGGTGAGGATGCTACTGCTGGTGTCCATGGGAAAAAAAATCCCTTGATGCCACTATTTTAATTCCAGAGTGAAGAGCCATCAGTTAATTTCGCATTTATACACAGACTAGTGTTTCTGCTCTTTGCATTAGCCTGAAAGACCTCAGCAAGAAAAAAAAGATTCAGAAATCTAAGGTGTGCATTTGTGAACATGCCCCAAACTTTCATTTTCAAGGCGGGGGCATGGGACCCAATGATGTTCCATGATCTCCGTCCACATTGCGATCAGGCACACCCTCTACCAGGGACCAAATCAGACACTAGTTTAGTGGCCCCTGTGATTACGGATGTGTAATCCAGTCCTAAGCCCTTTAAGTAACCAGTCTTAGTGGACTGGCCAACTCACCCAGAGGGCGAACAGAAGCTCTCCTCCTTTGGATTTTTTTTTTTAAACCAGAAGATCTCAGATGGTCCATCCATACTTGACCAGTCATGGGTGAGTTTTCTAACCCTATTAGAGGTAATACTGGCCGGAGGCAGAGCCTATAATCATCGTTGACAATACCTTCAAAATATATGCTTGTTTAGTCAAACCTACAGATCTGGAATTTAGGCCTGATATTGCTATTGTTTCATTGAAAGATGGTTGACCTGGGACTCTAGAAACCCGAGCTGCTCTCAAGACCACAGCGCACACCCTCTCCCAGGATTCCACTCACAGTCCAGCTCAGGTGCAGGTGTGTGACAATGACAGAAAAGAATAAAGACCCAAAACTGGACAAACCAACAGGGATGTGGCCTGATTGTCCCTAACTCCATTCCCAGGAAGCCCTTGTAATCCACCAGTATATCCCTCAGCTCAGGACAAAGTCCCAGCTGAGAGAGAGGCTGAAAGTCACAGCTACTTCCCAAGACCTCTGAACTCAACCCCATACAACCAGCCATCGGTGGAAAGTGAGGAACAATGTGGACACCCTCCTTCCATACTATGGCTGGGGTTGAGGAGCCAACACTGGGAGACTTGGGCAAGTGATCTAGAACCTCACTAAGCCTGGAGGCAGGTGGAATCCCTCTGGCCATCTTCAAGATCTGTCATCAGAAATCCCACTACATCCCATAGCTCTGTCACCCCCAGAAGGCCATCAGCAGACAAATGAGCAAATGCTGACCGAAAGAAGGCTTTGAAGATCAACATCTCATTGCAAAGTAGAAAAACAACAAGGTCACCAGGGTCGCTATCACCTGCCATATATTCATATGGGATTCCAACTTTGAAAACAGCTGCCTTTGCCAAGAACCTGAAGCCATTGGGATGGGTCACATCTTCTGGATACAGGGGCTGCTCTAACTGCCCTCAGCTAGTAGCTGACTGCTAGTTTGCTCAGGAACCCAAAATTTAGACAGACCAGGGCCCTCAGAGGCTCGAGAAGCACAGGAATTGATGTGTGATGACGACCTCCACCTGAGCACCTGAGCCTTCCCCAGTCACCTTCAAGCCCATCTCCTGAACTTCACTCAACAGATGTTCCCAGCCCTCCCCAGGAGTGGGCCTGGACCTCCATTATCTCTGAACCAGATCTAGAGGCTTGGATATTCTCAGAATACTGACCCTAACTGCACTGGGGAGACAAAGTATTAGCACAATCCACTGTACCCATAAAATCTTTCCTTCCTCAAGGCTAAGGTCATGAAATAGAATGCAGATGGAAAAAGAACCTTTACTTCCTTCTCCTTGGTGGCTAGGATTAAGAATGGGAAGCCAAGGAGCTGGGAGGGGACTCAGCTTCCTAGGGCCTGGAGATCGACACCCTTCTGCTGCTATCTCATTCATCTTACGGCTCAGTGGCTCTTTGACCCTCAACCAGTAACTTGCACATTCAGAGAGGACAGCTCTTCCATCCACCTTCTGCATTTTCCACAAGGGCAACATGGTCCATTTATTGACTAGTACTGCAATTCACACACTCATAAACATTTGAGCTGATCATTAGACCTGTCTTATTGGAATATTTCTGTGATATGTGTATGTACACCTGTATACTGGATATGTCAGGATCATGCTGTCTTTCTCCAATTTCTAGTGAGAAGTGAATGAGTTTTTTCTCCCAATTTAGATCCCAACTTTCCCTCAGCTTTCTCTTGAAGAGCTATTATTAAACAATTCATCACTCTGTTACTAAGATCGAAAACACCAGGATTGTCTTTTGACAAATATTGCCGTCCTATGCAGAACATCAACTGCAGGAAAACAGAGGGCTTAGTGGTCGCCAGAGGGCAACTGTGAATGGCCAAGATCCAAAAAGGAACATCTTCAGGGATTTGGACCCTCTGCCTTGTGTGTCCAAGCCTAGAGAGGGACCTTCTAGGACCCATGGAGCATGCATGGGCCCCCCACACCCAACTAGTCAGTAATCAGCATGGGCTGTGTTAGGATTGGAGTCTAGTCACACTGTCTGAGCTTGTCTCCTGGAAGCATCTCCAAGCATGTGGAGGCATTGCTGGCTGAACCCAACCAGTCTTGAGCTCCAGGTCTTTGCCCTGACAAGCTGTTCAAAGATTTTCCTCCAGGGCACAGAATGGAAGCATCAGCTCCAGGTGCACCAGGAGCTAGTTTCCCCAACCCTGGCTGATATGTGGGTCTCCTAACTACCGTGGGTGCAGCCTGGGCCCCTCCAAAACCACCACCCACCTAGAGGATTGCAGAACAACTCATTGGCCATAGATTTTCTGAAGCACCTGAGGAGTGACGACCAAACATGATGCTGGTCTCACCAGACTCACATCTGGATGACCCAGCACGCAGGGCCACCTGGTCCCCACACCTTTCCTGACACCTGAAGGTGCCAGCCACCACCAGGGGCTACCTGGCACATCAAAGGGTCAGACAGTTACAGTGGGGGAGGCACAGATACCTCAATGAGAGGGTCAGGGTGCACTCCCCCTGAGCACAGTCACTGTGTGTCAGAGCCCCCTTCCCCAGCCCCAGTCTTAGTGACTGGTCGGCCTCTCCTCACACACTGGGGTTAAGATGGTCTCAAACATTCCCTCAATCATGTTCTCTCACCCTGTTCAGTTACCCCCCTGACTGGTACTCCCTACTGAAGTATTTTCCTCCTGCCATCGAGGAATCTACAATGACTCCATCTCCCAAAATGCTTCCAAGTCACTTCTATGGCACTTCAGTCACTGTCCCAGGCACCCCCCAACTCTGACCCATGAAGCCCTTCCTCCAGGAAAATCCAGTATATTCATTCACTTCTAGTACTTTGCCTGTAGGATATGGACAGTGCCCCCTCATATTCAAGTATTCAGCCAAGAACTTAAATGTATTTACACAGAAGTGTGTCCATTTCAGGTTGGCCTTACATTTATACTGTAGATGGCTTCTCTTTTAAGTGCTAAACATTTTGCTTACAGTGAGGATTTGCCACAAGCTTTCAGGTGGAACATGAGCGTTTCCTCACATGTCCTCAAGTAGACAGACAGCCCTAAGAACATGTGAAAAGCCACCAAATGCAAAATCTCTCCAGTCAATCTCAAAGAATTCTAGGTCCTCTTCCTTAAGCCGCCTTATGTTCACACAAAGCCCTCTGCAATCTCTCAGAGAGGTAAACTGGGCTGTTTTGGACCCTCTTGAGGCTGAGCTGCTGCACCCAGAGAGCACATTAGGACCATTGGGGACCTTCAGAACTGTTGCTAGTTGGGCCCAACCTGGATCATCACAGCAGACTCACTGAAGAAGGTCCCCTCCTCAGCACTGGGAAACTCTCCCCAGGTAGTTCTAATCAGCAGGCTGAGTGTGACTCACCCAAGCCTAGCCCCCTGGAGCACGGTGAGGTGGGGAAGTCGAGGAGGTTCCCGCTTTTAGGCGTGCCTCATGACAGGGTTCATGCTATCCCTCTATGGGAGGAAAGCTCTACCCAAGGCAGCATGTTGAAATCACCCACAGACTTAAAAAAAAAAAAAAGTCCTTGATGTACTTCAGTGCATTTGGGCTGAAGGCCCAACACTGGTAATGATCTTTGAAAAAAGGAGTCCACTGTTGCTGCAGACTGGGAAGTAGTCTACAGCTGAATTCACTTGCATATATAATCCCTGCTCTGACTGACCTCAGACACTGGGCAGGGGAAGGGGACTTAACCAAGGACTTACACTGGAATTTGCCAAGTGTTGGGTGAAGTCAAGCATAGACTACAGAAGGGGTCACTCTCAGGAAGACCTTTATTCCCAAGATGACTGACCCCACAGGCAGGAGTTGGATCCAGCTGAATCAATAGCACTGGTGGGTGACATGCAACTAACACGGAAGGAGCACAGCCCGAGGCCAAATTTGCTCCACGTACTCAGAATGGTGAAGAGAAATGTGGCTGGAGCACGGATAGTGGACGAAAACTAGCCTGATCTGATCAGGTAGACATGGAGGAGAGACCACTGTCCAGACTCAACAGGTTTGGTCTACACACCAGGACAATGTAAGCAGGGTCCACATCAGAATGCTACGGCTGTTTTCCATGGGGGTGACTATTTACTTCTAGTTGACAACATCTAGTTCATGCCCCATAGGTGTGATGGTGGTGTCCAAGATTCCTGCTTAAGTTGAAGCTTTGAGGGATGAAGGGAATTCAGGAATTGTTCCCTATGAGGAGATGCTGTGGGCTCCCTGGCATGTGAGTTTTTGGACATCCTAAGGTTCACGATGGGACCCCTGCACCCTCGTTGTTCATTGTATGTGCACACCCATTTATTGTCTCTTACCCAGGTGTAACTAGTGCCCCAAGCCCTTAAATCAAGGTTCATGAGTTGACATGATGGTGGGTGAAGTAGTTCTCCCCCTTTGTAGTTCAAGCTGCCAGAACTAAGGGGACCATAAGATGATCCTAGATCGGGGCACATGGGAGTGCTGAGTCTCCTCTTAGACCTTCCTCCTCAAAGGGAACTGAGGTCTTGAAACCCAGGGCTTACTCTCAGTGCAGAACCCACGATATGGTGGGAATCATCCTACTCGGAGCTGCCTGGCCACTCTGTGTGTAGAATGGGTCTAATTAAATCTCATCCAAGCCCTTCAGGGGTGACTAGACCTCCACTTGCATCAGAGACAGCCAGACTATGAGCACAGGAGACATTTCTACACTTGGGATCACCTGACTCCCAAACTTCCAGCAAAACAGGTAAGGATGTGCCAACTCTGAGTCCTGGAAGCAGGCTCACTGCTGCCAAGAGGTGATGGGTTACAGGGAAAGCCAGGAAGGTAAAAGGAAGCACATCGAGAAAGGCAGCTTCCGGTGGGTTGATGTAAAGTAGATCTTTCATTTCATTACACAAGCATTTCCCATCTGAGAAACACATGCCATGCACTGTTCTCTATTTTACAAAATGGAGGTTTTTGATCAAGACATGCCTGGTGGACAGTGCTATTACTACCTCGTTGGCAGAGTAGGTGGTAGCCTCCTTGACCCAGATGCACTTTAAAAATTTTCTTTAATATTTTGTTTTTGAGAGAAACACAGAGCATGAACGGGGGAGGGGCAGAGAGAGAGGGAGACACAGAATCGGAAGCTGACTCCAGGCTCTGAACACTCAGCACAGAGCCTGATGTGGGGCTCAAACTCAGACTGCGAGATCTTGACCTGAGCCAAAGTCGGGTGCTTAACAGACTGAGCCACTCAGGCACCCCCAGCTGCACTTCTCAGAGCTGGGAATAAACTCAGCAGTGAGGCCCCAGCACAGGAAGCTGCTACATGCTGCTCCTGACACCTTCCTGGGCTGGTCCTGCAACATTCCTGATGTTAAGGGGACCGTGGATCTGCTCTGATCTGTGGGCTCCCTCACTCTATTCTGTATCTCCACCATTCCTTTTAGGTCCTGATGAGGTTCTTGCCCTACCTCCTGTGCTCATGCTCTCCCTGGAAGCTTGATTATAGCAGTCCATTTATCGGACATGCTTTCAAGTTCACACCTACTGATTCCACCCATGGTCATTTTTCACTGAGTTGTGTCCCCGATTTTAGATACAAGGCTGCTTCTAGCTTTCTGCTTGTTGGGATTTGGATATTTTACTACCTTTAACATTGGCTTTGTTCAGTGGAGAGGTTATAATGTGAATCAGATGATTTAGCAATTTTTTTTTTCTGAAACCACTGTATCTTGCTTTGCTTCAGGTGGCCTGAGCTAGGACCTCCAATAGTATCAAAGGGAAGAAAGAACTTTTGGAATATACACTGAAGCAAATACAGAAAGATAACACTTCTGGGCGCTGGTGTTTACTCTTCAGGAGCCACACTCAAACAGGAATGAGCTGCTACTGCCAGGCCACATGGTGGACCAGGAGGAAGACGGTGCTCACAGACATCCCCACTGTCCCCATCCACAGAAAAGTCATTGCCCCACTACAGAGGCCCATCAACACTCAACACAGGTGATACTCTCATCAGCAAGCTCATCCACACCCTCATGCTTGATGCAGCTGCAAGAAATTCACAATGAAGGGCAAAGAGGAGCTGACCAAGAAACAACCTCCTGAAGGTTACATGTTATTTTTTTAAGTCATTCAAGATGGTGTGCCCTCCACAACTAGTACACCACAGGACAATAAGTTGGACAGGTGTCAGGAAAGGGAGATACATCTACACCTAACTAAACAAGAGAGAAGAGCAAACAGGCGGTGCAACGGCTTGGCGAGGCACAAAGTGAACAGGTAGGCCATGGAGGAGGTAAGAGTTTCATCTCTGAAGAGTCCCTGGGCCTGAAGGCTGGGAAGGTGTTGGAGGAGGTAAGAGGAGTGACCTCCAGTTGGCCCTCCAACATGCCCCCGGTAGTTGCAGTCTCCCACCCCCAACCCGCATCCTTGGAACGGATGCCCTGTGCAAGTGTCCCAAATCTCAGGGCTGTTCTGAACACATGCCCTGGAGAGAGCAAGGGCTTCTTGAGAGGATCAGGATGGTATGCATGCTTGAACCCAGTTAGGCCTCTATGTATCCTTTTACCATTTGTGAGCCTCAACAGAGATCTCTTCGTCTTGTGGTCAACAGACATAACTCTCCTACAGATATTCTATTGCTTATTAAACCTGCCCCCCACCATCTGGAGTCACCTGCTCATTCTTCAGTCTCTCCCTGCCCTCCTACACATGGACTCATTTCAGATTACACACAGCAAGCTCCTGGCCTAGTTTCACCAACACAAGGCACAGATTCTGGAACCAGAGGACAAGAGGTTGTTGGGCGATTTCTATGGCATGAGGAACACTTAGCCACGTGGTACCCAGACAGGAAGGCAGACAGGGCTACGCACAGTGATGTGGAATGTGGATTAAAGCAGATGTGCCAGGGCACAAGAAGGACTCCTTAGTTCAATGGGACTTTGATACCCGGAGGGAAACATAGCCAGTCTGTAACCAGAGCTTTGCCCAGGGCTGCAGGCCATTATTGCACCAAGATGCCTGGAGAATAGACAACCAGGTACATCACAGGAAGCACAGACGAGGCTAAGTCCTGTAGAAGAGGACTAAGGAAGAAGAGGAAGATGGAAGCTGATGGGATTCAAGTCATAAATGAAAAAAATATCCATCTCTGGGGCACCTGGGTGGCTCAATCAGTTGAGCATCTGACTTTGGCCCCGGTCATGATCTCATGGCTTGGGAGTTTGACCCCCCGCTTTGGGCTTTGGGCTTTGGGCTCTGTGCTGAGAGCTCAGAGCCTGGAACCTGATTCAGATTCTATGTCTCCTTCTCTCTGCCCCTCCCCCTTCTCACACTCTTTCTTGAAAATTAAAAAAAAAATCTCTGGTTTAAAATTCAAACTAATCTACACAAGGATATGTTCCCAATGTTTTCTCTACAATTCCTAGAAGGCTTCTAGGGATAGGGTGTCGTAAAACATGTGTAGAAGGTTTTTTGTTTTTAATAACTTACTTTCATGAAAGGCCTTGGCCTACCAATAAACCAATGCTCTTGAAGGACCTTTCCCCTGAACTCGATCAAAGTGGACATGGCCCATGGGAGTGGCCAGGCCTTAGGCAAAGGTTCAGGGAGAAGGTGGGCATGCCCTTAAGAGCAATCTATGTGACTTTCTTGCTACTTGGGTTTTTCCCCTGTGCAAGGGCAGGGGCTACCACCTATCCCAGGGTGCAGCTCTAGTCCTGGACAACCACCCACTTTCATTTGAGAGCGCCGCGCCATCTCCTCCCAAATGTGGTCTATGTGGATGAGTCTCTGATACCAGCAAACCAAGACATGATCATTACCACACTGTTCCACTACAGTGATCAACAGGATTATCTATGCTAGGCCAATTCTGGGGGAGCTTTCTTTCCTATTAGAGAAAAATGGGATAATCCTTTGGCCAAGAGTCTATAAACAAATTTTAAGACGACTTTGAAATATATCCTTGTCAAGTTCAACTTATAAACGTGGAATATTCAATCCTTCCTGTCTAACATCTCATTGAAAGAAGTTTCAATGTGTAACTGGAGATTTCTATCTTCCCTTGGGTTCACAGTACATCCTCTCCCAGTTTTCCTGTCAAAACCCAGCTCAGGTGCAGGTGTGCAAGGACTGGCAGAGGAGAACCAAGACCCCAAGCCTGGAGATAATTGACAAGGACGGCGGCCTAGTAGGGCCTGATTCTATCCACAGGCAGCACTGGAAATCCACCAGGAAACATCCCTGAGATCCAGAGGCAGCTCTCAGCAGAGGGGAAGGGAGGCTGATGGCTATGGCTACACTCTGGGACCTTGAACTCAGCCCCACACAAGCAGCCTCCCTGGGGAAAGTGTAGAGGAGCCTAGACATTTCCCCCATAGCAACAGGGTACTGATAAGCAGACACTAGGTGACTTGGGTCTGCAGATGAGGCAAGCGGATTCAGAACCTCAGGAAGGCAAGAGCAAGTGGAATCTCTCTGGCCTCTGTTCAAGGTACCACCTCAGAAATCCCAGTACCTCCCAGAGTTCTGTCATACCAGGAAGGCCAGCAGCAATCTCTTCCATGAACACTGCCTGAAAGAAGGTTGGACAGGACCCACCTGAGGGTCAAGTACAAGTTCATGAGAGTCTATTGCCAGCCATATATTCATGTGTGATTCTACCACTGGAACCAGCTGCCTTTGCCAAGATCCTAAAGCCAGTGGGATGTATCACATTCATGAACTGCCAGACCCTGTGGATTCAGGGACTTCTCTGGCTGAGGGAAGTCTGACCTTGACTGCTTTACCACTCAGGACCTTGAACTTTAAACATGACCGGGGACCCTGGGAGGTTCAGGTGACCCAGTAAGATGCGTGGTGAAGACCTCCAGGATCCAGCTAGGCGTCTAGTGCCAGAGTCTTCCCTTGTCACCTTCAAGTCCATCTCTTCAACTTCACCCAAAATAAGGTTCCAGCTCTCCTGGGGTACAAGACCTAGATTCTCATCACTCTGAGCCAGATCTGGAGCCTGGAGATTCTCTGAACATTAATCTCATCTCCACTAGGGATACAAGGTATTGGCACATCCCCTGTAGCCATGAACCCTTCCTTCTCTAAGGCCAAGGTCATGAGTAAACTTTAGAATGTTCTCCCTACAGCCAGGATGGAGGAGAGAGACCAGGAAGCCAGGAGTTAGGAGGGAGCTCAGCTTTCTGAGGCCGTGAGATTCAGATAGCAGCTGGAGAAGAGGGAGGGAGTCATCCATTCTTAGTGTTCATAGGTTCATTGGCCTTCATGGGGCACCTTGTACATCAGAGAGAACAGACTTTCAATCCTGCGTTCAGCTATTTCTAGGAGGGCAGCCCTGACCTTTCATTTAGAAGTTCTGGGCCTCATCCTCCTCAGCATGGACTATTGACGCAGCTGCAGCTCAGTCTTAGAATATTCCTGGTCATGCATACATCCATGCACGGTCTTACAGCCATTTTTCCACATGCCTCCCAAGAAGAGTAAATGAATTTTCCTCCTATCATAGATCCTAGCTACTCCAGTCCTTCTCTTCAAAATCTTTACACACAACAGTTCACTATCCTATTACCGAGAAGTTCAGTCCAAACCATTAGGATTCCATCCTTGGACAAATACAGTCTTCCTGCTGGGAATACAACTTTGTGAGAATGGAGCTGACTTCATGCTTACTAGACAGTGCTGGTGAGCAGCCAGGGATCCAAAGAAGAACATTCCAGGGAACCCAGACCCTCTGTCTTGGGTGTCAAAGCCCAGGAAGAGGGACTCTGCTAGGACCGAGGGGTGGGCAATGCACTCACATTAACGACAGGGGTGGCTGCAGACACATCTGCTGGGTTTAAATGCAGTCACACTGTCTGGGAGCCCCTTCCCCAGGGCAGGTCTATGGAGATAGACAAGGTACCTGAACCCTGGAAGGCCTTTCAAAGAGTCTCCTTCAGGGCACAGAAGGCAGCTACTGCAGGTACGCTAGGACCTGGAGTCCCTTCTTCATATTGGGGGTGACTAACCAAGCTGCCAGGTGGATACCCCACACACCTGCCCATCCACCCAGAGGCCTCAAAAGATAACTTGCTGCCCTCAATGCTTATGTAGCATCAGTTAAATCAACACTAATGTGATGCTGCTCTGACCCACGTTTGGACCTGGATTACCCAGAAGTAAAGGCCACCTTGCTCCCTTTCCATTGAGACCTGTGGTAGGAGCAAGCTGCCACCAAGGAGAACCAGAGACACCAAAAAGCTGGAGGGTCTACAGTGGGGGAGGCAACGCTCCTCTAGAATAGGGTCAGGCTGGGGGCTGCCCTGAGCACAGACTTGGTCCTGGTGTCTGAGCTCCCCCTCGCCCCCGTCCACAGCCCTACTTCGCCTACACCCAAGTCCTACCCATGCACTGGGTGTAAGTGACCAGAAAATCCCTCAGTTTCTCCCTCTGCTTCAATTTCTTTTACCCTGACAGTCTTATAATAATCTTTTTCCTCCTGTCTTCCAGGAATATACAGTGACTCCACCTCTCCAAATGCCTCCGAGTCACTTCCATCACACTTCAGCCACTGTTCCGGGCTCAGTTCACCCCCAGTTCTGACCCATGAAGACCTTCCTCCAGGAAAATATGTGTTCATTCACGTCTAGTACTTTGCCTGTAAGAGAGTAATACAGTGCCCCTTGTATTCGAGCATTTAGCCAAAAACTTAAATACCTTCTGTGTAAACACATTTAACTGAAATTCTTTGTTTTTTGCCAAAAATACTGTTTTACACTAAAAAAGGGAAACCATTTCCCAACGGTAAGGATTTGCCATTAAGCTTTAAGGCTGAACATGAGCATTTCCTCACACACCCTCAGAATAGACAGCCCTACCTACAAACATTTTAAAGTCATTTCATGAAATACAGTATCTCCCACAGTAAACCTCAGGAAGAATTCTTGGTCTGGCTTTCGTTCTCTTCCTGAGGTGCTCCGATATTCATAAAGCTCTTCAGTCACTCAAGAAAAAAAAAAAAAAAGTAAAGAAACAAGGCTGATTGGAGCCTCTTGAGGCTGAGCTTCTGAACCCAGAGTGTACATTAGAACCACATGGGTCCTTCAGAACTGCTATTTGGGATTCGCCTAAATCATCACATCAAATTCACTGAAGGGACCCTCATCAGCACTTGGAAAGCCTCTCCAGGTAGTTCTAATCTACAGCCTCATCATAACTCACTAGAAGTCCAGTGGCTGCTACTGCTGGCGTCCATGGGAAGAAGCCTCGGAGTCCACAACTATTTTAATTCCAGAGTGAAGAACCATCAGTTAATTATGCATTTATCTACAGGCTGGTGTTGCTGCACTTTACGCTAGCCTGGAAACCCTCAACAAGAAAAAAAGAATTCTGCAGTTAGGGGTGTGCATTGTGAAGATGCCCCAAATTTTCTTTCTCAAGGTGGATAGGGCCTACGATGTTCCAGGATCTCTGCCCACATTGGGATCAGGCACACCCTCTCCCTGGTTTAGGGGCCCCTGTGATTAGAGATGTACTCCAAGTCCTAACTCCTTGAATTAACCAGTCTTTGTGAACTGGCCAACTCATCCAGAGGGTGAGAGAGAAGCTCTCGTTTGTCGTTTTTTTTTTTTTTAAAGTTCATTTATTTTTGAGAGAGAGAGAGAGAGAGAGAGAGAGAGAGAGAGAGAGAGGAGAGAAAGAGAGAGAGAGAATGAGCGAGGGAGAGGCACAGAGAGGGAGACACAGAATCTGAAATAGGCTCCAGGCTCTGAGCTGTCAGCACAGGGCCTGACATGGGGCTCGAACTCAGCAACAGTGAGATCATGACCTGACCCGAAGTCAGGTGCTTAACCCACTGAGCCATCCAAGTGCCCCTCCTTCTCTGTGGTTTTTAAAACCAGAGATCTCACTGGGTCTGTTTATTCTTGACCAATCATGGGGGAGTTTTAGAACTATTAGAGGAAAGTCTGGTCAAATGCAGAGGATATACAAACTTTGACAGCACCTTCAAAATACTTGCTTGTTTAGTCAAATCTACAACTGTCTGATTTCATTACAGCAATGATTAGTTCAACTGACATCAAAACATACTAGCCATGCCCAACTACAAAGAAAAAACTTGAGTCCTAATATTAGTATCCTTAATCCTATTCATCGGCTCAACATTTACTAGGCCTATTGCCACACTCATTCATACCTACCACCCAATTACCAATAAACCTGGGAATGGACATTCCAGTATGAGCTGGCACCATGGTCACCAGGGTCTGATGGGAGACAATAGCATCCTTAGCCACTTCCTACCTCAGGAACAACACCCCTTCCCTCCCTTAGTCCCTATACTTGTAGTCATTGAAACCATTAGCCTCTTCATCAACCTATAACTCTGGCCTAACATCACAGGTCAACTTTTAATTCACTTAATTGGGGGATCTACTCTAGCCCTAATAAACATTGGCACCTCTATCACCCTCATTACTTCCATTATTCTTGTAACAATTCTTGAATTTGCTGCAGCCCTAATTCAAGCCTACATGTTTATCCTGTTAGTAAGTCTGACTACAGGACACCTAATGACCCAAACCCAGGCATAGTTAAGCCCAAGCCCATGACCACTTACAGGAGCTTTTTCATCCCTCCTAGTAACTTCAGGATTGGCAATATGATTGCTAACAAAAGGCTGGAGGGTCTACAGTGAGGGAGGCAGTTCTACTCTACAACCTTGGTGTGACTCACTAAAATCCCAGTCTGTGCAGTACAGTGAGGTGGGGTAGTTGAGGAAGCTCCCGCTCTCCGGTGTGGCTCATGACAGGGTACATACTATTCCTCTATGGGAGGAAATCTCTACAAAGGCTGCATGATGAAATCACCCAGACCCTTCACAAATATCAGTACTTGGACCTCAACCCCAATGTACTGAACCCTTAGACAATGGGATTGATCTTTGAAAAGATGAATCCACTGTCGCTTCAGAACTGGGAAGGAGTCTGCAGCTGAATTCACTTGTACACACATTCCATTATCTCCCTCAACTCAGACAGCAGGGGGACAAGGAAGCTTGACCAAGGACTTACACAGGAATTTACTAAGTGTTGGCAGAGGTCAAGGACAGAGTAAGGGGACAGTATGTACAATAAGTGCACTGTCTGGAAGGTCTTTATGACAAGATCATGGACCCTCAGTCAGGGGTAGAGGGCCCAGTTGATTAGTAGTCCTGGAGAGTGATGTGCAACTATCACAGAAGGAGCACAGCTCTCAAAGGAAAAGCATGCTCGATGTACTCAGGATGGTGAACAATTGAGGATATTTGAGGAAATTCAGTCTGATCTATCGAGTAGATAGAGAGAAATCATGGTCTTGAGTAGTCCAAAGAGGCTTAGTCTGCACACCAGGGACAGTGAGGGAAAGTTCCCCATCAGAATTCTGTGGCTGTTGACCTTGAAAGGGACATTCCTCCAGGCCTGGACTTATTAATTCTAGTGTGGCAACCTCTTGTTCCTGCCCTGTATGATGTTAGATTTCAACATTTCTTCTTAAGTTGAGGCTAGGAGTAAGGGATGAAGGGAAATTCAGGAATTGTTTCCTAGGCAGAGATGCTGTGGGGTTGTGATATGTGACATTGTAAGGTCCCCGATGGAACATGTGAATCCTTAGATATCCATGCCTTCGCCACATCCACTTACTGTCTTCTCCCCAGAGGACCCCACCCCAGAGGCAGTAAGCCACCTCTTATGACTAAAGTTTAAGACAATTTGAACATCGAAGCCTACTCCAGCTGACCCAAGGGATGCCATGGCTGCTGCTGTGAATGGAACGAGAAGATTTCTAGTTCTGTCTTGTCCCTGGGGCTCAGGTGGAACACAGAGACCAAGGGCAGGAAGAAAACTCAGCTTCATTCTGACTTGAGACATATCTTCTTCTCCCTCTCCTCCATTGCTCTTCCTGCATGGAGACTCTTTCCCCATCATGGCAGCTTTCAGATCATAGAGGAGAGCGCTAGAATCCTGCCTTCAGTCTTTCCTGCCTGTAGGACAAGATGGCTATCCTGTCAGATTCCTGGGCCTCATTCCCTCCATTTAATGAAGATCTGCTGCTTTTCACTTTTTGCATTATAAGTACCTGGCATAGTTATCTAGATATTCATATTAACATATGTGCTTATTTGTACCTTAACTTTTAGATCTTTCTCCACATTTCCTGGGATCACTTCAAATGGACACAAATCAATCCCCTTGAGTAGACTCAAGTTTGGTCTTCAACAATTACTCAGTTACAAACATCTACATCTATGTACATGACCTTAATTCTTTTTCCCCAACAATACCTAGAGTAAAATGATCTAAGCCAGAGGAAACTATGTACAAAAAATTCCTTTCCTGCAGAGAATAGAAGCTTTGTGAGAACTCAACTGCCTGATGGGTCATAGAAGGCATCCATCATCTCCCCTCTGGGGCAGAAATGAATATTTGTATCCAGAGCGGGGGTTTGTTGACAACTTCTGATGTGCCTATTAAATCCTAGGCTGGGGGTCACACTAGGATCTGCTGCCCTGAGCAGTACACCACTCAGTGATTGTGCACCAGTATCCAAGGCTGTCAACCACCCTGATCAGAGGTTTCCCCTCAAGGCAAGCCCCTATGTTGTACAGTTACCCATATAAGGAGGATTGGTCTAGCACCAAGGACAAGACTGCTAGGTTGCCACGGAGCATGCTATTGATGGTGCCCATTGGAAAAGCCCTTAACGCCGGAACTATTATAATTCAAGAGTGAAGAACCATCAACTAATTTAAGAGTTACATAACAGGCTGGTGTTTCTGCACTTCCCACTAGCCTGGAACCCTCAGAAAGGTAAAGAGGATTCTGAAATCAGAGGTGTCCATTTATGAAGATGTCCCAACCTTTCATTCTCTAGTTGGGGGCATGGAGCCCATCGATGCTCCACAATCTCTTCCCTCATTGGGATCAGGCACACACTCTCCCAGGGACCAAATCCAACACTAGTTTAGGGGCCCTTGTGATGAAAGATTTACTCCAAGTCCTAAACCCTTGATTAACTACAGTTTTGGTGGATTGGACTCACATAACCAGGTGGGCAAGAGAGAAGTTCCCCCTTTGTGGTTTTTAAACCAGAGATCTCAGTTGGTCCATCCATACTTGACCAATCACGGGTGAGTTATCTATCCCTGGTAGAGAAAATTCTGGCCAGAGGCAGAGCCTATACACAAACATTGACAACACCTTCAAAATATGTGTTCCTTTAGTCATATCTACAGTTCTGGAATTTCAGCCTGGTTTGAGAATTGTTTCATTGAAAGAGGGTTGACCATGGGACTCCAGAAACCCCAGCTTCTCTCTAGACTACAGCACACGCTCTCCCAGGATTCTACTCACAGCCCAATCCAGGTACAGGTGTGGGACAATTGCACAAGAGAACAAAGACCCTGAACATGGATGAACCATCTGGGAAAGTGGCCTGGTCGGCATTGATTCCATCTACAGACAGCCTTTTGGAATACACCAGGACACAACCCTCACTCAGAACACAGTCTCAGCTGAGAGGAAGGGAAGCTGAAAGTCAGCTACACACTGGGACCTCTGGGAGTAGCCCCACACAAGCAGCCTCCTGTGGAAAGTGAGGAATGGTATGGACACCCCCCCCACACCATGACTGGGGGTTGAGGAGCCAACATTGGGAGAGTTGGGCAAGTGAATCCAGAAACTCACTAATCCTGGAGGTGAGCGAAATTTCTCTGCCCCATTTTCAAGATCTGTCAGAAATCCCACTACATCCCACAGCTCTGTCATACACCCAGAAGGCCACGAGCAGACAAATGGCCAAATGCTGACTGAGAGAAGTCTTTGCAGATTAACACCTCATTGCAAAGCAGAAAAAAACAAGGTCATGAGTCTGTGTTGCCTGCATGTTGGATTCCAGCTTTGAAAACAGCTGCTTTGGCCAAGTTCCCAAGGCACTGGGGTGGGTCACATCCCCTATGGATACAGGGGCTGCTCTTGGTGAGAGTGGTCTCACCTTAACTGCTACTTCACTCAGGAACCTGACCTTTAAACATGACCAGGGACCCTCAGAGGCTCAGGGAGCATAGGAAGTGATGTATGGGGAGGATCTCCAGGACCTGGCTAGGTACCCAGTGCCCAAGTCTTCCCTGGTCAGCTTCAAGCCCATCTTCTGAACTTCACCCAATAGATGTCCCCAGCTCTCCCCAGGAGCAGAACTGGCCCTCCATTACCTCTGAACCAGATCTAGAGGCTCTGAGTTTCTCAGAATACTGATCCCAGTTGCACTATAGAGACAAGGTATTAGCACAGTCCACTGTAACCTTGAAATACATGCTACAGGAAGAAGCCTTCCCCAGGCCAATGTCATGAAATAGACTTGAGATAGTAACAGGCAACCTTTATCTCCTCCTTGCTCGCCATGACTGGAGAAGACAGGGAAGCCAAGGAGCTGGGAGGGGGCTCAAATTCCTGGGGCCTGCAGATCAGCCACCTTTTTCTTGCTGCTATCTCATTCATTCTTCATGCTCAGAAGCTATGGACCTTCAAAGAGTAACTTGCACATTCTGAGAGGACAGCCATTGCACCCCACCTTCTGCATTTCCCAGCAGAGGAGCATCCTCCATTCATTCACCAGTACTGCACTTCACCCTCTCACTAACATTGAGCTGAGGTTTCTTCAATCATCTGTCTCAATGGACTCTTTGTGTTATGTATGCTCACCTGTATATGGGATAAGTTGAGGTCACACTGTCCGCATCTGTTTCTCTAATTTCTGCTGAAATCCAAGGCGTTTTTCTAATTTAAATCCCAACTTACCCTCATCCTTCTCTTTAAGACCTGCCAGTATTAAACGATTCATCACTATTACTAGTAAGATCAAAATCAATAGGATTCATTCTTTTGACAAATATTCCCTTTCTATCCAGGAAACTGCAGGAAAAATGAGCTGGCTTAGTGGCCACTAGAGGGCACCTATAAATGGCCAGCATTCAAAAGGGAACATCTTCAAGGATTTAGATCCTGTCTTGTGTGTCAAAGAACAGAGAGGGACTCTGTAAGACCCATTGAGTGGGTAATCCCCCCCAACAGATTAGTCAGCAATCAGCATGGCCTCAAGCACATGTGCAGGGATTGGAATCCAGTCACTCTGTCTGAGCTTGTCCCCTGGAAGCATCTCCAAGCAAGTGGAGGCATTGCTACCTGAACCCAACCTTCAGGTTTTTGCCCTGCCAAGCTGTTCAAAGATCTTCCTCCACAGCACAGAATGGAAGCATCCCCTTCAGGTTCACCAGGGTCAGGATTCCCTAATCTTGGCTGATAGGTGGGTCTCCTCTAACTACCTTGGCTGTAGGCTGGGCCCCTTCCCAAACCACCACCTATGAGGACCCACACAGCTTGCTGCCCACAGAAGTCCTGAAGCATTGGAGGAGTGAGGGCTAAACGGGATTGTTAGTCTGACCCAGGTTCACACCTGGATGACCCAACACTCAACCACATCATCCCCACACCTTCTCTGACACTTGAGAATGTGCCAGCCACAACCAGGGTTCCTGGGACACCAAAGGGTTGGCGGCTCTACAGGAGGGGACACAAGACTGCCTCAATGGGAGGGTCAGGGTGGGGTTTTCCCTGAGTGCATATGTGGTCACTGAGTCCCATGTCCCTAGCCCCAATCTTAGTGAGGTGTCATCCTCTCATCACACGGGGGTTAAAATCGTCTCAAACATGCCCTCAGTCAGGTTTTCTCTTCCTGCTCAGTTATCCCCTGACCTGTAGTCTCTATTGAAATATAAATTTTCTTCCCACCATCCAGAAATGTACAGTGACTCCTCTCCCAAAAATGCCTCCGAGTCACTTCCATGCCACTTCAGCAACTGTCCTAGGCTCCCAGGCACCCCCAGCTCTGACCCCAGCTCTTCCTCCAGGAAAACTTAGTATGTTCAATCACTTGGCCTATAGGATACTGACACAGTGCCCCTTGTTTTCAAGTACTCAAGAACTAAATGTATTCACAGAGAAGTGTGACCATTTCAGGTTGTCCTTTCATTATATGGAAAATTGTTTAGTGTAAAACATTTCCCTCACAGTGAGGGTAGGACACAAGCTTTAAGGCAGAGCACAAGCATTTCCTCACATGCTCAAGACAACAGCCCCAAAAACCTTTGAAAAAGTCACTCGATCAAATGCTATTATCACTCCAGAGTCAATTAGGAAGAATTCTTGGTCTGGCCCTCGTCCTCTTCCCTGAGCTGCTCTGATATTATAAAGCTTTCCTCAATCTCCCAGGAAGAAAAAACAGAACACCCAGACTGATTGGACTTTCTCAAGGCTGAGCTTCTGCAGCCTTGAGCACAAATCGTAATCACCAGGGTCCTCCAGAACCGTTGCTATTTGGGCTCCGCCTCGATGATCACATCAGACTCCCTGAAGAAGGGACCCTCCTCAGCACTGGGAGACACTCCCCAAGTAGTTCTAATCTACAACCTCATTGTGACTAAAATCCCAGCCTCTGCAGCACAGTGAGGTGGGGAAGCCAAAGGGGCTCCCACTCTCATGCGGCTCATGACAGGATACATGCTATTCCTCTATGGGGGGAAATCCCTACCCAAGCTCATGCCGAAGTCACCCAGAAGCTTCAAAAATATAAATCCTTGAGTCTTCAGTACATTTGGATTAAAGGTCAAACACTGGCAATGACCTTTGAGAAGAGAAATCCACTGTCGCCTCAGGACTGGGAAGGAGTCTGCAGCTGAATTCACTTGTACACACAATCCATGATCTCACTGACCAGGACTCAGTGAAATTAGTGTTGGGTGAGGCCAAGTGGAGACTACAGAGGGGTTCACCGTCTGGGAGGACCATATGCACAAGAAAGTGAACACCTCAGACAGGGGTTGGAGCCCCCTTGTGAATAGCCCTGGAGGTCATGTGCAACTACAAAAGGAAGCACAGCTCTCAACAGGAAAGGATGCTCGATGTATGCAGGATGGTGAAGATCAGTGTGGCTGGAACACAGATAATCGAAGAAGCTGAGCCTCATCAAGTGGTCACACATGGAAGAAATCACGGTCCTGAATAACCTAACTAGAAGATTTGGTCTGCACACAGGGACAGTGAGAGAAAGAACCCCATCAGAATATTGTGGCTGTTGACCTTGAGTGACCTTCCATGCCTGGATTTTTTACTTCTAGTGCAGAAACAAATCTAGTTCATGCCCCATACGTGTGAAGTTAGAGTTCAACACTTCTGCTTAAGTTGAAGCTGTGAGCGAGGGACGAAGGGAGGTCAGGAATTGTTTCCTATGAGGAGATGCTGTGAGCTCCCGACATGTGACCTACATGAACTTCCTAAGATCCCTGATGGGACTCCTATACCCTCAGCTGTCCATGTTATCTCCACATTCATTTTCTGTCTCCTCTCCAGCAGACTCAACCCCAGAGGCAGTCAGGCACTTTTTATGACCACATTGAGTCTGGAACTTCAATAATTTGACCAAAGCCTACTGCACCTGACCCAAAAGGATGCCATTGCTGCTTCTAATCCCCACATCCGAAGGAAGGAAGCTGTGTAATGGAGTAAGGGGATATCTAGTTCTGTCTTGTCCCTGGGGCTCAGGTAGAACACAGACCTTAGGTAGGAAGAAAACTCTGCTTCCAGCTGCCTTGGGACCTCTCTCTCTCCTCCATTACTCTTCCTGCTGGAGACTCTATCCCCATCACGGTGGCTTTCAGATCAGAGTTGGAAACCTGCCTTAGGTCTTTTCTGCTTGAGAGATTAGATGTGTTTTCTGTTAGGGTCCTGATCCTCATTCTTTCCATTTAATGTGCAGCTTCCGCTTCTCACCCCAGTAGACACTTTTTTTTTGCATTATGAAGTACCCAGGATAGTTTTCTAAGTTTTCCTCTTTTAGACCCATTCTCCACACTTCCTCAAACATGTTGATGGAATCAAATTTCATCTACTCGAGAAGGATATGTATTCAAAGTTTTGTCTTGAACAATTTGTCAGGGAAAAACATACATGTGTATATACACCTCTCATTTCGTGTCCCTAACAATGACTAATCAAGACACAACAGGAATTAGGGTATTTGCAGATAATTGATTTTCCATGGAAAGTATTAGCTTAGGTGAGAACTTCATTGCCTGATGGGTCACAGAGGGCACCCATCACCTCACCCTAGGGGCAGAAATAAGTATTTCTACCGAGTGCTAGGGTCGGTTGAGAAATTTTGACCTGTCTGTTAAAGCCAAGGGTCATACTAGGATCTGCTGCGCTGGGCAGTGTGCCACAGGGCAGTCATTGACAACCTTGGGTACATGCACATCTAATCAGGACTGGATCAAGACCACCTTGATCAGGGGCCTTTCCCCCAGAAATGCCTCGGTGTCCATTTATTCATGTTATGTGGGTTAGTCTGAACACCAAGGACAAGACACTCAAGGTTGCCAGTGAGGACGCTACTGCTGGTGTCCATGGGAAGAGCCCAACTTGATTCCACAACTAATTCCAGAGTGAGAACCATCAGTTAATTTCACATTTATGTACAGGCTGGTGTTTCTGTACTTCGCACTAGCCTGGAAACCCTCAGCAAGGAAAAAGGAATTGGGCAATCAGGAGTGTACATTTGTGAAAACGACCCAAGCTTTTATTTTCAAAGTGGGGGCATGGAGTCCAATGATGCTCCACGATCTCTGTCCACATTGGGATCAGGCACACCTTCTCCCAGGGACCAAATCAGACACTAGTTTAGGGGTCCCTGTGATTACAGAGATGTATTCCAAGTCCTAAGTCCTTGATTAACCACAGTCTTTGTGGACTAGCCAGACTCAACCAGAGGGTGAGACAGAAGCTCTCTTTGTGGTTTTTAAAAATCACAAGAGACCTCACTGGGTCCATCCATACTTGACCAATCATGGGTGAGTTTTCTAACCCTATTAGAGGAAATTCTGGCCAGAGGCAGAACCTATTCACAAACCTTGACAACACCTTCAAAATACGTGCTTGTTTAGTCAAGTCTACAACCTGGAATTTCAGCCTAATAGGGAATTGTTCCACAGAAAGATGGTTGACCTGGGATTCGGGAAACCCCATCTTCTCTAAACCACAGCACACCCTCCCAAGATTCTACTCACTGCCGAATACAGGTGCAAGTGTGATGATAGTTGAAAAGAACAAAGGTACAAGGGGACAGTGGCCTTGACTCCATCTACAGGCAGCTCTTGGAATCTAACAGGACACATCCTTCAGCTCAGGACACAGTCTCAGCAGAGATGAAAACAGGCAGAAAGTCACACCTACTTCCCAGGATCTCTGACCTCAGCCTCACACAAGCAGCCTCCCCGTGGAACATGAGGAAGAGCATGGACACCCCGTTCCACACCATGACTAAGGGTTGAGAAGCCAACATTGGGAGAGTTGGGCAAGTGGATCCAGAAACTCACTAATCCTGGAGGTGAGCGAAATTTCTCTGCCCCATTTTCAAGATCTGTCATCAGAAATCCCACTACATCCCATAGCTCTGTCATACACCTAAAAGGCCATCAGCAGAAAGATGACCAAAGGCTGACTGAGAGAAGTCTTTGCAGATTAACACCTCATTGCAAAGCAGAAAAAAAAAACAAGGTCATGAGTCTGTGTTGCCTGCATGTTGGATTCCAGCTTTGAAAACAGCTGCTTTGGCCAAGTTCCCAAAGCCACTGGGGTGGGTCACATCCCCTATGGATACAGGGGCTGCTCTTGGTGAGAGTGGTCTCACCTTAACTAGCTATTTCACTCAGGAACCTGAACTTTAAACATGACTAGGGACCTTAGGAGGCTCAGGGAGCATAGGAAGTGATGTGTGGGGAGGATCTCCAGGACCTGGCTAGGTACCCAGTGCCCAAGTCTTCCCTGGTCAGCTTCAAGCCCATCTTCTGAACTTCACCCAATAGATGTCCCCAGCTCTCCCCAGGAGCAGAACTGGCCCTCCATTACCTCTGAACCAGATCTAGAGGCGGAGTTTCTCATGATACCGACCCCAATTGCACTGGAGAGACAAGATATTAGCACAGTACACTGTAACCATGAAATACATGCTACAGAAAGCAGCCCTTCCCTCTCCAGGCCAATGTCATGAAATAGACTTGAGATAGTAACAGGCAACCTTTATCTCCTCCTTGCCCACCATGATTGGTGGGAGAATAGGAAGCCAAGAAGCTGGGAGGGGACTCAGCTTCCTAGGGCCTTGAGATCAACACCCTTCTTTGGCTGCTATCTCATTCATTCTTCGTGCTCAGAGGCTCATGGACCTTCAAGGAATAACTTGGACATTCTGAGAGGACAGCCATTGCACCCCACTTTCTGAATTTCCCAGCAGAGGGGCATCCTCTATTCATTTACTAGTACTGCACTTCACCTTCTCCCTAACATTGAGCTGAGGTTTCTTAAATCATCTGTCTCAATGGACTATTTGTGTTGTGTATGCACACCTGTATATGGGATAAGTTGAGGTCACACTGTCCTATATCAGTTTCTCAA
Source organism: Paguma larvata (assembly GCA_030068075.1). Taxonomy (NCBI): domain Eukaryota; kingdom Metazoa; phylum Chordata; class Mammalia; order Carnivora; family Viverridae; genus Paguma; species Paguma larvata. The sequence continues at coordinate 199,904 of JAINVK010000389.1, forward strand.
ATTTCTGCTGAAATTCAATGAGTTTCTAATTTAAATTCCAACTTACCCTCGTCCTTCTCTTGAAGACCTGCCAGTATTAAACAATTTATCACTCTATTACCTGCAAGATCAAAATCACTAAGATTCAGTCTTTTGACACATTCCCTTCCTATGCAGAACATCAACTGCAGGAAAACAGTGGGTTTATTAGTGGCTAGAGGACACCTGTGAATGGCCAGGATCCAAAAAGAAATACCTTCAGGGGTTTGGGCCCTCTGTCTTGTGTCAGAGCCTAGAGATGGACTCTCTAGGGCCCATGGAAGGGGCAAGCCCCCCACAGACTAGTAAGTAATCGGCATGGGCTCAAGGACATGTGCAGGGATTGGAGTCCAGTCACACTATCTCTGAGCTTGTCTCCTGGAAGCATCTCCGAGCAAGCTGAGGCATCGCTGGCTGAACCCAATCGCTCTTGAGCTCTGGGTCTCTGCCCTGCCAAGCTGTTAAAAGGTTTTCCTCCAGGGCACAGAATGGAAGCATCAGCTCCACGTGCACCAAAATCTAGTTTCCCCAACCCTGGCTGATAGGTGGGTCTCCTAACTACCTTGGCTGTAGGCTGGGCCCCTCCCCAAACCACCATCCATCCAGAGAATTCCAGATATAACTCATTGCCCAAAGATTTCCTGAAGCATTTGAGGAGGGCTGGTTCACACCTGAATGACCCAGCACTCAGGGCTACATGGTTCCCACACCTTCCCTGACACCTGGCAGCTGCCACCAGGTGATACCTGGGACACCAAAGTGCTGGAGGGTCTACAGTGGGGGACACAAGCCTACCTCAATGGGAGGATGGGGGGGGGGCCTTCACCTAGCACAGACATGGTCACTGTGTGTGTGAGCCCCCTGTCCCCAGCCCCAGTCTTAGTGACTTGTCAGCTTCATCATACACTGACGTTAAAATGGTCTCAAACATTCCTCCAAATCAGGTTCTCTCCCTGTTGAGTTGTCCCCCTGACCTGAGGTCTGGATTGAAATGTAAGTTTTTCTTACGCCATTCAGGAATCTACAATTACTCCATCTCCCAACATGCCTCCAAGTTATTTGGGTCACACTTCAGCCACTCTCCTGCCTGAAATCTTTCCTCTAGGAAAACTTAATGTGTTCATTCTTTTCAAGTACTTGGCCTGTAAGATACTAACAGTGCCTCCTGCATTCAAGTTTCAGCCAAAAATTAGGTGCACTTACACAGAAATATATCCGTTTCAAGTTGTTATTCCAGATTGTTTTACACTTAAAAGACAAACCATTTCCCATACAGAGAGGATTTGTATGGATTTCCTAAGCTTTAAGGTGGAATAAGCATTTCCTCACATGTCTTGAGGACATGTGAGGGCCCTGCAAACACTTGAAAAGTCACTTCATCAACTGCAGTTTATCACATCAGACCCACTGCAGGACCATCATTAGCACTGGAAAACCCTCTCCAGGTAGTTCTACTCGACAGCCTCAGTGTCAGTCCCTACAATCCCTGCCCCTGCTGCACAGTGAGGTGAGAAACGCCAAGGGGGCCACTGCTCTCAGGTACAGCTGATGACGGGTACAGGCTATTTCCCTATAGGAGTAGGGCTTTACCCAAGCTGCATGCTGAGATTTCCCACAGAGCTCAAAAATAGAAATCCCCGAGACTTCAGTACGTTTGGGCTGAGGGTCATACACTGGCAATGATCTTTGAAAAGAGGACTCCACTACTGGGAAGGAGTCTGCAGCTGAATTCACTTGTACACACAATACATAATCTCACTGACCTTAGACACCAGGGAGTGAGGGGGACTTGACCAAGGCCTTACACTGGAATTTACTGTTGGCCAAGGTCAAGGAAAGACTAAAGGGACAGTACTTATGAGTGCACTCTCTGGAAGGCCTTTATGCACAAGACAACGGACACGTCAGGGGTAGCAGTCAGCTTGATGCATATCACATCTCCAGGACGAGTCAACTAACATAGAAGCATAAGTCACTAGACAAAAAGATGCCACTTGATGTATTCAGGATGGTGCAGAAGATCAGTGTGGCAGGAGCACCAATAATCGAGGAAATTCAAACTCAGAGTAGACAGACATGGAAAAGAGAAATCCCTCTCCTGAGTAGCCTAACAAAGCTTGGTTTGCATACCAGGACAGTGAAAGTTTCCCATTATAATGCTATGGGTATTGGCCCTGAAAATTACCTTCCATGCCTGGACTTTTTACGTCTAGGGTGAAAAGAACATCTAGTTCATTCCCCATATGTGTGATGGTGGGTTTCAAGATTTCTGCTTAAGTTGAAGCCGCGTGATGGTGGGTTTCAAGATTTCTGCTTAAGTTGAAGCCGCGTGATGGTGGGTTTCAAGATTTCTGCTTAAGTTGAAGCCGCGTGATGGTGGGTTTCAAGATTTCTGCTTAAGTTGAAGCCGCGTGATGGGTGGGTTTCAAGATTTCTGCTTAAGTTGAAGCCGTGTGATGGTGGGTTTCAAGATTTCTGCTTAAGTTGAAGCCGTGTGATGGTGGGTTTCAAGATTTCTGCTTAAGTTGAAGCCGTGAGTGAAAGATAAAGGGAATTCAGGAATTGTTAGGATGTTCATGTAGATCACATGTCAGGACTCCACAGCATCCCCAAGATCCCTGATGGAACCCTTGCACCCTCACCTGTTCATGGTACCCCACACCCAATTCCCATCTTCCCCCAGCAGATCCAACCCCAGAGACAGGGAGACAACTGAGGACTAGGAATCTTGCCTGAACTTTAACAACTTGAAGGTCAAAGCCTACTGCACCTGACACAAGGGATGCCATGGCTGTTTCCGGTCCCTATATCTGATGGCATGAAAAGCTGTGTAATTGAATAAGAGGACATCCAGTTCTGTCTTGTGCCTGGGGCTCAGGTGAAACAGAGACCAAGGGCAGGGAGAAAACTCAGTTTCCTGGTGCCTTCAGACCCGTCGTTCTCTACACTCTCGTCGATTGCTTTTGCTCCAAAGAGACTCCTTCTCCATCATGGTGACTTTCAGATCATAGAGAGTTGGAAACCTGCCTTTCCTACTTGCAGGACCAGGTAACTTCTCTGTGGGGTTCCTGGGCCTCATTTCTTTCATTTGATGTGCAGCTCCTGCTTCTCACCCCAGTAGACACATTTTGCATTATAATCAAAGTACTCAGCATAGTTTTCTAAATTTTCCTATTTTAGACACATTCTCCACATTTCCTCAAACACGTTGATCAAAGTCAATCTATTCAAGACAGGTCTTCAAAGTTTTGTCTTGAACAGTTCATCAGGTATGAACACATACATGTATACATACACTGGTCATTTCATGTTCCTAAAAATGCCTAAATTAAGGTGCAACTAGAATTAGGGTATTTGCACAAAATTGATTTCCCACAGAGAATATTAGCTTAGTTAGAACTCCGTTGCATGATGGGTCATAGAGAGCACCCATCACCTCACTCCAAGGACAGAAATGAACATTTCTACCAGGTGCTAGGGTTGGTTGAGAACTTCTGACATGTCTGTTAAACACCACGCTAAGGGTCATAGTAGATCTGCTGCACTGGACAGTGCACCACAGGGCAGTCATTGACAACCTTGGGTACATGCACATCTGACCAGGACTGCATCAGAACCACCCTCATCAGTGGCCTTCTGCCCAGAACTGTGTCCAGTTACCCATGTAGGAGGGTTGGTCTGAACACCAAGGACAAGACACGCAACGTTGCCCGTGAGGATGCTACTCCCAGTGTCCATGGGAAAAGCCCACTTGATGCCACAACTAGGTCAATTCCAGAGTTAAAAACCATCAGTTAATTTCACACTTATGTATAGGCTGGTGATTCTGTATTTCATACTAGCCTGGAAAGTTAGCAAGGAGAAAGAATTAATCAGGGGTGTGCCTTTCTGAAAATGCCCCAAGCTTTCATTCTCTAGGTAGGGGCATGGGGCCCAACGAAGCTTCATCTATCCACATACATTGTGGTCAGGCACACCCTCTCCCAGGGACCAAATCAAACACTAGTTTAGTGGCCCTGTGATCACAGAGATGTACTCCAAGTCCTAAGTCCTTGAATTAGCCAGTTCCGGTGGACTGGCCAACCCACCCAGAGGGTGAGACAGAACTCTCCTTCTTTGTGGTTTTTAAAATGACCAGAAAGTCTCAGTTGGTTCATCCATACCTGACTAGTCATGGGTGAGTTTTAATCCCTATAAGAAGAAATTCTGGCAAGAGGCAGAGCCTATACACAACCTTTGACAACACCTTCAAAGAGGTGCTTGTTTAGACAAATCTACAACCTGGAATTTCAGCCTGATTATGGAATTGTTTCATTAAAGATGTTTTTTTTTTTCTCCTAGAGCCAAGGCCTCTGCTGCAGCCACATTTCACCAGGTTCTTAGGCCAAGAAGCATCCAAGCTTGATCCTCTTCATGTTTACTGGAGTAGAGGTACTGGAGCAGCACTGTAAGTCTTGCGCCTGGCATTGCTCAATCCAAATGTCAGTTGGGATAGGAAGAATAACGCAGACCCCTGGGACTAACTGGGTCCCCAAAGATCAATATGAGTCCTACTCCGTTCATGTAGATTATAAACTGAAGAAATAAAGTACAGACTTCTAAATGAGATGTTTCCCTATAAAGCTAATTACAATGAAGTTCTTCCAGAAGCCCTTTGCACAACTTTCTACTTATCCAGGAAATATTTCCCCTCTGAATGCATGAAATCATGTTGATGTATTCTGTTGGGGTTTACACTGAATAAATACCTGAAACTTAGATAAAAAATTGTTGACTATGTGACTCTGGAAACCCCAGCTTCTCTCTAGACCACAACACACCTCACCCAAGATTCCACTCACAGTCCAGCTCAGGTGCAGGTGTGTGATGGCAGAAGCGAATAAAGGCCCAAAACTGGACAAACTATCTGGGATAGTATCCTGGTTGTCCGTAACTCCATTCTCAGGAAGCCCCTGGAATCCACCAGGACACAGCCCTCAGCTCAGACAGTCCCAGCTGAGAAGGTGCTGAAAGTCACAGCTATTTCCCAGGACCTCTGAACTCAACCCCACACAACCAGCCATTGGTGGAAAGTGAGGAATAGCATGGACACCCCTCTTCCATACCATGGCTGGGGGTTGAGGAGCCAACACTAGGCGACATGGGCAAGTGGATCTAGAACCTCACTAAGCCTGGAGGCAGGTGAAATCCCTCTGGCCATCTTCAAGATCTGTTATCAGAAATCTCACCACATCCCACAGCTCTGTCACCCCCAGAAGGCCATCAGCAGACAAATGAGCAAATGCTAAGAAAAGGCTTTGCAGATCAGCACCTCATTGCAAAGTAGAAAAACAAGGTCACCAGGGTCGCTGTCACCTGCCATATATTCACATGGGATTCCAGTTTTGAAAACAACTGCCTTTGCCAAAAACCCAAAGCCATTGGGATGGGTCACATCTTATGGATACAGGGGCTGCTCTGGCTGAGGGCAGTCTCACCTTGACTGCTACTTGGCTCAAGAACCCGAACTTTAGACAGGACCAGGGCCCCTCAGAGGCTTAGAGAACACAGAAGTGATGTATGATGATGATGACCTCCAGGACCAGGCCAGGCACCTGAGCCTTCCCCAGTCACCTTCAAGCCCATCTCCAGAACTTCACTCAACAGATGTTCCCAGCTCTCCCCAGGAGTGGGTCTGGACCTCCATTATCTCTGAACCAGATCTAGAGGCTTGGATAGTCTCAGAATACTGATCCAAATTGAACTGGAGAGACAAGGTATTAGCACAATCTACTGTAACCATGAAACCTTTCCTTCATCAAGGCTAAGGTCATGAAATAAAATGAAACAGACAACGTTTACCTCCTCCTTGGTGGCCATGATTGAGGAGACTGGGAAGCCAAAGAGCTGGTAGGGGATTCAGCTTCCTAGGGCCTTGAGATCGACACTCTTCTGCTGCTATCTCATTAATTCTTAGAGCTCAAAGGCTCTTTGACCTTCCAACCAGTAACTTGCACATTCAGAGATTACAGCTGTTCCATCCCACCTTCTGCATTTTCCAGGAGGGTAGCATCGTCCATTCATTGACTAGAATTGTGCCTTACCCTCTCATTGATATCGAGCTGCTTGTTCTTTGATAAGTTATCTAAGTATTTGTTGTATATATGCACCTGTATACTGGGTATGTTGGGGTCACGCTCTTTCTCCAATTTCTGGTGAGAAGTGAAGGAGTTTTTTCTCCTGATTTAGATCAACTTACCCTCATCTTTCTCTTGAAGAGCTGCCATTATTAAACAATTCATTACTCTATTACTAAGAAGGTCAAAATCACTAAGATTGTCCTTTGGCAAATATTGCCTCCCTATGCAGAACATCAACTGCAGGAAAACTGAGAGGGATTAGTAGTCGCTAGAGAGCACATATGAATGGCCAATTTCCAAAAACCATCTTCTTCAGGGAATTGGACCCTGTGTCTTGTGTGTCAAAGCCTAGAGAGGGACTTTCTACGATCCATGGAAGGGGCGAGCCCCCCCACCACTAGTCAGCCATCAGCATGGGCTCAGGCACATGTGCTAGGACTGGAGTCCAGTCACACGATCTCTTGAGCTTCTTCCCTGGAAGCATCTCCAAGCAAGTGGAGACATTGCTGGCTGAACCCAACCAGTCTCAAGCTCTGGGTCTTTGCCCTGCCAAGCTGTTCAAAGATTTTCCTCCAGGGCACAGAATGGAAGCATCAGCTCTAGGTGCACTAGGAGCTAGTTTCCCCAACCCTGGCTGATAGGTGGGTCTCCTAACTACTGTGGATGCAACCTGGGCCCCTCCAAAACCACCACCTAGAGGATTGCAGAACTCATTGGCCACAGATTTTCTGAAGCACCTGAGGAGTGAGGACCAAACATGATGCTGGTCTCACCCATACTCATATCTGGATGACCCAGAACGCAGGGCCACCTGGTCCCCACAACTTCCCTGACACCTGAAGGTGCCAGCCACCACGAGGGGCTACCTGGCACACCAAACGGTTGGACAGTTACAGTGGGGGAGGCACGGATACCTTAATGAGAGGGTCAGGGTGCACTCCCCTTAAGCACAGACATGGTTATTGTGTGTCGGAGCCCCCTTCCCCAGATCAAGTCTTAAAGTGACTGGTCAGCCTCTCCTCACACACTGGGGTTAAGATGGTCTCAAACATTCCCTCAATCATGTTCTCTCACCCTGTTCAGTTACCCCCTGACTGGTACTCCCTACTGAAATAAGTTTTCCTCCTGCCATCGAAGATTCTACAATGACCCCATCTCCCAAAATGCCTCCAAGTCACTTCTATGGCATTTCAGTCACTGTCCCAGGCACCCCCCAGCTCTGACCCATGAAGCCCTTCCTCCAGGAGAACCTAGTATGTTCATTCACTTCTAGTACTTTGCCTGTAGGATATGGACAGTGCCCCTTGTATTCAAGTATTCAGCCAAGAACTTAAATGTATTTACACAGAAGTGTGTCCATTTCAGGTTGGCCTTACATTTATACTGTAGATGGCTTCTCTTTTAAGTGCTAAACATTTCGCTTACAGTGAGGATTTGCCACAAGCTTTCAGGTGGAACATGAGCGTTTCCTCACATGTCCTCAAGTAGACAGCCCTAAGAACACGTGAAAAGACACCAAATGCAAAATCTCTCCAGTCAATCTCAAAGAATTCTAGGTCCTCTTCCTTAAGCCGCCTTATGTTCACACAAAGCCCTCTGCCATCTCTCAGAGAGTAAACTGGGCTGTTCTGGACCCTCTTGAGGCTGAGCTGCTGCACCTAGAGAGCACATTAGGACCACTGGGGACCTTCAGAACGGTTGCTAGTTGGGCCCAACCTGGATCATCACAGCAGACTCACTGAAGAAGGTCCCCTCCTCAGCACTGGGAAACCCTCCCCAGGTAGTTCTAATCAGCAGGCTGAGTGTGACTCACCCAAGCCCAGCCCCCTGGAGCATGTGAGGTGGGGAAGTTGAGGAGGTTCCTGCTTTCAGGTGTGGCTCATGACAGGGTTCATGCTATCCCTCTATGGGAGGAAAGCTCTACCCAAGGCAGCATGTTGAAATCACCCACAGACTTAAAAAAAAAAAAAAAAAAGTCCTTGATGTACTTCAGTGCATTTGCACTGAAGGCCCAACAATGGTAATGATCATTGAAAAAAGGAGTGCACTGTTGCTGCAGGACTGGGAAGTAGTCTACAGCTGAATTCACTTGCATATGTAATCCCTGCTCTGATTGACCTCAGACACTGGGCAGGGGAAGGGGACTTAACCAAGGACTTACACTGGAATTTGCCAAGTGTTGGGTGAAGTCAAGCACAGACTACAGAGGGGGTCACTCTCAGGAAGACCTTTATTCCCAAGATGACTGACCCCACAGGCAGGAGTTGGATCCACCTGGATTAATAGCACTGGTGGGTGACATCCAGCTAACAGAAGGAGCACAACCCCTGAGGCCAAATTGTGCTCCGTGTACTCAGGATGGTGAAGAGAAATGTGGCTGGAGCACGGATAGTGGACAAAAACTAGCCTGATCTGATCAGGTAGACATGGAGGAAGAGACCACTGTCCAGACACAATAGGTTTGGTCTACACACCAGGACAGTGTAAGCAGGGTCCACATCAGAATGCTATGGCTGCTTTCCATGGGGGTGACTATTTACTTCTAGTTGACAACATCTAGTTCATGCCCCATAGGTGTGATGGTGGTGTTCAAGATTCCTGCTTAAGCTGAAGCTTTGAGTGAGGGATGAAGGGAATTCAGGAATTGTTGCCTATGAAGAGATGCTGTGGGCTCCCTGGCATGTGAGTTTTTGGACATCCTAAGGTTCGCGATGGGACCCCTGCACCCTCGTTGTCCATTGTATGTGCACACCCATTTATTGTCTCTTACCCAGGTATAACTAGTGCCCCAAGCCCTTAAATCAACCAGAGGGTTCATGGGTTGACATGATGGTAGGTGAGGTAGTTCTCCCCCTTTGTAGTTCAAGCTGCCAGGACTAAGGGGACCATAAGATGATCCCAGATCGGGGCACATGGGAGTGCTGAGTCTCCTCTTAGACCTTCCTCCTCAAAGGGAACTGAGGTCTTGAAACCCAGGGCTCATTCCCAGTGCAGAACCCACCATCTAGTGGGAATCATCCTACTCAGAGCTGCTTGGCCACTCTGTGTGCAGAATGGGTCTAATTAAATCTCATCCAAGCCTTCAGGGGTGGCTAGACGTCAATTTGCATTGGACGCAGCAACTATGAGCACAGCAGACATTTCTACACTTGGGATCACCTGACTCCCAAACTTCCAGCAAAACAGTTAAGTATGTGCCAATTCTGAGTCCTGGAAGAAGCTTCATTGCTGCCAAGAGGTGATGGGTCACAGGGAAAGCCAGGAAGGTAAAAGGAAGCACATCGAGAAAGGCAGCTTCTGGAAGGTTGATGGAAAGTAGATCTTTCATTTCATTACACAAGCATTTCCCATCTGAGAAATACATGCTATGCACTGTGCTGTTTTACAAATTGAAGGTTTTCAATCAAGACATGCCTGGTAGATGGTGTTATTACAACTCATTGGCAGATTAGGTGGTAGCTTCCTTAACCCAGCTGCACTTCTAAGAGCTGGGGATAGACTCAGCAGCGAGGTCCCAGCCCACTAATCTGCTACATGCTGCTCCTGACACCTTCCTGGGCTGGTCCTTCAATATTCCTGATGTTAAGGGGACCGTGAGTCTGCTCTGATCTGTGGGCTCCCTCAATTTGCATCTCTTGTCCTACCTCCTGTGCTCATGCTCTCCCTGGAAGCTTGATTACAGTGGCTTATTTATCAGACGTGCTTTCAAGTCCTTCCCTATTGATTCCACCCATGGTCATTTTCCACTGTTGGTTTGTAGTGAGTTGTGTTTGTGCGGACTTTAGATAAACAGCATAGGGGATTTTTCTTGCTGGGATTGGAGGATTTGGTGTCCTTGAACATTGACATAGGTCTGTGCTCAAGTTTGGTACCTTGACTCCAACTGATTTCACTTTAGTTCACAATTTTACGCTGAAGATTGTTTGCTTCTTCAGATGGTAGGATTTCCAGCCAACTCAGAGAACAGGAAAACCTGGTGGAAAATCCAGATGAAACTAAAGCAAGAGGAGGATCCTGAATATGTGATAGAATTTAAAACCCTTCTGAGCCTCCATGTTCACCACACGGGGGCCATGCCCAGGACAGGAATGAGCTGGTCTCCTGAGACTCCATGGTCTATATAGTGCTCTGACAAGTAAGGATTGCTCTCAGACATCCCCTGGCCCTCCTCACAGCAAGGCAGACACCCCCACCATGGAAAACTGGTCTATACTCATGGTGATGTCATGAGTTGGTCACCTGGATCCCATCATCCCTGAGGCAGGATCAAGTCACAAGGGAAAATTCAAGATGAGGGATAAAGAGGAGCTGGAAAAAAAAAAAAAAAAAACACCTCCAGAAGCTGATACACTATTTTGTAGGTCATTACTGATCATGTGCCCTGCAGGACCTTTAAGTGTCAGGACTGTAATGGGACACCTGTCAAGATCAAGAGCTAGACTAGACCCAGAGCTGAGCCAAGAGAGAGAAGAAGTTGGTGCTACAGCTCCTTCAAGAAGCACAAAGTGGACAAGGAGACCATGACGGGGACAAAGGTCCTTGGTCTGCATGGAGGATTATCAACCTACCCAAAATGAATTCCCTGTGCCTGCTGGCTGGAAGGTGTCAGAGGAGACCATCAAGAGTGGCCCCTGATGAACCTCCACCAGCAGCCAGGCAGTCAAGCCTCCTCATCCCACTATGTCCTTAGCATGGTCATTCTGCCTGCTTTCCCTACTGCAGGTCTGTTCCAAGGACATTCCCTTGAGACAATGAGAGGTGTTAAGATGATCAGCAGAGTATGCATGCCTCCTGTGCAGGAGATCTACTCATCTTGGGACCACCTGAGACAGTCCAGTTATCTCTGTTCTATTCCTTATTAGACCTGATCACCGCCTGGAGTCTCCTGCTCATTCTTCAGTCTCTCCTTGCCCTCCCACACATGGACTAATTTCAAATTACACAGAGCAAGCCCCTGACCAGATTCCACCAACAGAGGACAAGAGGCAACTCAGAGATTTCTCTAGCATGAGGAACCCTTAGCAGCATGGTACCCAGACAGATAGGACAGGGCTGTACACAGTGATGCAGGGTGTGGATTAAAGCAGAAGCGGCAGGGCACGGGGAGGGCCTCTTAGTTCACTAGGGCTTTGATACCCAGCGGGGAATACAACCAGAACAGGCTCAGAGCTTTGCCCAGGGCTGCAGACCAAGATGTCTGGAGGATAGAGAACCAGCACTTCACAGGAAGCACAGCCAAGGCTGAAATGATCGCCTGGATAAGAGGACTAAGGAAGACAAGGATGGGGGCACTTGGGTGGCTCAGTTCGTTAAACGAACAACTTTGATTCCTATCATCTCACGGTTCATGGGTTCAAGCCCCACGTCAGGCTCAGGGCTGACAGCTCAGAGCCTGGAGCCTACTTTAGATTCTATGTCTCCCTCTCTCCCAAAAATAGACATTAAGAAAATTTTATGTATATATTATATATATTGAAGAGGATAAAGATGTAAGCCAATGCAGTTGAAGCCACAAATGCAAGATGTACATCTCTGGTTTTAAATTCAAACTCTTCTGCACAAGGATAGGCTCCCACTGCTTTCTCCATAATTTCCAGAAGGCTGCTAGGCGGGTGGTTGGCAAATGTGCCTAAAAAGGTTTTTTGTTGTTAATAACTTAGCTTCATTAACGTGTGTTGTATTGACCTGCCTATTAACCATTGGCCTTGAAGGACTTCCCTGGAGTTTTTCCAGAGTAGACATGGCCCACCAAAGTGGCCAAGACCTAGACAAGGATTCGGGGGTAGAGTGGGCAATGCCTTCAAGATCTGTGCAGCTACCTCCCAGCTCCAAGACCGAATCACCACCCAACCTTCCATTTGTGGAATGTGTGGGTACCCTCAGATGTCATCTATCCCCTGGTCCCAGCAGGAAGGCCTGATCCCTGAGCCTTGCATGGTCATGACCATGTCCTTTCCTGCCTTTCTCCCAATAGCTCCCAAATCCCAGTGGATATTCAATCTTCCCTATGATTCAGATCCTGGACTTGAAGCTCATTGGGATCAGGGGTCTATTTTAGAGAGATGAGACTTCAAGATTCCCTGCCTTTTCTAAAACCAATAAAGAATTGAAATGGAACTGGATCACCTGGAGGTACAGCCTATGGCCGGGGCTAGAGAAGGTGATAAAATACAGGAAGACGAGGAGACATTGAGGCAGTCCTGTATTCTGTGGACCTGGTACTGTCAGCCCTGTCATTCTCGCTCCATCTTGCTCCTACATGGAAGATCCTTTACCACTAACCAGGAACCTCCACTACCCTGAACCTGATCAAGAACTTACCATTGGAAAAGGGAACTTGATTCAGTTTGAGAAAGAAAAATCAGTCGTGTAGCAGCTAATCCTCCCCATCCCCAATCCCAGTGTGCAGAAAATACAATTTGAAATCCAGTAAGATGATCGCTCTTCCTATCTGAACCCTGGGGGAGGGGGAGGAGGGAGGGGGGAGGTGAGCCCAGAGTAAACACAGGCCAAGGGACAGCATGGAATCAGGTACTTGGCTGACTTGGAATCTGTCATCTTTTTTACATTCATCTGCTCATCAGTCATGCTCCCTGGAGGACACTTTTCCTGAAGAGATCCGAAAAACCTAAGGTGAGCCGTTGCTTAGCTACAGACAGAAAAGTGCTCGGTGTACCTGGGCTAACTTGGGAACTCAGATCTAGGCTCAGTAGCCCTTTCCCCATGAGTCAAACTCCAGGCTAGCTGGGCCCACTGGGGTTGAAGCAGATGCCCTCAGTATCCTGCAAACCTTCATGTTACCCAAACATGCCAAACCCTGAGGCTCTCCTGCAAGGTTGTACAGAGGCAGCAGCCCCAGGCACTGCATCCCCGAGGTTGCCCCCATGAAGCATGGTGTCATCCTGAGCGGGCTCTCCTGATGTAGACACCCACTCACCTGCTCACTCCTTTTTCCCGCATCTGCCATAGGACTCCAAGGACAATTCTGTACCATATGACATGAAGCATGCAAGAGATCACAGGCTGCCATGTTCTTGTGTTCCCAGGATGACCAAGATCAAGGGCATTGCTCATCCCACCTCCAGAACAAAAGGAGGGTGGGTAAGATAACCGAAGGTGGTATAATGGGCCAAGCAGATGCCGACTGGGCTCCGCAATTGAGACCTTATGGGTAGACTGTTACCTTACTTCCCCACTCAGGTGGCACCTCCTGAAGAAATAATACTACAGGATCTTCTAGAAGAGGCACTGCCCCAAGAAGGTGATGAAGCCCATAGGACCTTTCCATGAAAACAACCACATAGATCTCAGTGGGGTCACCCATGCTAGGCCAATTCTGGGTGAGCTTTCTATCCATCATAGAGAAAAGTAGGACATCCCCTGGCCGAAGAAGTGCTTATAAAGGAGCTTTGAGGACACTTTCAAACTATCCTTTTGGAGACCAGTCTATAAACGTAGAACATTCAATCCTCAGTGTGAAACGTGTCATTGAAAGAAGTTTCAACATATGACTGGAAATTTCCATTTTTTCCTTAAGTTCATAGCACATCATCTCCCAGTTTTCCTGTCAAAGCCAAGCTCAGATATAGGTGTGAAAGGACTGGCAGAGGAGAACAAAGGCCCTGGTTCTAGAGACCATCAAGAAGGACAGTGGTCCAGTGGCCACTCCACAGGCAACACGAGTTGCCATCCACAAGCAAAACTGGAAATCTACCAGTAAACATCCTTGAAATCCAGAGACAGCTCTATAGCAGAGGGGAAGGGAGGCTGAAGGCTATGGCTACACTCCGGGACTTCAGGATCACCCCAACACAAGCAGCCTCCCTGGGAAAAGTGTAGAGGAGCCCGGAAGTTTACCCCATGGCTAGTGGGGGCTGATGAGCACACACTGGGTAACTGGGGCCTTCAGACCTCACAAGTGGACCCAGAACCTGAGGAAGGCAAGTGCAATCTCTCTGGCCCTAGAAATCACAGTACCTCCCAGAGCTCTGTCACACCAGGAAGGCCAACATCAGTCTATTCCATGAGCATTGCCTGAGAGAAGGTTAGGACACACCTGAGGGTCAAGTGGAAAACAAGTTCATGAGAGTCTATTGCCTGCCATATATTCACGTGGGATTCCAACTTTGGAACCAGCTGCCTTTGCTAAGATCCTTAAACCAGTGGGATGGGTCACGTTAATGAACCCCTGTGGATGTAGGGGCTGCTCTGGTTAAGGGCAGTCTGACTTTGACAGCTATATTGCTCAGGAATATGAACTTTAAACATGACCAGCCCCTGGGAGGCTCCGGTGGCCCAGTTAAGAGATGTGTGGTGAGGACCTCAAGGACCCAGCCAGACACCCAGGGCCTGAGTCTTCCCTTGTCATCTTCAAACCCATCTCAACTCCACCCAAGATAAAGTCTCAGATCACCTAGGAAGCAGGACCCAAATTCTCCCTCTGAACCAGATCTGAAGGCTTTGACATTCTCTAGAACATTAATCCAGACTCCATTGGGAAGACAAGGTATTAGCATAGTCCACTGTACCCATGAATCCTTCTTTCCCCAAAGCCAAGGTCATGAATAAACTTCAAAATGGAAACAACCTTGGGCTTTCTCTGTAGCCAGGATAGGAGAGACAGGGAAGCCAAGGACTAAGAGGGGGCTCAGCTTCCTGAGGCCTTAAGATTGAGATAGCAGGGGGAGAAGTGTGGCCATTCATTCTTAGTGCTCACAGGCTCATTGACCTTCAAGGAAAAAGCTTGTACATCAGGGAGAACAACCTTTCAAATCCTGCCTTCAGCATTTTCTAGGACAGCCTTGACCTGTCATGTAGAAGTTCTAGGCCTCATATTCCTAGGCACTGAGCTTCAGCTGCTTCAATGGAGTATTTGAGTTGTGTAAACATTCATCCATGTACATCGAGGCTATAAGGTCTTACATCTGTTTCTCCACATGCCTCAAGAATTGTCCATGAACTTTCCTCCCGATAGAAATTCCAGTTTACTCTGGCCTTTCTTCAAAACCATTACACAAAACCCTTCACTTTTCCTGTCCTTAAATTTAGTCAACACCATTCGGATTTGCTTTTTGGTCTTAGTTGATTTCCGGCTTCAAGTCTGGTCTCGAGGTGCCCCTACCACCATTGTCCCTCACCCTCCGAGGTGGCACCTGCACAGGAATCTGAGACAGCCTTTTCCAAAGTCCCAGAATGGAGACTGAAGGATATCTAGAGACACAAAGAAAGAGAGAAATCCAGAATGATAAATAAGGTCACCATCAAATAAGATGATGGCTGAGGAGTCAGACATTGTGCTAGTATTGGCTCCCCGGGTCCAGGTTCCCCAAGAGCCTTCTGGGCCCAGCAGAGAGCCTTTATGAAGACTCTGATGAAGACCTTGAGACCATGCCACAAAAGGAATCCTCCCAATGCTACAGCTTCCAGGCTAAGGTTCAGGAAATTCTGCTCTGAGGATGCAGCTGGGCCCAGGGAGGTCCTCAGACATCTCCAGAAGTTTGCTAGACAGTGTCTGAGACCCAATATTCACACAAATAAACAGATTGTAGAGATGCTGGTGCAAGAACAATTCCAGGCCATCCTGTCTATCTCAGAGCTCAGGCCCAGAAATGTCAGCCTGGGGTCAGAATCACTGGCTAAGCCCTCCACTGGGTTCTTGCTCAGCCTGCATGTGAGAAGTCACCAAGGTTCTCTTTGTTGGTCCAAGAGCCAATTACAGTTATGGGGAAATGTGAACCTCAGTTTTTTTAGTTTGCCTTTGACTAGTTGTAGTAAGAGTCCATGAAAACCCATGTCTGGACTGAGGCAGCTCTCATTCCTGGGACTGAGCTCCAGAAAGAGCTTCTCTACCTTCATGTTAAGGCAGTCAGCCTGTTGATTTTGCTCTGCTGAATGCCTCCATTTCTGCCCTTTCTGACATGCTTTGATGTATTATGTATCCAAAGAGATAATTGCTTCAACTTTTAGAATTCTTGATTCTTGCTGTGGTGGCATAAGTGGAAGCTTCTGTAACCCCATCCAGGAAATGCACTTGAGATGTCCTTGAAATATTAAAGTTTGGCCTTAAAAAAATTAGGATTCAGCCCTTGGACAAATATGGTCTTCCTGCTCAGAATATGAACTTTGCAGAACAGAGTTGACTTCTAGACCACTAGAAGATACTTTTGAGCAGCAATGGATCCAAAAGTGAACATTCCAGAGAACCCAGACTCTTGGTCTTGGGTGTCAAAACCTAGGCAGAGGAACTCTGCTAGGACCAGAGGGTGGGGAATGCACCTGTAGGTTAACGACAAGGTGGCTGCAAGCACATCTGCTGGGTTCTTGGTGCAGTCACCTTGTCTCTGAACCCCTCCCCCTGGGGCAGGTCTGGGGAGGTAGACACCGGTGCCTGAACCTAATTAGACCAGGCTCTGTTTACCCTGGGAGGCCTTTCAAAAGACCTTCCTTCAGGGGCACAGAAGGCAGCTACTACAGAACCAGAACCTGGGGGCCTCTTGGTATTCTTGGTACGGGGATACTGGGAGTTCTCTTGGTACTGGGGTTGACTATGGGAAGACAGCCAGTAGCTACCCCTACCCACCTACCCATCCATCCAGAGGCCTCAAGAAACAACTTCCTGCCCTCCGATTTCATGAAACATCTGTTGGTCAGTAGTGACTATGATGTTGCTCTGACCCAGGCTCGTCACCTGGATGACCCAGCAGTCAGGGCCACTTGGTCCTCACCTTTTACCTGCAGACCCCAGGGAGAGACCAACCATCACCAGGGACACCATAGGGCTTGAAGGTCTATAGTAGGGGAGGGAAGGCTCCTTGCAGAGGTTCAGGATAGGGCTTCCCTCAGAACAGACATGGTCCTGGTGTCTGAGTCCCCGGTCCACAGGCCCAGCTCACCTACACTCAGCCTCTACTCAAGCACTTGGGTTTAAGTGACCAGAAAATCCCTCAGTTCCTCTTTGCTCCAATTTCTTTTCCCCTGATAGTCTTACTATATAATGTTCCTCCCATCATCCAGAAATATAGAGTGACCCCCTCTCTCCAAATGCCTCCAAGTCACTTCCGTGACACTTCAGCCACCATCCTGGGCTCACCCAAGCACCCACAGTTCTTACCCATGAAGACCCTCCAGGTAAACCTACTATGTTTATTCACATCTAAGTACTTTGCCTGTAGGATACTGATACAATGCCCTTTGTATTAAGTATTCAGTCAAAAATTAATTTACAAAGAAATTTAACTGAAGTTTTATTTGTGCTGAAAATGTTGTACACTAAAATGTGAAACCATTTCTCACAGGGAGGATTGGCTATAAGCTTTAAGGCTAAACAGCATTTCCTCACGTGATCTCAAGACAGACAGCCCTACAAACATTTGCAAAGTCACTTCAATTGCAGAGTCCCTCCAGAGTCCATCTCAGGAAGAATTCTAGGTCTGGTCCTTGTCCTCTGCCCTAGCTGCTACTTATGAAGCTCTCTTGAGTCTCCCCAGGGGAAAAAAACAAGGAACGTAAAGAATCCAGACTGAATGGACCTTCCTGGGGCTGAGCTGCTGCACCCGAAATACATGTTAGAAGCATCAAGGACCTTCAGAACTGCTGCTACTTGGGCCCCCCCTGGATCACATTAGACTCACTGAAGGGACCTCAGCAGCACTGGGAAACATTATTCTCCAGGTAGTTCTCATCTACAGCCTCCGTGTGCAGCCCCTGCAGCACAGTGAGGTGGGGAAGTCAAGGAGGCTCCTGCTGTCAGGTGCAGCTCATGACAGGGTACAGGCTATTCCTCTATGGGAGGAAATCTTACCCAGGTTGCATGCTGAGATCACTCAGATGCTTCAAAGGTTTAACAGTCCCTGGACCTCAATCCCAGAGTACTGAAGTCTCACACTAGGAGTTAACTTCGAGAAAAGGAATCCACTTTCACCTCAGGACTGGGACGGAGTCTGCAACTGAATTCACCTGCACTCACGATCCAAGATCTCACTGAACTCAGACAGCAGTGGGAGAGGGGGGTCTTGACCAAGGACTTACACTGGAATTTACCACGTGTTGGTGGAGGTCAAAGACAGACTAAGACCGTACATGAGTGGTTCACTGTCTGGGAGGCCTTTATGCACAAGATAACAGACACCTCAGGGGTAGGAGGCCAGCCTGATGAAAAGCCCTGGGAGGTTACATGCCACTAACACAGAAGGAACACAGCTCCCAAGGCATAAGGATGTTTTATGTTCTCAGGATGGTGAAGATCAGTGTGGCTGAAACACAAATAATTGAGGAAATTCAGCCAGTTGAGTGGACAGACAAAAATTCCTGTCTTGAATAGCCTAACAAAGAGGCTTGGTCTGCACACCAAGGACAGTGAGAAAGATCCCCATCAGAATGCTGTAGCTGTTGACCTTGAAAGTGACCTCCATGCCTATACTTTTTACATCTAGTGTGGAAAAAATCTAGTTCATGCCCCATACGTGTGATGGTGGATTTCAAGATTTCTGCTTACGTTGAAGCTGTGAGTGAGATGAAAGGAATTCAGGAATTGTTCCTTATGAGATGGTGTGGCACCCCCTTCATGTGATTTACATGAACATCCTAAGATGCCTGATGGGACCCCTACTCTCTCAGCTGTCCATGCTATCTCCATACGCATTTCCTGTCTCCTTTTCAGCAGACTCCACCCCAGGGACAGTGAGCCATTGTTTAGGACTCAACTTTAAGACAATTTGAACATTAAAGCCTACTGCACCTGACACAAGGGATGCCACGGCTATTTCTAGTCCCCATACCCGATGGCATGGAAAGCTGTGTGAATGAATAAAGGACATCTAGTTCTGTCTTGTGCTTTGGAGTCAGAACACAGACCTCAGGAAAGGGAGAAAACTCAAGCTTCCTGGGCCTTGAGACCCAATCTTCTCCCTCTCTTCCATTGCCCTACCTACACAGACTCCTTCCCCATCATGGTGGCTTTCAAGTCCTAGAGGAAGGAGTTAGAATCCTACCTTCAGCCATTCCTGCCTGAGGGATCAGATGGCTATGCCATCAGGTTCCTGGGCCTCATTCCCTTCCTTTAAAGTGCACCTGCCATGTCTCACTTCAATAGACACTTTTGCATTACAGAACTACCTAGAATAGTTTTATAGGTTTTCACATAACGGATGTTTATTCGTACCTAATCTTTTAGACCTTTTTTTTTTTTTTCACATTTCCTCAGAAATTCACTGGATGATTTCATCTCTTGAGTAAACTCAAAGTATTAATTGAACGGTATGTCAGGTACAAACATCCCTCTATATACACCCATCTTATTTCACCTTCATAACAATGCCTAAAATTAAGACCAAACACTGGATTAGGGTATTTGAAAAAGTATCTTTCCCATAGAGAATATAGGCTTGGTGAGAACAGTTGCCTGATGGGTCATAGAAGGCACCTATCACCTCACCCCTCAGGCAGAAATAAACATTTGCACCCAGAGCTAGGGTTGGTTGACAGCTTCTGGCCTGCATGTTAAATCTCAGGCTGAGGGTCACGTTAGGATCTGCTGCTCTGGGCAGTTTACTACACATCAGTCAATGACAACCTGGGGTACAGGAACATCTGACCATGGCTAGAAAACCACCACCCTAATCAGAGACCTTCCTCCACCCAGAAACAAGCTCCTGTGTCCAGTTACCCATATAAGGAGGGTTAATGCAACACCAAGGACAAGACACAGAGTTGCCAGTGAAGAGGTTACTGCTGGTGCCCCTGAGGGATTTTTAACCTCAGAACTATTTCAATTCCAGAATGAAGAACCGTCAGCTAGTTTAAGAGTTCTATGCAGGAGCACACGGACCCTGAGATCGAAGCCCTCGGTTCAGCTGAACCACTGTTAACCCGAAGAGGCAGAAAATCTCCAGATGTCTTCTAATAACCACCAAGTTTTTATCCAAATGTCATGGAGAAACACCAGTGACCTCCCCAGGACACCCTCCAACGACCTGAAGACATCTACCGAAGTAGCCATGTTAAGTTTTCATAACATCAACTATCAAGTTAAAAAGTGACGAGTGGCTTTCTTGTTGGTCGAAAAACAGTTGAGAAAGAAATATTAACAAATATCAATGGCATCATGTGACCTGGCCTCAATGCCATTCTGGGACCCACAGGTGGAGGCAAATCTTCGTTGTTAGAGGTCTTAGCTGCAAGGAAAGATACACGTGGATTATCTGGGGATGTTTTGATAAATGGAGCACCTCGATCTGCCAATTTCAAATGTAATTCAGGTTATGTGGTACAAGATGATGTCGTGATGGGTACCCTGACAGTGAGAGAAAATTTACAGTTCTCAGCAGCTCTACAGCTTCCAACAACTATGACGACTCATGAAAAAAAATGCACGGATTAACAGGGTCATTCAGGAGTTAGGTCTGGATAAAATGGCGGATTCCAAGGTTGGAACTCAGCTTATCCGTGGCGTGTCTGGAGGAGAAAGAAAAAGGACTAGTATAGGGATGGAGCTTATTACTGACCCAGCCATCTTGTTCCTGGATGAGCCCACGACCAGCTTAGACTCAAGCACAGCAAATGCTGTCCTTTTGCTGCTGAAAAGGATGTCTCAACAGGGACGAACAATCATTTTCTCCATTCATCAGCCTCGTTATTCTATCTTCAAGTTGTTTGATAGCCTCACCTTGTTGGCCTCAAGAAGACTAATGTTCCATGGGCCTGCCCAGGAGGCCTTGGGATACTTTGCATCAATGGGTTACCAATGCGAGCCCTATAATAACCCTGCAGACTTTTTCCTGGATGTCATTAATGGAGACTCCTCTGCTGTGGTATTAAATAAAGAGGACCAGGCAGCTGAAGCCAAGGAGACTGAAGAGCCTTCCAAGAGAGATACTCCACTCATACAAAAAATAACTGAGTTTTATGCCAACTCTGACTTCTGCAGAAAAACGAAAGATGATTTAAATCAACTCTCAGGGGGTCAGAAAAAGAAGAGCTCAGCCTTTGGGGAGATCACCTATCCCACCTCCTTCTGTCATCAACTCAAATGGATTTCCAGGCGTTCATTCAAAACTTTATTGGGTAATCCACAGGCCTCTATAGCTCAGATAATTCTAACAGTCATCCTATGATTGGTTATAGGTGCCATTTTCTATGATCTAAAAAATGATCCTACAGGAATCCAGAATAGATCAGGGGTGCTCTTCTTCTTGACGACCAGTGTTTCAGCAGTGTGTCAGCCGTGGAGCTTTTTGTGGTTGAGAAGCTCTTTATACATGAATGTATCAGTGGATACTACAGAGTGTCATCTTAGTTCTTTGGAAAACTGTTATCTGATTTACTACCCATGAGGATGTTACCAAGTATTTACTTGTATAATATACTTGTTAGGATTGAAACCAGTTGCGGAGGGCTTTCTGTTTTAAGGTTTACCCTTATGATGGTGGCTTATTCAGCCAGTTCTAGGACCCTGGCCATAGCAGCATGCCAGAGTGTGGTATCCATAGCCAACACTTCTCATGACCATCTCCTTTGTGTTTATGATGATCTTTTCAGGGCTGTTGGTAAATCTCACAACCATCATGCCTTGGCTATCATGACTTCAGTACTTCAGCATTCCTCACTATGGCTTTGCGGCCTTGCAGCATAATGAAGTTTTGGGACAAAACTTCTGTCCAGGACTCAACATAACAACAAATAGTACCTGCAGTTATGTAACATGTACTGGTGAATATTTGCTAAACCAGGGCATCGATCTCTCCCCTTGGGGCCTGTGGAAGAATCACGTAGCCTTGGCATGCATGATTGTTATCTTCCTTACAATTGCCTACCTAAAATTGTTTTTTCTTAAAAATATTCTTAAATTCCTCTTTAATTTACATGATTTATGTGCACATTTAAAAAGGGAGCATCTTGATTTAAAAAAAAAAAAAGTTCTATGCAGACTGGTGTTTCTACACTTCCCAACTGCATGGGAACACTCAGCAAGGACAAAATTCTGAAGTCAGGGATGTGCATTTGTAGAAATGCCCTAACCTTTCAATCTCTAGGTAGGGGCATGGGGGCCCAAAGATGTTCCACAATCTCTGTGCACTTTGTCATCAGGCACACCCTCTCCCAGGAACCAAATCAAACACTAGTTTAGGGGCACCTGTGATTACAGAGATGTACTTCAACTCCTAAGTCATTAAATTAACCACAGCCTTGTGGATTGGGGAAACTCAACCAGAAGGGTTGCACAGAAGGTCCCTTCCCTTGTGGTTTTTAATACCACCAGAGATATCATTTGGTCCATTGATATTGGACCAGTCATGGGTGATCTTCATATCCCTATTAGAGAAAATTCTGGCCAGAGCCAAAGGATACACACAAGCTTATACAACACCTTCAAAATGTGTGCTTTAGTCCTTTCTACAGACCGAGAATTTCAGCCTGATTAGGGAGTGGTTTCATTTAAAGATGGTTAACCATGTGACTCTGGAAACACCATTTTCTCTCTAGACCACAGCACACCCTTTCCCAGTATTCCACTCACAGCCCAACTCAAGTGTAGGTGTGTGATGGAAGATGAGAACCAAGGACCCTAAACCCAGATGAACCAACTGGGACAGTGGCCTGGTCAGCCCTGACTCCATCCATAGGCAGCCCTTAGAATCCACCAGGACACAGTCCTCAGCTCAGGACACAGTCCTACCTCAGAGGGAGCTAAAAGTCCAGGTACTCTCCAGGACCTCTGAACTCAACCCCACACAAGAAGCCTCCCTGCGGGAAAGTAAGGAACAGCATGGATATCTCCCTTCCCACACTATGACTGGTGAGTGAGGAGCTGACACTGGGAGCCTTGGGCATGTGGATCCAGAACCTCGCTAACCCCAGAGGCGGATGGAATCTCTGGTCCATCTTCACGTTTGGCCATCAGAAATCCCACTACATCCCAGAGCTCTGTGACACCCAGAGGGTCATCAGTAGACAAATGAATTAACAGTGAAGTCTTTGCAGATCAACACCTCATTGCAAGGTCGAAAGAAAACAAGGTCATGCAAGTCTGCCACCTGTCACCTATTCAGGCTAGGGATTCCAATATGAAATCATCTGCCTTTTCCAGTTCCCAAAGGCAGGGGGTCACATTCATGGACTGTGGGCCTTCAGATTACAGGGGCTGCTTTGGCTGAGGGCCGTCTGACTTTAACTGCTGTATGATCTGGAGTATGAACTTTCAACATGACCAGGATGCCTGAGAGGCTTAGGCGGCAAAGTGATATGTGATGAGGATCTCCAGGACCGGAGTCCTTCCTTGTCTTCAAGCCCATCTCAACTTCACCCAAGAGAAGGCCTCATCTCTCCACAGGATCTATATAGATCCTTCATTAATTCTGAACAAGATCTGGAAACTTCAGATCCTCTGAATATTCCCAACTCAAGTTAGCACAGTGCCCTGTACACATGAACTCCTTCCCCAAGGCTAAGGTCATAAACAAACCTTGAAATGGAAACCAACTTTTATCTTTCTTCCTGTAGCCAGGATTGGAGCAGAGAGGCAGGGAAACGAAGAGGCTGGGAGGTGTCCAGCTCTCTGGGGCCTGGAGATTGAGATAGCAGGCAGGGATTGTGGCCATTTATTCTTAGTGCTCACACACCATTGATCTTCAAGGAAAACTTGTACATCACAGAGAACAGCCTTTCAATCCTGCCTTCAGCATTTTTAGGAGGGCAGCCTTGACCTTTCATTTAGAAGTTCTGGGCCTCATCCTCCTACATTGCACTGCAGTTGCTGCAATAGTCTTTCTTAGAATATTTGTGTCACGTATACATCCGTGTATGCATGAGGAGATCAGTCTCCCATCCATTTCTCCACGTGCCTCGCAAGAGATATGAGTTTTCCTCCTGTTATGGATCCCAGGTTACTCTAGTCTCTCTCTTCAAAACCATTATTACACTCAACAGTTCACTTTCTTATTACTAATGAGTTTAGCCAAAATATTAGGATTCAATCCTTGGACAAACATGGTCTTCCTGCTTGGAATACAAACTCGGTGAGAACTGAAAGGACCTCATGGTCACCTGAGGGTGCATATGAGTGGTCATGGATCCAAAAGCTGACTATTCCTGGGAAGCAAGACCCTCCATCTTGGGTGTCAAAACCCAGGCAGAGGGAACTCTGGTAGGACCAGGGGTGGGCAATGCACCCACTGATTAGTCAAAGACAGGGGTAGATGCAGGCACATCTACTGGGTTTAAGTGCAGTCACCCTGTCTGGGAGTCCCTCCTTCTGGGCACCTCTGCCGCGGTAGACAAGGTGCTTGGACCTGGTTAGATAGGACTCTACGTGCTCACCCCAAGAGAAGGCCTCATCTCTTGATGAGGCCAAGAGACCTTTCAAAGACCCTTCTTCAGGGCAGAGAAGGCAGCTGCTGCAGGTACACCAGGACCTGGGTCCCTTCTCTTGGTAGTGGGGATGACTGTAGGAAGGCTGCCAAGTGGATACCCCCACCCACCTACCCATCCCAATGCCTCAAGAGACATCTTACTGCCCTCAGACTTCATGAAGCATTAAGGAGTCAGGTAGGAGGTCCATGCTGCTCTTTTCTAAACTCATGATGCTGCTCTGAATGAGATAGGACCAAGATAACCCAGCATGAAGAGCCACCTGTCCCGACCCTTTCCAGAGACCTGAGGGAAATTCCAGCTGCCACCAGAGAACACCAAGGACACCAAAGGGCTGGAGGTTTACAGGGGAGGAACAAGGCTCTTCTACAAGAGGGTCAGGCTGGAACTCATCCTGAGCACAGATGTGATCCCGTGTCTGAGCCACCTGTTGACAGCCCCATCTCAACTACCCTCAGCCTCTACTCACAA
This sequence comes from Paguma larvata, assembly GCA_030068075.1. Classification (NCBI taxonomy): domain Eukaryota; kingdom Metazoa; phylum Chordata; class Mammalia; order Carnivora; family Viverridae; genus Paguma; species Paguma larvata. Next base: position 224,875 of record JAINVK010000389.1, read on the forward strand.
ACTTGAGTTTAAGTGACCAGCAAATCCCTCAATTTCTCCCTCTGCTCCAGTTTCTTTTCCCATGACAGTCTTACAATTTTCTTCCTGCCATCCAGGAATACAGTGACTCCCTCCAAATGCCTCCAAGTCACTTCTATCACTCATCAGCCATGGTGCTGGGCTCACCCAGGGACCCACAGTTCTGACCTATGAAAAAAAAAACCTATGTTCATTCACATTTAGTACTTTGCCTGTAAGATACTAACACAGTGCCCATTATATTCAAGTGTTCAGCCACAAACCTAAGTATGTTCTAGTGTAAATACATTTGACTGAAATGCCTATATTTTTGCTGAAGTTACTGTTTTACACTAAATGAAACCGTTTAGCTTACAGCAAGGATTAGCCATAAATCTCAAGGCTGAATCAGAGCACTTGCTCACATGTCCTCAAGATGACCGTAGCCCCACGGACACTTGAAAACTACTTCATCAAATGCAAGGTCCCTCCAGAGTCAATCTCAGGAAGAATTCTAGGTCTGGCCCTTATCCTCCTTCCCTGAGCTGCTCTGAGGTTTGTGAAGTTCTCTTTACTCTGAGAATAACTACAGCAAAACCAGATAGACCCTCTTGAGACTGAGCTTCTGCACCCAGAGCACTCATTAGAACCACCTGGGACCTTCAGAACTGCTATTTGGGCCCTGCCTAGATCATCACAGCAAACTCTGAAGAAGGGACCCTCCTCAACTGGGAGGCTTTCTCCAGGCAGTTCTAATTGACAGCCTCGGTGTGACTCACTAAAATGCCAGCCCCCTGGAGCACAGTGATATGGGGAAGCCAAGGAGGCTCCCACTCTCAGGTGCAGCTCACATCAGGGTAAACATGATACTATGGGAGGAAATCTCCAGCCAGGCTGCATGCTGAAATCACCCAGATGCTTCAAAAATAGTCCCTGGACCTCATCCCCAGTGTACTGAAGTCTCAAACATCAGTCTGACTTTGAAGAGAGCAATCCACTGTAGCTTCAGGACTGGGAAGGAGTCTGCAGTTGAATTCACTTGCACACACAATCCATGATCTCACTGATCAGGACTTACAGTGGAATTTACTAAGTGTTGGGTGAGATCAAGTACAGACTACAGCGGGGTCATATTCTGGAAGGACTTAATGTACAAAACAGACAGCTCAGTCACAAGTAGGAGTCAGCTTGTGAGTAGCCACGGAGGATGACGTACAGCTAACGGAAAGAGTACAGCTCCCAAGACAAAAGGACGCTCAATGTACTCAGGATGGTGAAGATCAGGGTGTCTGGAGCACGGATAATGGAGGAAATTTAGCCAGATCTATTGAGTGGACAGACATGGAAGACAAACTGCAGTCCTGAATAATCTAACAAAGAAGCTTGGTCTGCACACCAGGGACAGTGAGAGAAAGAACCCCATCAAAATGCTATGGATGTTGACCTTGAGAGTGACCTTCCATGCCTGGATTTTTTTTTTTTTTTACTTCTAGTGCAGAAACAAATCTAGTTCATGCTCCATATGTGTGATGGTGGATTTCAGATTTCTGCTGAAGTTGAAGCTGTGAGTGAAGGATGAAGGGAGGTCAGGAATTGTTCCCTGTGAGGAGATGCTGTGAGCCCCCTGACAGGTGATCTACACGAACATCCTAAGATGCTTGATGGGACCCCTGCCATCTCAGCTGTTCATGGTATCTCCACACCCATTTCCTGTCTCCTCTCCAGTGGACCCCACCCCAGAGACAGTGAGCCACCTCTCATGACTGAAGTTTAGGACAATATGAACATTAATGCCTACTGCACCTGACACAAGGGAAGCCATGGCTCCTGCTGTGTAATGTAACGAAAAGACCTTGTTCTGTCTTGTCCCTGGCATTTCAGTGGAACACAGGAGAACAAGGGCAGGAAGAAAACTCGGCTTCCTACGGCTTTGGGACCCATCATTCTTCTCCCTCTCCTCCATTGCTCTTCCTACACGGAGACTCCTTCCCCATGATGGGGACTTTCACATCATAGAGGAGACAGCTGGAATCCTGCCTTCAGCCTTTCCTGCCTGTAGAACCAGAGGGCTCTTATGTCCGGTTCCTGGGCCTCATTCCTTCCATTTAATGTGCAGCTGCTGCTTTTCACTTTTTGCATTACAAGTACCTGGCATTTTCTAGATATTCCTATTAACATAAGTGTTTATTTGTACCATATCTTTTAGATCGCTTTCTTCACATTTTCTGGGACAAGTTTAAATGAACACAACCCGTTGAGTAAACTCAAGTTTGGTCTTCAACAATTACTCCATTACAAATATTGACATCTATGTACACCCAGGCTGTTTCTCTATCCTAATGAAACCTAAAATAAGACCAAATAATCCAGGAGACTACGTGCAAAAATTCCTTTCTCACAGAATAGAAGCTTGGGGAGAACTCATTTGCCTCATGGCTCAGTGAGCACCCATCATCTAAACCCTAGGGAAGAAAAGAACATTTGTTCTCAGAGCTGGAATTGACAACTTCTGACCTGGGTGTTAAATCCCAGGCTAAGAGTCATACTAGGATCTGCCGCCCTGGGAAGTGTACCACAAATCAGTCAATGACACCTTAGGGACTGGGGCTCCACCCCCTGATCAGAGACTTTCCCCCCAGAGACATGACCCTGTGTCCAGTTTACTCCTAAGGAGAAATGCTCTAACACCAAGAATAAGACATGCAGGGTTGCCAGTGAGGATAGTGGCTGATACCCATAGGGAGAGACTTTAATACCAGAACTACCTCAGTCTCTGAAGAACCATCAGCTAAATTAGGATTTCTATATAGGCTGGTGTTTCTGCACTTCCCACTTGCATGCGAACTCTCAGCTAAGAAAAAAATTCTGAAACCAGAGGCATACATTTGGAAAATGCCCCAGTCTTTTCACCTCTAGGTAGAGGCATAGGGCCCAACGATGCTCTGCAATCTCTGGCCACATTGTTACCAGGCATACAACTCCCAGACCAACAAGCTAGTTTAGGGGCACCTGTGATTAAAGACATGCACTCCAAACTGTAGTCCTTGAATTAACCACAGCGTTTGGGGACGGAGGACTCAACCAGAAGGGGGAGACAAAAGGTCTCTCCTTTTGTGGTTTTTAAAATCAGAGATTTGGTCCATCCATACTTGACCAATCATGGGTGAGCTTTCTATCCCTATTAGAGAAAATTCTGGCCAGAGCCAAAGTATACACACAAACTTTGACAACACCTTCAAAATATGTAGTTCTTTAGTTCCATCTATAGACCTGGAATTTCAACCTAGTTTGAGAATTGTTTCAAAGATGGTTGACCTTGGGGTGCCTGGGTGGCTCAGTGCCTGGGGTGCTGGGCCGACTTCAGCTCAGGTCATGATCTCGCAGTCTGAGTTCGAGCCCGCATCGGGCTCTGTGCTGACAGCTCAGAGCCTGGAGCCTGCTTCAGATTCTGTGTCTCCCTCCCTCTCTCTGTCCCTCCTCTGCTCACGCTTTGTCTCTCCCTGTCTCAAAAATAAACAAACATTGAAAAAAATATTAAAAAAAAAAGATGGCTGACCATGCAACTCTGGAAACCCCATCTTCTCTCTAGAGCATAGCACACCCTCTCCCAAGATTCCACTCACAGCTCAGCTCAGGTGTAGGTGTGTGATGATGGCAGGAGAGAACCAAGGCCCCAAACCCAGATAAACTAACTGGGACAGTGGCCTGGTTGGCCCTGACTCCATCCACAGGCAGCCCTTGGAATCCACCAGAACAATCGTCAGCTCAGGACACAGGTCTCAGCTGAGAGGGAGGCTGAAAGTCACAGCTACTTCCCAGGACCTCTGAACTCAACCCCACACAAGCAGCCTCCCCGTGGAAAGTGAGGAGCAGCATGGACACACACACCCCTTCCCACACCATGACTGGCAGTTGAGGAACCAATACTAGGAGACCTGGGCATGTGGATCCAGAACCTTACTAACTCTGGAGGTGAGTGGAATCTCTCTGGTCCATCTTCATGTTTGGCCATCAGAAATCCCACTACATCCAGAGTTCTGTCACACCTAAAACGCCGTCAGTAGACAAATGAACTACTGACAGAAGGCTTTGTAGATCACAACACCTCATTGCAAGGTCGAAAGAAAATGTCCTGCAAGTCTGCCACCTGTCACCTATTCCAGCTGGGGATTCCAACTTGGAACCAGCTACTTTTTTTTTGTGAGACAGAGACAGAGCATGAGCAGGGGAAGGGCAGAGAAAGAGGGAGATACAGAATCCGAAGCAAGCTTCAGGCTCTGAGCCCTCAGCACAGAGCCCGACACGGGGCTCAAACTCACAGGCCGTGAGATCATGACCCGAGCTGAAGTTGGCCGCTTAACCGATTGAGCCACCCAGGTGCCCCTACTTTTATCAAGTTCCCAAAGCCAGAGGGATAGGTCACATTCATGAACTGTGGGCCCTGGGGTTACAGGGACTGCTTTGTCTGAGTCTCACCTTGACTGCTATATGCGCTTGAGTATGAACTTTAAGCATGAGCAGGATGCCAGAGAGGCTTAGGCAGCCCAGTAAAGTGTTGTGTGATGAGGCCTCCCGGACCAGGCCAGGCACCCAGGGCCCTGAGTCTTCCCCTGTTGTCTTCAAGCCCATCTCAACTCCACTCAAGAGAAGGTCCCTTCTCTCCATGGGATCTATATAGATCCTTCGTTAGCTCTGAACCAGATCTGGAGACTTTAAAATCCTCTGGAACATTGATCCTGACTCAAGTGGGGAGACAACATATTAGCACGGTCCCCTGGATGCATGAACTCTTGCTTCCCCCAAGGTCGAGATCAGGAATGAACTTCGGAATGGACAGACAACTTTGATCTTTCTCCCTGCATCCAGAATTGAGGAGAGAGACAGGGGAGCCAAGGAACTGGGAGCAGGTCTCAGTTTCCTGGGGCCTTAAGACTGGTCACCCTTCTCCTGCATTCTCATGGTTAGTGCTCACAGGTTCATTGACCTTTAAAGGGCACTTTATACATAAGAGATAACAGACTTTCTATCCTGCCTTCAACATTTTCTAGGAGGGCAGTCTGATCCTTTCATTTGGAAGTTCTGGACATCCTCCTACAACATTGAGCTGCAGGTACTGTAATTGTCTTAGAATAGTTCTAGGTCATGTATACACCTATGCACATATGTCAAGATCACACGGTCTTACATCCGTTTCTCCACATGCCTCACGAAAAGGGTCAGTGAACTTTCCCTAGGTTATAGATCCCAGCTTACTCTAGTCTCTCACTTCAATACTATCATAACTCAACAGTTTTCGTATTAAGTTTAGTCCAAACCATTAGGATTCAGTCCTTGGACAAGTTAACCGTCTTCCTGCTCAGAATAAGAACTTGGTGAGAACTTAGCTGACCACATGGTAACTACAGGTGCTTGGGAGTGGCCAGGGATCCAAAAATGAGCACTCCAGGAAACCCAGACCCTCTGTCTTGGGTGTCAAAGCCCAGGCAGGGGAACTCTGCTAGATCGGGGGGTGGGCAATGTACTCACAGGTCAGAGACAGGGGTGGCTGCAGGTATATCTGCTCGATTTTATGTTCAGTCACCCTGTATGGGAGCTCCACCCCTAGGGCATCTCTGTGGAGGTAGCCACTGGTTAAACAGGACTCTATGTGCTCACCCTGGGAGGCCTTTCCAAGAGTCTCCTTCAGGGCACAGTGGGAGGCGGGGGTGGGGGGTGGGGGGTGGGGGGTGGGGGGTGGGGTTGGGTTCCTTTCTTGGATCATAGGATGAGGAAAGTAGGGGTGGGGGGGGACTTGCATAGATTGCATGGTGGATATCCCCTCTCCTACCTACCCTTTCACCCAGAAGCTCCCACGAACAACTCGCTGCCCTCAGATTTCTGGTTAGATCCAAGGAGTCAAGACTTAACAGGTCCTGACCAAGGTAGAACCTGGATGACCCAAAGTTAAACTCCTGGTCCCCACCCTTTCCCCTGAGATCTGTGGGAGGTTCCAGGGGCCACCTGGGGGCACCCTGAACCTTGCCCCAGAGATAGATGATCTATAGTAGGGTCAGTGTGGGTCTCCCCCTCAGCACAGGTCATCCCTGTGTGTCTGAGCCCCTTGTCCCAGTTTCAGTCAGACTCCTCACACTTGGACTTAAATGGCCTCAAAACAATCCCTTCTGTCCCCCCCTCCCCCACCACTGCTCCACTCTATTTTCCTTTGACAGTCTAATGATTTCATTTCCCTTTTATCATTCAGGAACCTGCTGTGCTGATCTATAAGTAGCTCCAAATTACTTCCATGGCACATCAGAAACTATCTGCCCTTGACTCACCCAGACACCCAGAATTTGCCATTTAGAGACCTTCCTCTAGGAAAAGGTATTTTCATTCACTTCAAGTACTTTTGCCTATAAGATTCTAACACAGTGCCCCTTGTATTCAAGCATTCAGCCAAGAGCTTCAGCCCATCTACACAGGAACCATTTTTAATAAAAGCAATTTCCCTTAGAGCATTGGGTTTCCATAAGCTTTCAAGCTGAAACATCATTTCCTCACATCACCTCGACAAGACAAATAGCCCTAAAGATATAGGACAAATCCATTATGTGATCTGCATCCCCCTCCGGAGGAACTCTCTGAAAGTTTCTAGGTCAGGCTTCAGTCCTCTGCCTCAAGCTGCTGGGTTCTCAAATGCTCTCTCATGTCTCAAGGGTTGGGGGGGAAACAAGCAAAATCAGAAGCCTGATCATTTGGACCCTCTTGAAATGGACTTACCCGTCCTGATGGTGCATTAGAACCACCTGGGACCTTCAGACCTGACACTTGTGGACCCCCAACTAGATTATCACTGGAGAATCCCCAAAGGGAGCCCCCTCACCCACTGTGAAACCTCAACGAGTTCTAATTCACAGCCTGGGAATGACTCAATTACAAAGTCCCAACCTCCCTGGAGCACAGTGAGGAGGTGAGAGGCAACCAAAGAGGTCCTGGGTCTCAGGTGCATCTCATAGCAAAATGCAGATTTTCTATGGGAATAGAGCTCTACCAGACTGCTCGTTGGAATAAACTAAACTTTTTACAAACACAAAATGGCGGGCCTCAGCCCAAAGTAATTCAGTCCAAATCACTGACATTCATCTGTGACAAAGGCCTCCAAGTGATTCCATTTAACATTCCACAAACTGTTAAGTTTTCAAGTATCAGTATTGGGAAGCTATTCTCATTTGCTTACAGACAGGATCCAGGATTTCACAGAGTTTAAAGATAAGTGGGAGGGCCTGACTTGACCAAGGGGTTACATCACATGTATGATCTAGGAGTCCATTTTCAGGACTAACAGCACCTGAGAAGGTATCTGTGCAGAGACGACTGACAGACCTGATGGAGGAGCAGGAGCCAGCTTGATAAATGGCACTGGGGGGTAGGAGGGATGATGGGAAGGGAGTACTTCACACAGAAGAGATAAGTCCCCCAGAGAAAATTGTACCCCACTGTGGTCAAGCTATGGGAGAAGGTAGATGTACCTGTCCTACTGATCTGAAGCTTTGTTCTAGGTCAACCTGACAATATCTGCCCCGAACAGTCCTAGCAAGACGTTTGGTCCATATCCATTGGACAGTGAGAGCAGGGACCCCATTAAGGTGCTATGGCTGCTATCCAGGGAAGTGACCCTGAATGCCCGGGCCATTTGAGAATCAGTGCAAAGAAAATATCCTATAATACATTCAGGTATGAAGATCTCAAAATGTTCTACTGAAGTGGCTACTGTCGCTAAGGGGGAATTGTCCCCCATGAGGTGCTGCCAAGGGCCTCCCCGCCCTGTGATCTACATGGAGCATCCACAAGACCTAGATGGGAGCCCTGAACCTTCCATAGCATCTCCATGCTCGACTCCTGCTTTTCTCCCAGCAGACCCTGCCTCTAGCAACAGACACCCTCTGACTTGGATCCAGACCCAGTACTTCAAATGGGTTCTACACTCCCACTTTAGAGACCATGGAGGCTTTGTCTCCTTTTGCCAAAATCCAATGGAATGAAAAAACAAACGTGAAATGAACTGGAAGACCTTTAGCTCTACCACATGGCTAGGGCTTGAATGAGACCCAAAAATACTTAAAGAGCCAAGGAGCAGGGAAGGATCTCGGCTTCCTAGTGACTTGGAATCAGTAACCACCACCCCCTCACTCTCCCAATATGCTTGCTGGAGAGATTAGCCCTCAAGGGAAGCTCAGAGAGAGGAGGCAATAGGGTGGTATCTTGCCCTCCCTATTTCTAGATGCTGGAGCAGAATCCCTTTCATGTTCTTGGGCCTCATTTACCTCTTGGGAGGCTATAGCTGATGCCTCATACTTCAGAACTTCTTTGTGAATAGGACCACATGGTTTACAATATAAACTATTTTAGGTCTCAAACCTGTTTCTCCACAATTCCTGGGTCAAGCTTATAAAAACGGTTCCTTCTGTGTATATCCAAATCTCACCCATCTTTCTCTTAAATCAACTCTGGTCACGTACGTGCCACCTAATTTTTCGCTTTCCTACCAAGGACTAAAACAAGGCTGCATGAATTAGTAGAGCAGGGCCTGTCACAACATTGCTTTCCCATGGAGATTACAAATTTTGTGAGAACTCGGTCAACCTATGAGTCAGCTAGCAAGTCCCATAATCTCACCGCTAGGTGGACTAGAACATTTGCAGCTGGAGACGAGGTTGGTTCAGAACCATTATTTGTGTGTCGAATCCCAGCCAGAGGATTACAGCTAGGACCCATGGACGTGGGCAATCCATCACATCAGTCACAGACACACTTGCCAGGGACTGTAGCACCACCAAGCCCCTCCTCCCCACCCCAGGCTATCTCCTGAGGCCAGTTAACCTCAGTATGGTTTCATCTGAACATCAAACACCAGGAGAAGAAGGTTGCCCCTGAGATGCTATTGTTGTGGTCCATGGCAAAGACCCTTCACGCCAGCATTCTTGTAATTCAAGTGTAAAAAAAAAAAAAAAACTAATTCCATAGTTTTGTGGGGACTGGGGTTTGGTTTTTGACTGCAGCTCTCAGGGAGGTTAAGAGAAAAAACTATTCCAAAGTCAGGTGTGTGCATTCGTAAAGAACAGACAACTTAGTTGACAGTTGAGGGTCTAAGGCCCAGAATCCTTTCGAATCACTGCCTTAGTCGAGACCAGGCAACACCCTCTCCCAGATATTCAAGCAGATGCTAGTGTAGGTGCAAAGGGATTTAGCAGGTGTCAATGTCCCGGCCCTTCAGTGAGCTCACAAGAGTGAGCTCACTCTGGGTGAGCCTGCCTGAATTTCAGGGAAGACTGAAGTCCCCTCCCCTCCCTTGTTCCAGAGAACACAATGTACTCAAAATCTCAAAGACAGTAGGAGTACTGAGGCTCAGGGCTTTCATGGAAAATTAGGGCTTGGTATCTAGTGCATACTGTGGGTAGAGGCCAATTCCTGCTTGAGAGCTTCTAGGACCCCTCCACCACTTGGTCAATGACCCCTTTGCCCTCCACTCTTTCTTCTTCCCCCACCTCCCTCCATCCGCCACTCCTCCAGGACTTGGATAATAGAGTCAAACTCTCTCTGCATGCTTCCTTCTCTCTGCGTTTCTTGACACCTAATGTCTTCCTTAATTGTTATCAATTCCACAACTTCTTGTTACCTTCAGATGCAGCCCTTCTCATTCCATCCCAGAGCTGGGCAGAAACACCTGGTGAATCCCACGCACACCCACGGTTTCCCGCTTTCTCTAACCTCTTTGCTGACAACGGTTTCTACCCAGGCACACAGCTATCAGTACTTATCCACTGAAACCCCAGTCACTTTTACCCACATCCCGCACTATTCCTTCCAGATTCTCTAGAACTCCCCAGTTTTGGCTAGAAGCTTGTTTTCCTACATTGGATTTCATGTCGGTATTGATGAAAGGATATTTTAATTGGTGACTTTCTATCACAGCTTACAAGTCCCCCTCCTTTCCTTAAAAATAGAGCAGCTCTAGGCCATAATGAGATGCACCTCCCTTTACAAGACCCCTCTAGACCTTTAAGGGGCAAAGTCAGGGGCCAGGGTGGGAAGCTTTGCCTCTGGCTTATGGAAAGGCCCCTGTTGAAATCCCCTCTTATCTCCAATCCCACCAATAGTCTTCGGCCTGAGAAGCCTGGTTGCCCTGCATGGTGGGAGCTGCTGTGTTTTCTCCACAACCCCCTCTCCTTCTCTAGCTTCTGGCTCATTTCACCTTTTCAAGACACCATTCAAGTAAGAATTTCCATAGATTTTCTCCAACATTTGTCTCATTTGCTCAGTCTCCCTTAGTAGCCGGACACTGAATCTCCCTTTGATTTCCTGTTTGGGAATTTTTCTTCAGCTTTCCCTGTCACTCAAACCTGAGAAGACCCCATTTTATCTTTGAAATTAAGAGGCTTGGTAATCACTGCTGGTACAGCAGAAGCCACCACTGCCTCACACCAGCACCCCTGCTCTCTGCCCTTCTTGGTGAAGGCCTTTCCCTCACACACCAACACCCAGGACTACTTACTCTCTTCTTAACCTCAATTACTTTTTCTCCCAGTATTTTCCCTGTTTTCTTTCCTGTTTCAAGAAATTCATCCAAGAAATTTCGTAACTCGACATTTTATGATGAAAGGGTGAAACAATTTTCTCTGTAGGAGGATTTTCCCTAAGACTGAAGAGATTTAAGATTCAGCACCTATGTTTCTTTATCCTTAAAAAGACAAGCAGCCCTAAAGTTCTGTGAAATCCTTTGCTTGGAAAGCCAGAAACCCCTCCTGAAAGTTTGAAACCTCAGAAAAATCTTAGAGCAGGCCCCAATCTTCCACACCACAGAGCTTTAAGAGAACTACCCACCCCTCCGCAGACGGGAAGCAAAGCCCCCTGCTCCTACCAACCCTTTTTAAGAGGAGCTGCTCCGCCCCATTGTGCATGAGAACCACCTGACCTCTTACTAGAGTCTCTGCCCCCCTGGTGCACCAGGAGGTGGGAAGGATCACGGAGGCCCTGCTCTCAGGTGCAGCTCATAGTGCCTGCACCATGTTTCTCTCGGGGGCAGCAGATCTCAGCCCAGGTGGCGCCTCGAGAATCCCCCAGACAGCTCTCCACAAACACCCAGCCGCAGCTGGGACTCAGCCCAGGATCTCAGGATGATTAAGCTCTAACCACAGGGACTGACCTTTGAAATGCCTTCTAGCTGATTCCATGGCTGAGTCAGGCCTGGGAAGCTTTTCGACAGCTGACTTCGCTTAGAGCAAGGATGCATGATTTCTCAGAGTTTATACACCAGGGGCAGAGCTAAAGTTGGCCAGGAAGTTAAGTTGAACTTTCCCAGGCTTTGGGGGAGGTAGAAGACAGAATACCAGGACATACGTGTGGGAAGGTATTGGGTGATGGTGACAGGAAGAAACAGCTTGATGAGTGGCACTGGTGGGCGACGGGCCACCAGTGCCACACCCAGAAGGAACAAAGGCCTTGCAGAAAAATCGTGGTCAAAAAATTCAGGAATTGAGAGATGTGTGGCTGGAACCTAGATATCAGGAGGAAATTCAGACTGACCTGAAGCTGTCAAGTGGACACAGAGTGAAGCATGTCCTGAAAAGCCACAGAACACATTGGCTGCACACTGAGGGAAACAGAAGCAGGATCCCGCAGGAGACATAATGCCTGCTGTCCATGGAAATCTCTTTAATGCCTGGACTATTTTAATTCCCATTTTAGAAAAAACAAAACCGTTAATGGCACATATATTTAGAAGATCAATAATTTCTACTTGTCATTATGGTGATAAAAAGAATCTAGGAACTGTTTCTGCATTTCTGCTTTGGAAACAGCCTGGAAGCAGCCACCATTTACACGAAGGGAGAGGTCCCGGACCGGGGTTATGTTGACAGTGACGCTGGTGGCGGATGCCCTGCGTGGGGCCCTGCTGGGCACGGAGGTGAAGGTGTCCAGAAGCTTGGATTTATTTGCCTGCTGTATAACAAGGGCACTGACCTGGAGAGGGAAACCTGGTTTTTATTAGCATCTGGGGAGGGGATGCGGGTGACATGGTCAGGTTTTTGTTGAACGTGGTCCATTAGGCATTCAGGGTGGGGTGTATAGGACGGGCTTCTGGAGTGAGAAGCAGTGTCCCACTAGGGGATTCCCTGGGCATATGGCATCTGGAAATGGAGGCCTGAAATCTGTCTCTGGAAATGAAGAAAAATGTGTTGTTCTGCTTTTTAGGTTTTATCTATTTATTTTTATGTACTCTCTACCTACACCAATCTGGGGCTCGATCTCACAACCCCAAGATCCAGAGTCACATGCTCTCCTGACCGAGCCAGCCAGGCACCCCAGGAATGTGGGTTTTTTTTCAAGCTTATTTATTTACAGAGAGTGCAGGGGAGGGGCAGAGAGAGAAAGAGAGAATCCCAAGCAGGCTCTACATTGTCAGCACAGAGCCCAACACGGGGCTCGATCTCACGACCATGAGATCATGACCTGAGCCAAAATCAAGAGTCAGATGCTTAACTGACTGAGCTCCCCAGGCTCCCCTTCCCTGTCTTCATGATCTTCTTGTGTTCTCACCATCACACATCCATCTGTAAGCTCTCCTCGCCTCTCCCCTCCTGTGACGTATTCAAATCTCGAGTTCATTCTCCTACAAAGAGAAAAGCTGTCTCCCTCTCTCCTCATCTCCAGAAACTCTTCTTTCAACCTAAGGCCTGCAAAACAGATCCCATACCCATCTCGACAATCCATTCTCCCCCAACCCTGCCTGCCAAACCCAAAGGGCTCCCCTGACTCCTAATTCCAACTCATGGAGGGGAAGGTGGCTCATCTGTAGGAATGTCACAGCCTCTCACTTTGTATTTGGGGATATGGGGCCCAGAGACCCTTGGAATCGCCAACCCCTTCATCTCTAGTTAACCTGGTCCCAGTTATTCAATCAAACTCCAGTTTAGGCGATCCAATGAGGAGTTTTTGCAGATGTAATAAAAGTACTAAATTAGCTGATCTTCAGTCAACCTGAAAAGAGTGTGTTGGGTGGGTCTGACTCCATCACATCCAGGACCTTCAGGAACGGTGGGGTCTCCAGGGGTTCAGAGACTGCCCCAGGAGCAAGCCCATTTCTATATTCGGGGGCTTCCTGCTCTCCTGAATTCCAGCAAGGAATAAGAGTAAGGGCTGATTGTCAGCCTGCCCGGGATGAGGCCCTGTGGCTGCAGCAATACAAACGGAAGAACTCGAGAACCAAACTGGAGGTAAGCTGGGAGGGGGACCTGGGTCCTGCGTGTTTCCAGCAGGACGGTTGGATTGTTTGACCTCCTTGTCTGTCACAAGCGTTAAATTGTCTGTCCTGCACATGTCTCCCCACTCTTTTTTTTTTATTTTCTTAACGTTTATTTATTTTTGAGAGACATAGAGACAGAGCGTGAGCAGGGGAAGGGAAGAGAAAGAGGGAGACACAGAAACTGAAGCAGGCTCCAGGCTCTGATGAGCCATCAGCACAGATGCCCGATGTGGGCCTCGAACTCACAGACCGTGAGATCATGACCTGGCTGAAGTCGGCTGCTTAACCAACTGAGCCACCCAGGCGCCCCATGTCTCCCCACTCTTTACAAAGATTAGTTCACTTAATTCTCATTGTGAGCCAGGTGGAAGGAAAGTGTCACTGCTGTATCCATTCGACAGAGAAGGAAACTGAGGCAGGGCATGGTAATACCACCTTGAGCAGGGACCCTACAGTTGTTATTTTTTTTTAATAATTTATTGTCAACTTGGGTTCCATACAACACCCAGTGCTCATCCCAACAAGTGCCCTCCTCTGCGCCCATCACCCACTCTCCCCCCTCTAATACCCCCCTTTCCCCTCAGTTTGTTCTTAGTTTTTGAGAGTCTCTTATGTTATGTCTTCCTCCCTCTCTGTGACTTTTTTTTTCCTTCCCCTCTTCCCCTCCCCCCTGGTTTTCTGTTAAGTCTCACAAAGCCTACCTATGCGTGGAAACATATGGCATCTGTCTTTCTCTGCCTGACTTATTTCACCCAGCATCATTCCCTGTGACCCAGCAATAGCACTGTTAGGAATCTACACAGTTGTTATTTCTGAGCTGGGAGTGAGAACCCAGCACTGAGGCTGCTGAGTCCATGACCTCAACAGTTGCTCTCTGCTTGGTGTTCCCTGCTCGATGGTCTCTCCTTCTCAAATTCCTGTCTTTAAGGGTTCTGTATATCTGTTTCGGTGTTTTATCTCTAGAAGTTCCATTTAGAGCCTCCATACCTTCCTCTTATCTCCTAATGCTCCTGCTTCCTCTCCATGCCTGACACATTCTCCATTCTTATGCCTGTTTTATACATACTCTTTCTCTACTAATTCAACCATCTGTATAATTTCTGGGTCTACTGATGGAGTCTCTGCTCATGGTGATTTGTATTTCTGTTCTGTCATGTGCCCAGTAATTCTAGGTAGGAGATGCTCGCACTGTGCATTTTGGAGTGCTGGATATTCTGTGTTTCTTTTTTTTTTCTTTTTTTTAATGCTTATTTATTTTTGAGAAAGAGAGAGAGAGACAGCATGAGAGGAGAAGGGGCAGAGAGAGCTGAGACAGAATCCAATGCAGGCTCCAGGCTCTGAGCTGTCAGCACAGTGCCCGATGCGGGGCTCCAACTCACAAACTGTGAGATCATGACCTGGGCTGAAGTTGGACGCTTAACCGACTGAGCCACCCAGGCACCCCCTGTGTTTCTTTAATGTTGAGCTTTGCTCTTGGATGCAGTGAGCATACTGCACACAAGTGTGATCCTTTTAAGGATTGTTCTGAAATCTTTGTTGGGACCAGAACAGGCTCCAGTCTGTGGATAATTTGGCCCCACAGCTGAGGCAATACCCTTCTGAGCACTCTGAATCCCCTTGGACTAAGGGGTCTTTCCACTCTGGCTGCTGGGGGCACAGATTCTTCCAAGCCCTGAGTAATCCCAGGCATTTCCCATCCACTCGTGGGCTCATCTGTTCTGGGATGGGGGGACCCTCCCTGTAGATGTCTAGAGCTCATGCCCTCTCTCCCTCTCTTTCTCTATCTGTGTCTGTCTCTGTGTGTGTCTCTATCTCTTCTTCTCCCCATGCAGCTTCCTTGTCCTGTACTTGCCACTGTGGATTGCCATCCAGCAATCTTCATGCCAAGTTCTCAACATAGGCTGCCCAGATTCTGTTGGGATTCCCTCTCCTTGCTCTGAGGTCTGGAAACTCTGTAGGTTCTGAGTGGGCCATTACAGAACTCGTTTTCTGCTTTCAGACCACTGTCCTATGTTGTGTTGTCCATTGTGTAAAAACTGTCAGCTCAGTACTCCCTCTGGCTCTTTACTTGTTTAATGCAAGTGTGACAAAATGGAGCACTTTTTTTTTTTTAATGCAGGGGGACGGGGAGGGAGGTTCCAAAATGGGCTCTGCACTGACAGCAGAGAGCCTGACACGGGGCTCGAACTCACAAACCACGAGATCCTGACCTGACCTGAAGTCATAGGCTTAGCCAACTGAGCCACCCAGGTGCCTCTCTGCTTTATTTGGAAACAATTCTTGGTTGACAGTTAGCAACTGATATTCTTCATTATTGTAGAATATATTTTTTCTAGATCAGTTCTTAGGAGTTAAGAATGATTTTCATTTTTTTAGTTTTGTGATCAGCTAATTATTGAACTGATCACACGTAAGTTATGATCTCCCATATAAATATTCATCCTTAATTTTATTTAATTAGAAAGCGACTTCAGACTGACGTTACTAGAAAGCCCTGGGAAGTGGGGCACCTGGGTGCTTTAGTCGGTTAAGCATCTTACTTCAGCTCAGGTCACAATCTCACGGTTCATGAGTTCGAGACCTGCTGATAGCACAGAGCCCACTTTGGATTCTCCATCTTGGGAAGTAACGGAAGAAAAAAACTCAGTGGGAAATCCCTCAGGTACAATATTCTCACTCCTTTATATGTTTAGAGAAAACTGTCTATCCCACCACCTTTACCTTCCTGAGCCTGATGTACTCACCCCAGACACCAGATGGGGGCACCTCCAGGGATGACAGGGCATCTTGATGTCCTGGGACCCCCTGTCCCTCCCCACAGGCAGCCCCACTAGGGGTGGGATGTGAGTCCCACCCCCGAGCAGAGCCCTCCCAGATAGTAAGTGAATCATCAAAGCCCTGCCAATATTCCCTGAAATATAATTTATGGAAATGGAACAACATCTGAACGCTCAGAAGCTTCCTGACCTGTCTCCATGAGTGCATGGTGTGGGCGTTAGCACGCAGGTTGATGCTAAATCCCTGAGTTTCTCACTTAAGGTTTTATATCCCCCATAACTGAATGGGCCTGTCACTGTAAAGGGAAAGTCTCTGAGAAACCTTCCAATGTGCATGCAAGTTGTGCCAAAGCACTTCCAAATTCCTTTCTCCTTTCTAGACCATGGAGTTGGCCATGAGATTCAGGGTTTCTTTTTTTTTTTATTTTTTTTAACGTTTATTTATTTATTTTTTTTTTTTTAAGATCAGAATGAAAGGACTTTTTTTTTTTTTAAGATCAGAATGAAAGGACTTTTTTTTTTTTAATAATAGTTTATTTTCAAATTGGTTTACATATAACACCCAGTGTTCATCCCAACATGTGCCCTTTTTAATGCCCATCACCCCCTCTCCCCCCTCCCTCATCCCCCTTACCCTCAGTTTGTTCTTAGTCTTTGAGAGTCTCTTATGTTTTATCTCCCTCCCTCTCTGTGTCTTTTTTTCCTTTCCCCTCTTCCCCTCCCCCTGGTTTTTGCTTAGTTTCACAAAGTCCACCTATTCGTGGAAACATATGGTATCTGTCTTTTTCTGACTGACTTATTTCACTTAACATAATACCCTCCAGTTCCATCCATGTTGCTACACATGGCCAGATTTCATTTTTTCTCATTGCCACGTAGTAGTCCATTGTATATAAGTACCATAACTTCTTTATCCATTCGTCAGTTGATGGGCACTTGGTCTCTTTCCATGATTTGGCTATTGTCGAAAGTGCTGCTATGAACATTGGGGTACCCCATCAAGATAAAAAGCTTCTGCACGGCAAAAGAAACAACCAACAAAACGAATAGGCAACCAACGGAATGGGAAAAGATCATCGCAAATGACATATCGGATAAAGGACTAATATCTAAAATTTATAAAGAACTTACCAAACTCCAAACCCGAAAAACAAACAACCCAGTGAAGAAATGGGCGGAAGATATGAATAGACACTTCTCCAAAGGGGACATTCAGATGGCCAACAGACACATGAAACGATGCTCAATGTCACTCATCATCAGGGAAATACAAATCAAAACTACACTGAGATACCACCTCACACCAGTCAGAGTGGCTAAAATGAACAAATCAGGAAACTATAGATGCTGGCGAGGATGTGGAGAAGTAGGCACCCTCCTACACTGTTGGTGGGAATGCAAACTGGTGCAGCCACTCTGGAAAACGGTGTGGAGGTTCCTCAAAAAAATGAAAATAGAGCTACCCTATGACCCAGCAATAGCCCTGCTAGGAATCTACCCAAGAGACACAGGAATGTTTATTTATTTTTGAGAGACATAGAGACAGAGCGTGAGCAGGGGAGGGGCAAAGAGAGAGGAGGGAGACACAGATCTGAAGCAGGCTCCAGGCTCTGAGACATCAGCACAGAGCCTGATGCAGGACTTGAACTCACAGACTGCAAGATCATGACCTGAGCTGAAGTCGGATGCTTAACTGACTGAGCCACCCAGGCACCCCAGATTCAGGGTTTCTTACAAGAAACCCTTCGCTTCCCTTGAAAGCGAAGAGTTGATGAAGAATTACATTGCATCAAAAGTGAACTTCCCAGCGTCTCTAGCACAGATGCACAAAGAAGAGCTGGTGACAAGGTCTGCAGATGTTCCGACGTATGCAGGGTTTAAACCGGATTATTTGTGCGGCCAACCAGAGTCCACGGAGCCATTCTTTGTCCTACCCTTCACAGGATCCTGGGACACAGCAGGGAGGACAGTGTCTTCTCAGGTTTGTCTCTTACATATGCATCTTCAAGGTCCCTTAGTGAATGGCATCAGCTGGCTCAGCTGTCACACTGTCCTGAGCAAGATGGAATGATGGGACCGGCCCCTGCCCGCAGGTTCCCTCTACGCACAGGACAAAGGACTTGATGCTCTGCACGTCCACCCGCATCTCTCTCCTATTTGTTCCTCAACAATGTGCATAAAGCAGTGGCCTAAGGGACTTTTCTCCTGGACTTGTTCAGAGTGGACATGGCTCCCGGGCATGGCCAGGTCGTATGCAAAGATTCAGGGAGAAGATGGGTGATGTCCTCATGGGTTTTCCATGAGCCTTTCTCTCTTTCTGGCCCTGCCTGTGCAAATGCGGCTGACCTCCCGCCCCTGAGTACCAGCCCAATGCCTTTGCCATCCTCGATCCCTGTTAGGGGATGCTGTGCCCCTCATACATGTCTTCTGTGTAAAGGACCCTCAGGCACCCAGACGGGAGCTCTGGAACATGAACCTTCATGGTCAAGTCCATGCTTATGTCCTGCCTTTCTCCCTGCAGCCCCTAGCACCCATGGGAGCAGTGATCAGGCTCCTCTGACACTGATTCAGATCCAAAATTAAAGACAATTAGAAACTAGACCCCAATTTTACTTTGAAAGACAATAGAATAGGGGTGCCTGGGTGGCTCAATCCGTTAAGCATCTGACTTCGGCTAAGGTCATAATCTCACAGTTCGTGAGTTTGAGCTCCGTGTCGGGCTCTGTGCTGGCAGCTCAGAGCCTGGACCCCACTTCAAGTTCTGTGTCTCTGTCTCTGCCCCTCCCCCTCCCCTGCTCACACTCTGTCTCTCTCTCAAAAAAAAACATTAAAAAATTAAAAAAGAGACAATGGAATAGTGCAACACTGTATATTCATGACTCCTTCCTTTCCCAGACCGATGTAATGAAAATAAAATGTCAAAATAAATGCATGACTGTGAACCTTGTACCTTTCTGCCTTGTATTTATGGCTTGGATGGGACCCAGAATTACAGAGGCCAAGGGGCAGAAAGGGAGCTTGGCATCCCAGTGATCCCCTCCAAGTTCTTTCCATCATGTTTTCCATGGAGTCTCCTTTTCCATGGAATCTCCTCTCCATGGAGTCCCTGGAGAGGCCCCGGGACTCTCAGAACTATTCGATCCTGCCTTCATTTCCTAGCCATGTGATCACAGAACTTTGGTTTGTTTCTGAGCCTCAAGCTCCTCCCATTATGATGGAGGCTGGTGTTCCTTACTCCAGGAGATAGTTAGAGGATATCATAAATGCACCCACATGGCATGTGTATGTGAAATTTATTTCCCTACATTTGTGTTCCATTTTTTTTAAGGGAAGCTTTGAGATCATTGTAGTTGCACATGCAGTTGTGACAGGTAATAGGGAAGGGTCCCAGAGAGATCCCTCATATCCTTTATTGAGGTTTCCCCAATGGTGCCATCTCAGAAAATCAAAGTACAATATCCTAACTGGGATGTTGACTTTGTCACAGACAGGATACAGAATCACCATTAGGATGCTTTGTTTTGCCCTTTTATGGCCACACATGAGCCTCTCACACATGCTGCTTCCTTAACTACTGGCATCTCCATTGCTTTGTCATTTCAAGAATATTATATATATAATATACATAATTATATATATGGATTATATATTGTATATATATGGAATCATGTGTAACCTTTTGGGGATTGGATTTTTCGCTTGCCATAATCTTAAGATTCATGGAGATTTTTGCAGGTATCAATGGTTTGTTCCTTTCTATTGCTGAGCAGCGCTCCACTGCATGGATGTACCACAGTGCAACCATCTCCCCATTGAAGTACATCTGGGTTGTTTCCAGTTTAGGACCATTATGAATAAAACTGCTATAAACATTCAGTTACAGGTTTTTATTGTAGACACAAGTCTTCATCGATAAATGCCAAGGAATGCCACACCTAAGTGTATGGTTCATTTTTTAAAGAAACTGCCCAACTCTTCTCCAGGTTGCTGTATCCCACCAGCAATGTATGAGTGAGTCCCTTTCTCTGCATCCTTGCCAGCATTTTGTGCTGCCCCTATTTATGTTTTAGTGCTCCTGATAGTCCATTAGTGAATGGAATCAACTGGCCCAGCCCATGATTGTGACGTGAGTGGAGCTTAGCATGATGGGTCTGGCTTCTGCCCATAGGTTTCTTCTGTACATCATCACAAAGTAGTGATGGCTCAAAAAATAGTAGTGGTTTCAACTTGCAGTCCCGACCAGCTAATGATACTGGACATCTTTTCATGTGTTGATTTGCCACAGGAATATCCTCTTCAATGATATGTCAGTTTGTATTTAGTCCCCATTTTTTAACTGGATTGTTTGTTTTCACTCTTAGAAAATAAGAGTTCTTTATGTATGCTAGATACTAGTCTTCTGTGGGATATGCCTTATGCAAATATTTTCTTCCTCTTTGTGGCTTGTCTCTTCAATCCTTTTCAAATTAAATTTCATAGAGCAAAAGTTTTTAGTTTTGAGAAGGTCCAATTTATGAATTTTCTAGTGAGTGGTGTTTTTGGTGTCAAATATAAAAACAGCTTTTCCAGGGCGCCTGGGTGGCTCAGTCGGTTGAGCGTCCGACTTCGGCTCAGGTCATGATCTCGCAGTCTGTGAGTTCGAGCCCCACGTCGGGCTCTGTGCTGACAGCTCAGAACCTGGAGCCTGCTTCGGATTCTGTGTCTCCCTCTCTCTCTGCCCCTCCCCCACTCATGCTCTGTTTCTCTCTGTCTCAAAAATAAACATTAAAAAAAAATTTTAAAAACAACAACAGCTTTTCCTAGCCGTACATCCTATTTTCTCCTATATTTTTCTAAAAGTTTTATAGTTTTACATTTTACATTTAAGTCCATGATGCATTCGACCTAAATTTTAATGGGGTGTGAGGTTTGGGTCAGGGATCCTATTTTTGTGTGCACCTATGGATGTCAGTTGCTTCAGCACTGTTTTTTTGAAAATCTTGTCATTTCTCTTACAGTCTTGTCAAAATTAAGTGGCCACATTTATATGGGTCTATTAATGCCCTCTGTCTACTGTTCCAATGATCTACAGGTCTATCACTTGGTCTGTACTACATGGTCTTGATTTCTATCAATTTATAATGAATTGTGAAATCCTGTAAACGAATTCTTTAATCTTCTTTGATTTTCAAACACTGAACCAGCTGTGCATCCCTGGAATACATCACTTGTTCATCATGTAATTCTTTTTATTTTTTTATTTTTTAAACGTTATTTATTTTTGAGAGACATAGAGACAGAGCGTGAGCACGGGAAGGGCAGAGAGAGAGGGAGATACAGAAACTGAAGCAGGATCCAGGCTCTGATGAGCCATCAGCGCAGAGCCTGACGCGGGGCTCAAACTCACAGATCGTGAGATCATGACCTAAGCTGAAGTCGGCCGCTTAACCAACTGAGCCACTCAGGTGCCCCTCGTCATGTAATTCTTTTTACACATGACTGATTTATATTTAGCAATAGTTTCTTAAAAAAGTATTTATTTATTTATTTAGAGAGTTGAGTGCGCAGGAGCAGGAGAGGGGCGGAGAAAGAGAGGGAGAGAGAATCCTAAGCAGGCTCTCTGCTGTCAGAGCCCAGAACAGGACTCAGTCTCACAAACAGTGAGATCATGACCTGAGCCGAAATCAAGAATTGAATGTCTAACCGACTGAGCCACCGAGGAGCCCCAGCAAGTGTTCCCTCCTCTTTTACTTCACGGAAGATACTGTGTAGAATTGCTGTTAATTCTTGAAATGCTTCACAGAATTCTCCAGTGAAACAAACAAACGAACAAACCATCTGAGCCTGATCATTTCTTTGTCTTTATTATTATTATTTTTTTAATTTAAAAATTATGATATTGGTGATTCATGATAGTCTGGGGATTGTTTTGTTTTTTCGGTTTTTTAAGGAACTGGTCTGTTTCATCTAAGTTGTCAAGTTTTATGTGGATACAATTGTCCAGAGTATTCCTTTATTGTCTTTCTGATGCCTCCGGAATCTGTACTGATACCCTGGTTTTATTCACGCTATGGATAATTGTCACTTTTTTATTAGTCAACTTTGCTTTGATGTTTGTCTATTTTATTTATCTTCCAAAGAATCAATTTTTTTGTTACACTGACTTGATTGGCGTTTTTTGGGGTTTTTTTTGCTTTTTTTTAATTTTATTTCTGCTCTTATTATCTTTTCCTTCTGCCTCCTTTGGGTGTAGTCTGCTCTTCTTATTCTAGAATCTTGAAGTGATAGATTATCACTTGGAGAATATTCCTTTTCTCTAATGAGTGCATTTAGCACTACAAATTTCCTTTTCACCACTGCTGTAACTGTGCTTAACAAATTTTGGTATGTTGTATTTTAATTTTACTTCGTGTATATTCTACTTCCCTTGAGACTTGTTCTTTGACCTGTCGTTTATTTACAAATGTGGTTTTCAGTTTCCAAGAGCTGGAGTTTTTTTTTTTTCATTTTTATTTATTTTTGAGAGAGAGACAGTGCGAGCGGGGCAGGGGCACAGAGAGAGGGAGACACAGAATCCAAAGCAGGCTTCACACTCTGTCAGCAAAGAGCCCGACACGGGGCTTGAACTCAGGAGCAAGGAGCCTGAGCTGAAGTTGACACTTAACCAACGGAGCCACACAGGCACCCTGCTGGAGATTTTGATGTTGTCTTTCTGTTACTGTTTTCTAGTTTGATTCCACTGAGGTTAGAGAACACACTATATACGTGATTCAATTCTTTAAATGGGTTGAGGTTTGTTTTATGGCCCTGGTGATGGTCTATCTTAGGATGTATTCTGTGGACACTTGAAAAGAATGTCTATTCTGCTGTTGCTGGTTGAAGCATTCTGCAAGTGTTGGTTGGATCCTGTTGGTTGATGACGTTGGGTGTTACTTTGTCACAGAATTTGATTGTAAATTGTGTCCATGTCTGTTTGGTTTTACTTTTTTTTTTCCGAGTTTGTTTGTTTGTTTGTTTGTTGTTTATTTATTTATTTATTTATTTATTTATTTATTTATTTTGAGGGGGAAGAGGCGGAGAGAGAGGGAGAGAGAGAATCCCAAGCAGGCTCCACACTATCAGCACAGAGCCCATCGTGGGGCTCAATCCCAAGGACTGTGAGAACATGACCTGAGCTGAGATAAAGAGTCAGACGCTTAACCGACCGAACAACCCAGGTGCCCCTGTTTGGTTTTACTTTCTAGCTGCTCTGTTTTCAGGTGGGAAACGAACAATTCAAAAGCTGTGCCACTACCACCATCTTCCCAGAATCCCCCCTGAGCAGTGTTAATTTCCATTTATATTCTCATCGGTTTCTTTCTGTATGTTAGAAGGACATTTAATAGTTATCTTTCTGATCGAGTCTTTGTCCCTTTTTCTATTAGGTTGGTCTTTATCTAAAGAACACTTTGATATTTAGAGAGCAGCAATTTTTGAAAAATTAACCAGAGATACTTTTTCCCAGTCTCTTGTCTTTTAACTCTCTATATGGGTAGTTTTTCCTAAACATAAGTATCTTATTTTTTATGCAGTTAAGTTTATCAGTGTTTTCTTTATTGGCTTAAAGTATTTCAATGTTTATTTTAAAAAATTTGTTTACCATTTATTTATTTTTGAGAGACAGAGCACAAGCAGGAGAGGAGCAGAGAGGGAGACACAGAATCCAAAGCAAACTCCAAGCTCTGAACTGTCAGCACAGAGCCCCACGGGGGGCTGAAACAAACTGCGAGATCATGACCTGAGCCGAAACTGGACACTCAACAGACTGAGTCACCCAGTGCCCCTTTCAATATTTATTTTAAACAAGAAGATTCTATTAAAAAAGAAACACAGCTCTAATACCATGTCAACCTAAAAGAAATGGATAGTAAGCCCTTCATTTCCTCAATTATCAAGTCAATGATCAAATTTTCCACTGTCTCATAAATGTTTTGTTTTATTTTCACATCTTGCCTGTGGGGATCAGAATCCAAATAAGGTCAACATATTACAATGAAGTTCACATATCCCTTCAACTACTTCTAATCTAAAGGGTTCCCTCTCATAATGGGCACCAAAATACAAATGCATAATACAAAAGCACAGTGGTGGGGATGCCTGGGTGGCCCAGTCGGTTAAGCGTCTGACTCTTGATCTCGGCTCAAGTCATGATCTCACGGTTTGTGAGATTGAGCCCCACACAGAACTCTGTCCTGATAGCGTGGAAGCTGCTTGGGATTCTGTGTCTCCCTCTCTCTGTCCCTCTCCAGCTTGCTTGCCCTCTCTCTCCCTCTCTCAAAATAAATAGATAAATAATTTTAAAATAATTAATAAATAAAAGCACAGTTGTGGTGCAATCAACAGGAAAATGTCAAGGTTGGGGGAAAAACTGAAGGATATGTTTAAATTTTTTTTAATGTTTATTTATTTTTGAAAAAGACAGAGAGAGAGCACAAGCGGGCAAGTGGCAGAGAGAGAGGAAGACACAGAATCCGAAGCAGGCTCCAGGCTCTGAGCTGTCAGCACAGAGCCGACGTGGGGCTCAAACCCATGAACCTCGAGATCATGACCTGAGCCGAAGTCGGATGCTCAACCAACCGAGCCACCCAATTGCCCCAAAACTTAAGGATATGTTTAAAAGAAACTCACCATTTAAAAATGGGAGCAGGAGAGCTGTGACCAGAAATATCAATCATTTTCAGTTGTGAGGGGGGCCATCAACCAGTTCCCATTTACTGAACCCCAGCTATGAGTGAGCCAGAATCCAGTGAGCAGAAGACAGTAAATACTTAAAAAGTTCCACACTACTGCAAGAATTAAACAGATTAAAGCCACCAACCCAAGAGATATCCATAGATCATCGGACTATCTACAATTTTAGGTCACATTTTATTTTTTTCTGGATGTGGACACTGTACGTCCTTTGGGAGGAAGCAAATCTAACCTAAACCCTAACCAAGCAGTCAAATCATCCAAGCAGAATAAATGATCCATTCAGGTGGTCTCCATATTAAAGTAACTTCAATGACTGCTTTTTGAGCAATCTCCCCATGGCTTGTACTGTGTCAGGTGAAGTGGATCACAGGAAAGGATTTGTAACACATTCCTTTCCTTCCTCCTGTAAATGCTAATAATTAACTTTCTAGCCAAGATTTCTAACATAAAACTGGATTAGAGACCCGGAGTTCGGAGAGTTGCTCAGGAATTAGTCTATGCTGTATATCCGCCATCTAGCGCAATGCCTGGCACACAGTAGGGACTCAGTAAGCATTCTTTAAATGATATGAAGAGTGGAGAGATGAACGTGTCTGTGGCTCTTGGGACTTGAACCTTCAAATCCTAACATTTGCAGGCAATCCTAGCTTTCACTTTCTTTCCTAAAAACTCAAAGTACTCTGCAAATATTCTGTCAAACAATTTGATCTACGCAATTTTCCTAATTTTGTTTAGTTGTCTATCTGTGCTTGTTATTTACTGAGCATCCGTAGGGCAACTATTTTGAACTCCCTATCTGGTAATTCATATATTTCCATTTCTTTGGGGTTAGTTCTGGAGATTTAATTTGTTCCATTGGAGAGGCCAGGTTTCTCTGTTTTTGAGGGGGTGGGAGGGCGGACTCAGCATTTGAAAAAGCAGACCTCTCTCCCAGACTTTGTGGTATGGTTTCGTGCTGTGAGTGCTTTCTCCAACCAGCCCAGCTAGAGATTCTGGAGGCCCTCTCAAGCCTTCCTTGGTACGTGTCATCTAATTGAAGACATTTGCCAGCTTCTACTCAGGAGCTCCCCCTGGTGTCTACCCGCGATACTGCGGGCTCTCCGTTGCTATAATGAGCCTTGGGACTGGAGCTCCATCTAGTGTCTGTCTATGGTACCGCACACTCCGTTAATCCACCGTACCTATGGTTGCTCACTCCCAACCTGGAATCCCAATCCTGTTCGCACTTAAGATTCAGGCGAGATAGAAGCCAGTCCCTCTAGCTGCATCCAAAATATTCAGGACATTGGACATACATTCCACTCCTTTCCCTCTCCTGGGAGAAGGCAGGAGTTGAGAACTTCCTCCCAATCAGCCCACACCCAGTGACTGCCATGAATTTTCCTACCTGGTTTCACGCTGGCCTAGGGTGCCAGAACCTCTCAACTGGTTTCTGGGGTTTTCACAAAGGCATCTGGTCCTTGCGTTGTTAAATCTGTGTCTGTGGCGGAAGGAGGGTTTCCTACTCTGCCATCTTACTGACATCATGCTCACCATCTACCGTTTCAATGGCTACCATCATCTGTCGCCTCACCATACCTGAATAATCATAAAACCTACACTTCCAAACAATGGGCACAGCAAGTAGGGTGGTTTGGCCTCAGACTGAAATGACATGCCACTAGACTGCTCTGGCTTACTAACCCGTTCAGCAGAGGAAGGTGCCTACACCTGCTTACACGTGCTGGGGCATGGCACTCTTTGTACATCTCCCAGGTGTTGCCATGGGGTCCCCATCCTAATTTTGAAATTCAAGGGGGCACCTAGGTGGCTCAGTCAGTTAAGCAACTGACTTCTGCTCAGGACATGATCTTGTGCTCTGCGAGCTCGACAGCTCAGAGCCTGGAGCCTGCTTCGGATTCTGTGTCTCCTCTCTCTCTGCCTCTTTCCCCCCTCAAAAATGAATAAACATTAAAAAAAATTTTTTTTTGAAATTCAAATGCTGAGTCCTCCCTAAGCTCTGGTCCGAGCTGCGTTAATCATCTAGCATCTAGCATAGATTGATTAGCTAGCGAGTGAGGTTTGACGTCCTTCCCGGCATCACGGGACAAGTGTGATCCATTGACCAGGTGGCACTGATAAATGGGAGGGTGAACTGAGTTGCTATTTCCTACACATTTCAGCCTGTCCTGTTGAGCAGAGAGTTCCCTTGAGAGTCGCTCATGAGTTTTGAGCTACCTACAGGATCAGTATAAAAGCATCCACCTTGGAGACCTTGGAAACCCCAAGTGTTATTCTACGTACAAGCTCTTGCATGGTTGCTTGCTTTGCTGCTGTCACAATTCATCCCTCAACCCAGTGGGATATAAGGCATCCCATTCCTGGAGTCCAGTGGCTCAGTGTTCAATGGAAAAGGAGAAAGAAAACTAATATTTGTTTATGGCTTCCCCCAAAACCTCGAAGAGGTCATCCAATTAATGAAACACCTACTCAGTCTGCAAGGGCTTTCAATTTCTGCTTATTAGCACACAAAAGGCACATGCTCTTGCATTCCTGGGATAAAACCCACTGGGTCAGTGATGTGTAATTTTTTTTATGTGTTGCTGGGTTGGTTTGCCAGTTGAGGGGGTTTGCACCTGTATGCATTACCCATGCTGGTCTCTCGTTTTCCTTTCTTGCAATGTCTTAGGTTTTGGTATTGGGATCATGTTGGCCTCATAAAATGAGCTGGCGAGTGTTCCCCCCTCTTCTTTTTCTTATTAAAGTTTGAAAAGCATTGGCCTTAATTATTCTTGAACGTTGTTGGAATTCAGCAGGGAAGCCATCCGTACTTGCCTTTTCATCCCTTCACATGGGTTTCTGCAGAAGGACAGTGTTAATGGTGATGAGGTCTAGTGTATCCGTGTTTTTTAATTTTCTTTAATGTTTATTTATTTTTGAGATAGAGCACAAGTTGAGGAGGGACAGAGGGAGATAGAGACACAGAAGCCAAAGCAGGCTCCAGGCTTTGAGCTGTCAGCACAGAACCTGACACAGGGCTTGAACTCACGAACTGTGAGATTATAACCTGAGCCGAAGTCACTCATTTAACCAGCTGAGCCATCAAGGTGCCCCTAGTGTATCCATGTTTTAAGAAGTGTGCTTTTGGTGCCAAATCTAGAACTCTTCGCATAGCCCTAGATACTGATGGTTTTATCCTGTGTTTTTTCCCTAACCATTTTGTTTTGTCGTGGTTATGTTAAGTCTGATCTGTTTTGAGCTCACTTCTGAGTAAGGTGTGAAGTTTATGTGGCAGTTCATTTTCTTCCCCAGGGATGTCCAGTTACTCAAATACCATTTGTTGAAAAGGCTCTCCTTTCTCAGTTGACTGCTTTTGTGCCTTTGTGCAAAGTCAGATAGGCACATTTGTGTTCCACTAATCTATAAGTCTGTCCCTTTGCACATACTGCTCTGTCTTAATTACCATGGCTATTCAATGGGCCTCCATCTATGGACAGTGACTTACCCCCACTTTATTATTTTTAAGGACAAGCTACAGGTTCAGAGAAAATATCTGCAAAACACCTATCTGACAACAGACCACTACCTAGAATATCTAAAGACTCAACAGTACGGGCGCCTGGGTGGCTCAGTCATTAAGTATCTGACTTCAGCTCAGGTCTTGATCTCAGGGATTGTGAGTTGGAGTCCCATGTCAGATGAACTCGAGCCCTGCTTCGAGTGAACACAAGCTTCGCTTCAGGTAAGCCCTGAGTCTTTCTCTCTCTCTCTCTCTCTCTCTCTCTACCCCTCGTGGGATTCCCTCTCTCTCTCTCTCTCTCTCTCTCTCTCTGCCCCTTGCTCACTTGCACCCTCACTTTCTCTCTCAAAAAGATTAATAACATAAAGACTCAACAGTAAAAAAAAAAAATTAAAAATTCACTTTAGAAAATAAGCAAATATCTGAAGAGACATTTCATCAGATGAAATGTGTCAAATACAGGAGGAAGAGGTAAAATTTTACAGATAATTTCAGCAGAGGAGGAGGGACTATCTCCCAACTTGTTTTACGAGGATGGTACAACCCCCAAACCAAAACCTGACGACAATGCTAGAAAAATAAGTCCTCCACCAACAGATGCAAAAGCCCTTAATAAAATATTAATGAATTGATTCCAATCTATAAAAAAGACTAATACTTTCATGTCCAAGGCAGACTATGACGGGAAAACAAGATTGCTGAACATAAAGCAGTTCAATGGAATTCAAGCTATACAGCCGAAAGATCCAAGAAAAGCATGTGTCAACATTCACTGCTTATAGAAACTCTCAAGAATCCAGGATTAGAAGAGAACTTTCTCAGCCTGATGCAGGGCATCTATGAAAAACTTATTTCTGTTCAATACAGTACTCGATGTCCTAGTCACTTTTTTATTTAGAAAATTTTTTTAATGTTTCATTTATTTTTGACAGAGACAGAGACAGAGTGAGAGCAGGGAGAGGCAGAGAGAGAGGAAGACACAGAATCTGAAGCAGGTTCCAGGCCGTGAGCTGTCAGCACAGAGTCCAACGTGGAGCTCGAACTCACAGACTGTGAGATCATGACCTGAGCCAAAGTCAGATGCTTAACCGACTGAGCCACCCAGGGGCCTCTGTCCTACTCATTTACGTACAGGGAAAAAATAAATAAGACCCAAAAAGAGCAGAAAGAAAGAAGTAAAATTGTCTGTATTTGATTGGAAGACATAATCACCTGTGTACAAAACGCAAGGGAATCGGGACACGTAGGTGACTCAGTCAGTTAAGTGTCAGACTTTGGCTCAGGTCATGATCTCGCAATTCACAAGTTTGAGCCCTGCATTGGGGTCTGTGCTGACTGTTCAGAGCCTGGAATCTGCTTCAGATTCTGTGTCTCCCTCTCTCTCTGTCCCTCCCCCACTTTCACTCTGTCTCTGTCTCTCAAAAATAAATAAATGTTAAAAAAAATTTTTTTAACCCTAGGGAATCTAAAAACATACCAGCACTAAAAGTGAGATTAGCAAGGTCATAAGGACACAAAGTAGAAGTACAAAAATCACTTAGATTTTCATACACTATTACAACACAATTGGAAAAAAAGTGAAATTTAAAAGGTTGGGTTTAGGCACCATAAAAGTCATTTATGAAAAGCCCACAGCTAATATCATCCTCAATGGGGAAAAACTGAGAGCCTTCCCCCTGAGATCAGGAACACGACAGGGGTGTCCACTGTCACCACTGCCATTTAACATAGTGTTGGAGGTCTTAGCATCAGCAATCAGACAAGAAAGCAAAATAAAACTATCAGGATAGGCAAGGATGAAGTCAAACTTTCACTTTTCACAGACAATATAATACTTTACATGGAAAACCTGACAGAATCCACCAAAAGCCTACTAGAACTGATCCATGAATTTGGCAAAGTTGCAGGATACAAAAATCAATGTACAGAAATCAGTTGCATTCCTTTACACCAACAACGAAGCAATAGAAAGAGAAATAAAGAAGCGAATTCCATTCACGATTGCACCAAAAACCATCAAATACCTAGGAATAAACCTAACCAAAGATGTAAAAGATCTCTATGCTGAAAACTATGAAAAACTTATGAAGGAAATTGAGGAAGACACAAGGAAATGGAAAAACATCCCATCCTCATGGATTGGAAGAATAAATATTGTTAAAATGACAATACTACCCAAAGCAATCTACACATTCCATGCAATCCCAATCAAAATTGCACGAGCATTCTTCTCAAAACTAGAGCAAACAATCCTAAAATTTGTATGGAACCACAAAAGACCCTGAATAGCCAAAGTAATATCGAAGAAGAAAACCAAAGCGGGAGGCATCACAATCCCAGACTTTAACCTCTACTACAAAGCGGTAATCATCAAGACAGTACAGTATTGGCACAAAAACAGACACATAGAGCCAATGGAATAGAATAGAGAACCCAGAAATGGACCCACAAGCATATGGCCAACTAATCTTTGACAAAGCGGGAAAGAGTGTCCAATGGAAAAAAGACAGCCTCTTTAACAAATGGTGCTGGGAGAACTGGACAGCAACATGCAGAAGAATGAAACTAGACCACGTCCTTACATCACTCACAAAAATAAACTCAAAATGGATGAAGGACCTAAATGTGAGACAGGAAACGATCAAAATCCTAGAGGAGAAAGCAGGAAAAAACCTCTTTGACCTGAGCCACAGCAATTTCCTATGCGACACATCTCCAAAGGCAAGGGAATTTAAAGCAAAAATGAACTATTGGGATCTCATCGAGATAAAAAGCTTCTGCACGGCAAAGGAAACAACCAACAAAACTAATAGACAACTGACAGAATGGGAAAGGATAATTGCAAGTGACATATTGGATAAAGGACTAGTATCTAAAATCTATAAAGAACTTACCAAACTCCACACCCAAAAAACGAATAATCTAGTGAAGAAATGGGTGGAAATATGAATAGACACTTCTCCAAAGATGACATCCAGATGACCAACAGACACATGAATGTCTCATCATTCATGCTGATGCTCAATGTCACTCATCATCAGGGAAATACAAATCAAAACCACACTGAGATACCACCTCACATCGGTCAGAGTGGCTAAAATGAATAAATCAGGAAACTATACATGCTGGCGGGGATGTGGAGAAGCAGGCACCCTACTACACTGTTGGTGGGAATGCAAACTAGTGCAGCTGCTCTGGAAAACGGTGTGAAGTTTCTTCAAAAAAATGAAAATAGAGCTACCTTATGACCCAGCAATAGCACTGCTAGGAATCTACCCTAGAGACACAGGAGTGCTGATGCATAGGGGCACATGTACCCCGATGTTAACAGCAGCACTTTCGACAATAGCCAAATCATGGAAAGAGACTAAGCGTCCATCAACTGACTAATGGATAAAGAAGATGTGAAACATGTACAATGGAATAGTACGTGGCAATGAGAAAGAATGAAATCTGGCCACGTGTAGCAACATGGATGGAACTGGAGGGTATTCTGCTAAGTGAAATAAGTCAGTCAGAAAAAGACAGATACCATCTGTTTTCACGCATAGGTGGATTTTGAGAGACTTAGCAGAAATCCATGGGGGAGGGGAAGAGGGGAAAAGAAAAAAGACACAGAGAGGAGGGAGACCTAACATAAGAGACTCTCAAAGACTAAGAACAAAAGGGGGGTGTGGGAGGGGGAGAGTGGGTGATGGGCACAGAGGAGGCACTTGTTGGGACTGAGCACTAGGGTGTTATATGGAAACCAATTTGACAATAAATTATTTTAAAAAAACAAAAAAATAAAAAATAAAAGGTCGAGTTTACAATAGCATCAGATATATAAAATATTTACAAATAAATTTAACAAATGGCATGCAAGATCTCTTCACTGAGAATTACAAAATAAGGGTGAAAAAAAAATGACCAAAATAGAAGACCTATCTCAAGAAAAATAAAAGTGACCAAAACAGGAGACATATCTCAAATTTCCAAAACTTGATCTATAATATGAACTCCATGGACCATGAAGCCGTTTCCTATTTTGTAAATAAAGGTCACAGTCACACAGCTACACCCATTTATTGACATATTCCCAGTGACTGATTTTGCACACAGTATCAGAATTGATTGCTTAGTTGCAAGGGAGACTATGTGGCCTGCAAGCCTAAAACATTTGGACATTTGCTATCTGGCCCTTTAAGAAAAAGTTTGTCAGGCCCTGGGTTAGTCCATTAACCAAGTTCATACACTTGCATTTACAACCGCCATTTTACCACAGCATCCTTTCTGCTGTGGTTGCTCTTTGGTTTCTTTTATTTTCCTTTTGTTCCTACTTTCTTCTTTTCTTTTGTATAATTTGAATAATGTTTAGAATTCCACTTGAACGTAATTCTCAGTCTTTCACATATAGATCTTTGCATTGTTTTTTAATATTCCCTGGGGATTAAAATATACATCCTTCAATTCTTACAATCTATTAAAAAAATAAAAAATTAAAAATACTTATTTTAGAGCGCAAGCAGGGGAGAGGGGCAGACGAAGGGAGAGAAAGAGAGAGAGAGAGATAGACAGACAGAGAATCTGAAGCAAGCTCCATGTTGAGCAAGGAGCTCAATGCAGGACTCAATTCCATGACCCTGGGATCATGACCTGAACCAAAATCATGAGTTGGATGCTCAACCGACTCAGCCACTCACACACCGCTTTACAATCTATTTAAAGTTAGTATAGTCTGTGAAGACTGGAACCAGGCAAATTTATTTACCCCTTCCCACCACCCTTTACTCTATAGAGGTCATAAGTATTAAACGTTCATGTATACAATTCCTATGAACAATGCTGTGATTTTTACTTTAAACAGCCATGTATGTTTTAAATGTTTATTTTTTTAATTTTTTTAAATATTTATTTTTGAGAGAGAGAGAGACAGACAGAGCATGAGCAGGGGAGGGGCACAGACAGAGAGGGAGACACAGAATCTGAAACAGGCTCCAGGCTCTGAGCCATCAGCACAGAGCCTGACGCGGGGCTCGAACTCAGGAATGGTGAGATCATGACCTGAGCCGAAGTCAGACGTTCAACCGACTGAGCCACCCAGGCGCCCCTGTTTATTTATTTTTGAGAGAAAGAGAGCAGAGGAGGGGCAGAGAGAAAGAGAGAGAGAATCCCAAGCAGCCATTTAGGTACAATGGCAGTCCTAAGTGCAAGTGTATGAATGGCACAGAGCAGAAACCACCACTGACCCGGAACTCAATCCCCAGAACCATGAGATCTTGACCTGAGCCAAAATTGAGTCCAATGCTTACCTAACTGAGCCACCCGAGTGCCCCCAACCATCTCTATTTTAAAGTAATTAAGGGAAAATGTATTATATATACCCACATATTTGTCATATCTGACGCTGCTCACCCCCCCCCCACCCCGATGATTGGATTTTACCTCTGGTAGCATTTCTCTTCAGCGTAAAGAACTTCCTTTGGTATTTTTTGTAGCACACATCTGCTCACAACTAACACTCTTTGTTTCCTTTGGTCGGAAATAGTATTTTTCCCGCCTGCGTCCATGGCAGGTATTTTCGCCAGATGTAGAATTGTGTTGACAGTCTAGACCGCTCCTTTCCGTCTTTTGGACTCCATGGTTTCTGATGGAAGTCAGCAGAAATTCAAACTGTTGTGCCCCTGCGTGAGATGCATGTCATTTTTCCTCTACTTTCAAGAGTTTCTCATTTTCTTTGGTGTTCAAGAGTCCGTCTGTAACGTGCTTGTGTATGATTTTCTTCATATTTATCCTACTTGGAGTTTGCCTAGCTTGGTGCGCCTATAAGATATAGGTCTTTCACCAACACAATGCTTTTTGTTTGTTTGGTCACGTGCCCTGGGGCCTCCCGTGATTATTTCAATTCAGCAACTATCCAGAAGTTGGGGCAGGGTTTATACTTAGAATTTAGTTCTCACTCCTGGGTGGCTCGCTCACTTCTAGGTTTCCCTCCGTTTAAAATTCTGGCTGCTTTTCAACCTTGAACTCTGATCTCTGGCACCCCTAGGCTACAGTTCCCATTCTGTTTCCTTAGCCATGGCCGTGGGGCTTGGATATGCTGTCCAAATAGAAATCTGCAAATTCATCATCATTACCTCTTCGAATTGCAGGACTGTTTTGTTTTGTTTTGTTTAGAAGCTTTTGAGACATTGCCTGCCTCTGGACACTTTTCAGTATCATTAACAATTAGGTTTTTTTTTTTTTTTAGAGAGAGAAATCACTTCTTTTTTTTAATGTTTTTATTTATTTTTGAGAGAGAGAGAGCACACGAGCGGAGGAGGGGCAGAGAGAGAGGGAGACGCAGAATCAGAAACAGGCTCCAGGCTCTGAGCTGTCAGCATAGAGCCTGACATGGGGCTCGAACTCATGAACCGCAAGTTCATGACCTGAGCCAAAGTCAGACGCTTAACTGACTGAGCCACCCAGGCACCCCAGATAATTAAACACCCATGTTTGTAGTAGCATTAGTTACTGTGGTCAAAAGGTGGCAGCAACACAGGTGTCCTATCAATGGATGCATGGATAAACACCATGTGGTCTATCCATACAATGGAATATTATTCAACCTTAAAAATAGCATTCTGACACATGCTACAACATGGATGAACCTTAAAGATGTTGTGCTAAGTGAAATAAGCCAGTCACAAAAGGAAAAATATTGTATTATTCCATTTCTATGAGCCATAAAGGATGATGGGGGTTGCCAGAGGCTAGAGGAAAATAAAAAGACCAATGGAATTATTGTTTAATGGGTACGAAGTTTCAGATGGGGTGAAAAAGTTCTGGAGATGGATGGTGGGGATGGTGGTACAACAATGGAAATGTAATTAGACCACTTAGCCATGCTACCTGGGTAACAATGTAAACGTACTAATATTCTTGAACTATACACTTATAAATGGTTCAAATGCTAAATGTTACGTCATGTGTATTTTACCACAATAAAACTCGTGAACTACAAAGAAACCATATAGTTCTAAGCCAAACAGGTCTGGTGTCTGAGGAAATCTTACTTTCGGAGGAAAGCTTGCCTTCCAGGGATTAGAATCCACACCGGCTATGTCTTCTATTGATCCTGCTTCTGATCTGATCAGGAACACGCCAGACAGAGCCCAGGCCATGGCATAAATAGCACTGTAGACAATGTAACTACGTGCAGACACAGTCACTTCAAGATACTGTGGGGGAAGCATGTCCAAAGAAGCTTTCTGGGAGCATCTGTATTGTTCCAGTGGTCCCACCAACCTCTGAGCCCTCAAAAGCTGAGAACCAGAAACCGTTATGAAAAATGTTCTCTGGGTATCTAGAAGACTCTTCCAAAGAATGTCCCAAATTCAGGATGATGTCTTCGCTGATGAAAAAATAACACAGGCCCATGAAAACCATAACCATTCCGAACCGCGGGCCTCAAAGTAACATCCAAGTAAGGGGAGATGGTCCACACCTTTGCTATTCTTGCATCCTGGGCTGTGGGAGGTCTCATAGTCACCAGGGAATCTGTATCTCCATGAATGACGACCCGCCGTGGCTGTTGGTTCTGCCACTCTTATTAATGGATTATCAAAGGCCTCCTTGTGGCCTCTCTTGCTGACAGAGATAGTCTCTGAAAAGGCAACAGAGATCCCTTTCTTGACCACTTCTCCTCTCTGATCTGAGAGAAACAATTCACCTCGTACATCATTTGAGGCAGCAAGTCCCACCCAGGTCCATCCAAAATGTAGCATCAGCTGGGTCATGGCCTGGGGCAAGGAGTCATTGGATAAGGGGATAGGTACTGGATTTTGTCACTCAAAATGAGATCGAAGGGGAATGGGAAAGAAATAAGAGACATTTTAGGGTTTAAATAAGTAGAAATTAATTGCAATGAAATAATTATTGCCATGAAATAAAAAATTCCTTCTTGGCCCTTACTATAAATAGATTTAAAATGTTGTCAAATTCATTCTTTTCGAACTAGGTATTGCTAGGTTCAAAGGAGGAGAGCAATATAATCAGCCTAGGGGGAATAATCACCCTCCCTTTCTTCCCGAAAGTCAAATGCTGAGGTACAGAATTTTCTGGCACCCCAGGTCTTGCTACGACAACACATGCCTAAGGAGTCCATGAACGCCATATCACCTGGGGAAACTTGTAGAGCTCAAGAAACATCCCATCAGGACAGAGGGGGTGAGATGATGCCTATAGTAACAGTTGCTGATTCATGGTCTGTTAGGAGCCATTTTGGGCTCACGGTTGAGACTCCTCCCTTTGTGGAAAAGGTGGTTGAAGCAAAGCTCCTGCCGGCCAAAATGGCACCTAGTCTTACTGAAGAGAGCGGTTTTAAATTTTATGTCCAAATGGCAGCTCTGCCTTAGTTTGAAGCTAAGTTCTCTTTTTCTGTAAATCAATGCACAGATACCGGGTTAAAGATAGCTGCCCTGGCCTTCTGCCGATTGTGGACCGCTGATAAGAAATACAATTGCTGAGTATTCTGTTTTGCTTACTGTTTGCTGCAAACATTGTAAAACTTTTTCTGAGTCTAGTCTGACATGTATTAGTTTGAGTATCTGGCATTTCTCACTTCTGTAACCTTGCTTCCCTCACATTCTTCCCCTTCCCCCTTTATGACATGCATTAGTTTGTGTAACTGGCTTTGCTCACATTCTTCCCCTTCACCTTTCGGACATTCATTAGCTTGAGCGGACATTTACTAGCTTGAGAACCTTGCTTCCCTCACATTCTTCCCCTTCCCCCTTTTCTGATATGTATTAGAATAAATAACTAACTTTTTCACATAACGGACAGAGACTTCCCGCCAAAGAGCAAACAAAGAAACCCCAATCAGAGGGCAGCATATGTTCGTATTTCAAATATCGACCAATCAGTCACCCTATAACCTGAAACCTTCTTATACTATTTGTTTCTGTCTATAAAAACGTTGTACCAACCATGTTCGAGGCCTTTGTGCATACTGGCAGCGGTATGCGAAAGGACCGGGATAGATCCTGAAATAAAACGACCCTTGCCACTTGGCTTTGACTTTCGACTCTGGTGGTCTCTTGTGGGGGGATTCGAGAATTCGGGCACAACATTACCTCCTTCTAAATAATATTTCAGGCTTGGATTTCTTGAGCTACTCTCCTTGGCCCCAAGGAATGTGATGCTCTTTTGTTTTACCGCATTTAGATAAAAGGGAAGGACCTGGAGCAGGATGCTTTGATGGATTACATCTGAATGAGAGTAGCCTGGCCATCTTAAAGTTGCATCTTGGGGATGGGTTGCACAAATGGACAGCAGTTATGAGCTGGCTGGATATTGGTGTGATTTGTGTAAACATTAGGCCCCTATTATGTAAATTCCCTCATTCACAAGCAAAGGACAAGCACTGGGAATTCTGTCCTTGCCGGATGGGTTGCACCTCCCCCATTATAGTTAGAAGAATAGGCAGAATGACTCCTGGCCTGTTTATAGATAATTAACATAGGCAGGCCTAGGTAACTTCCTGTCCTCTCCCCCAGCCTTAAATTTATATGCTAATTAACTTGAAAACAACTTGCAAGATTGAGGAAATCACTGCTTTGCTGATAAAAACACATTATTGTTCAAACTATGCTTACTGATGGGATGTCACTCATTGCTGTAATGTCACTCACTACTTTTAAATAAGGACACTGAGAACAGCAGGGCAGAGAGAGAGATGCCAGACTAGCCAGAGATGCCTGCTTGGTGATCAGACCACATCTCGTGCCTCTCTCGTTCCTTTTGCCTAACCATCCATCCTTCGGGGACCCCCTGGACTCAGCCAGACCTGCACCCCAGCAATGGTCTGCCTGTCACAGCTGTAATTTGACACGGTCCTATCCCTTCCAAACTGCCACCTCACGAAGCTTTCCAGAGTCTTCTCATCATTGCGGTAGTCATCGCTGGACAAAGATCAGGGCCCCAGGTGATCACCTCCACAGCAAATTCTAGAGCCAGGATCTGCTGGAAGTGTTTGTGAAGCCACCTGCAGGAAAAGCAGATGACTTTCGAGGACCTGCAACTTCTAAGTGGAGCAGATCTCACGGCCATGCTTCAGTGGGTCTCTGATCTACGCAACAGCCTCTCCGGTACCGTTACGCACACATGGGTCCACTTCATTCTCTTGATATCGTGACCTCACTTCCATGTGTTCATATGTCCTCAATAAGCTGCCAGACCACCATGAACTAGGCAGGGCCTTTTATTATTTCAGTGTATACTAGGACATAGGGTGGGACTTACACAGTGACTGAAGTGGAGACTCAAAAATTCCACTTGTTAGAATGCTTGTGTCCTGCTGGCGGGAACGTAGGATGCGACGGCCCCTATGGAAGCAGTATGGTGATTCCTCAAAAAACTAAATACAGAATGACCATATGATCCAGCAATTCCACTTCTGAG
Organism: Paguma larvata; assembly: GCA_030068075.1. NCBI lineage: Eukaryota > Metazoa > Chordata > Mammalia > Carnivora > Viverridae > Paguma > Paguma larvata. The sequence continues at coordinate 263,564 of JAINVK010000389.1, forward strand.
AACAAATCCAAAAGAATTGAAAGCAGGGTCTCAAAGACGCGTTTGTACACCTGTGCTTGTAGCATTATTCACAGTGGCAAAGGTGGATGAATGGGGAAACTAAATGTGGTGCCCAAGGGAGCATTATTCACCTTAAAAAGAAGGAAATTCTGGGGCGCCTTGGTGGCTCAGTCAGTTAAGCGGCCGACTTCAGCTCAGGTCATGATCTTATGGTCTGTGAGTTCGAGCCCCGCGTCGGGCTCTGTGCTGATGGCTCAGAGCCTGGAGCCTGTTTCAGATTCTGTGTCTGCCTCTCTCTCTGCCCTTCCCCTGCTCACGCTCTGTCTCTATGTCTCTCAAAAATAAATAAATGCTAAAAAAAAATTTTTTTTTAAAAAGAAGGAAATTCTGGGGCACCTCGATGGTTCTGTCAGTTGGGCATCTGACTCTTGATTTTGGCTCAGGTCATGACCTCACAGTTTGTGAGATCAAGCCCCATGTCTGGCTTTGTGTGAGGGCACAGATCCTGCTTGGGATTCTCTCCCTCTCTCTCTCTGCCCCTCCCCCATTCGTACGCATGCGCACACTCTCTCTCTCTCTCAAAATAAGCAAACATTTAAAAGAAAGAAAAAAGAAGAAGGGTGGCTCAATCAGTTAAGCGACCGACCGACTTTGGCTCAGGTCATGATCTCACAGCTCAAAGGCTTGTGAGTTCAAGCCCCACATCGGGCTCTGTGCTGATAGCTCAGAGCTTTGGATTCTGTGTCTCCCTCTCTCTCTGCCCCTGCTCTGCTCACTCTCTCAAAAATAAACATTAAAAATTATAAAAAGTAAATAAAAATTAAAATTAAAAAAAGAAGGAAATTCTGACACATGCTAGAATATGGAAAAACCTTGAGGACATTATGCTAACTGAAATAAACCAGTCACAAAAAGACATATACTGTACGATTCCACTTACATGAGATTACCCAGAGCAGTCAAATTCATAGACAGAAAGTAGAATGGAGGTTGCCCAAGGCTGGAGGTGGGGGAGTGGGGAGTTACTGCTTAAGAGATATAAAGTTTCGATTTTGCAAAATGAAAAGCTTTCTGGAGATGGATAGCGGTGATGGGCATACAACACCGTGAATGTATCCAATACTACTAAACATCACACTTAAAACTAGTTATGATGGTAAAATTATAGTATGTGCTTTTTACTATGAGTTTTTAAATGTTTCCAGATATTTGTAGCAATGCGTCTTCAATGGACTACCTTCATGCACTCATATAAAACCATAATCTACAGGGAGCCTGAGAGGTGCTGGTGTGATGTGGGAGGCAGAAGACACCGGTACACGACGGGCGGATGGTGAAGAAGGTGGGTTCTGAAGCCTTCTGCTGCTGCGTGGAGCACATGCCTGCCCTTATCAAGTCTCATAGCTTCAGCGTGCCTCTGTCTCCTCACCTGTAAAATGGGGGTAGTAATAGGACTTTGACACATGGAGATTTGGGAGAATGAAATTAGTTAATATCTGTAAGACTCCCAGAAGAGTTAGTGCCTACTTCACGAGGGATACTTAAAAGTCACTCCTGGTCCCCCTGCCGTTCATCTCTTGATCCTTCCAGGGTAGTGAAGACCTTTGACTTTTATTTTATTTATTTACTTTTTTTAATGTTTGTTTATTTTTTGAGAGAGAGACAGACCGAATATGAGCAGGGGAGGGGCAGAGAGAGAGGGAGACACAGAATCCGAAGCAGTCTCCAGGCTCCGAGCTGTCCGACGCAGGGCTGGAACTCACAAACTGTGAGATTATGATCTGAGCTGAAGTCGGAGTTAAGCGACTGAGCCACCCAGGCGCCCCAAGACCCTTAACTTTTAAATGCATGCTTGAGTGTCTCCTAATGATGGAATCTTATGTCCTGAACTGGGAAACATCCTTTAGATAGGCTTCTGATGTTGTGTTTTGCGATGTACCTACCTGCCCTCGGACCTTGAGTCCCACACTCCTGCCTACTGGCACGGTTTTCCTGTTTCATCAGAGGCATCTGCCTGGGTCTCAGTGGCAAGCAGAATCCTCACTCAGCTCCCTGATCACCCCCACCCAGGAACATGTGCTATCTCACCTGTGAAGCCAGAGTGTGGGAGGCGCACATGAGTAGGGACCATGTTTCTTCCACGCATCACTGTGTATCTGGCATGCAGTAAGACCTGTGTGTCTGTCGTCTGTGCTCAGTAACTAGGTTTAAATGAATAAAAGAAAGAATTTTATAAATGGAAGCAGCCTTCAGCATGGTGATCACATTCAACCTGACAACAGAGTTTCTGAGAAAAGATTCTGGACTAAAGAAGAGAGAAGTTTAGGGGCGCCTGGATGGCTCAGTCAGTTAAGCATCTGACGGTTGATTTCGACCCAGGTCATGATCTCACAGTTTGTGGGATCATGCCCCGCGTGGGGTTCCATGCTCTTTGTGGAAGCTGCTTGGGATTCTCTCTCTTTCTCTCTCTGTATCAAGATAAATAAACATTAAAAAAAAAAGAACAAGAAGAGAGAAGTTCAGGGTCTAGATCACACATGAGGAAAATGCAATGAAAAAGGAAAGAAAAATAATGTTTTTACCATTAGGGACGTTTGTGCTCCAAACTACAAAGAAAAAAACTCTCCGAAGAAGAAAGAAGAAGGAGAAGAAGGAGAAGAGGAGGCAGCGTGGCAGGGAGGAAGAAGAGGGGGAGGAGGGAGAGGAGGGGGAGGAGAAAAAGAAACTCTCCAGTAAACTGGGGTAAAGTATAAGACTTAGGTCTAAAGTCTGCTTCTTCCTCTCTTACACCCCCAAACATAACACAGGCTGGTTGCAAGAGATTGAAGCAGTAGGAGCCAGGACATTCAAGCAAAAAGAGAGACATTCGTAAGGTGACGATTGCACAGATGAACACGCAGTATAATTAAACGGTGGGGTTGTAGTTGATAGAAGAGGAGGATGGCTTAGAGAGTACTGACAAAAAGAAAAGCCATCAATCTGTGTATTGCTCCCTGTTTATACTGATTATCTCTCAGAAAGGAAACTGGAGGACTACTCACTAACTTCCAAGAACATCCCGACATCCCTGCAGAATCCTGCCCTCCCTGATTCCTGCAGTTCTGCATTTTTCCTCTATTTCATTTTGAGACGCCCACTCTGCTGGAGCAGTTCACCACACTACCAGTCAAGATGCGAGTTCCCTAGCACCAGCCCAGCCCTCAGAATGCCTCTACAGACACACAGTAAGCTTTGCTTCCTTTATTGGTTTTTTTTGAAACCTTCATTACCTTCCTCAGACCCTGCACCTTCTACCTCCCCACCTCTCAGCACATCACTTGATCCTAGCTTTGTTAAGAACACGGATGCTTGTGGGAAGAATTCCCTCCATGTCCTCTTATCTACACAGATTTCCCTGAGTGTGCTCTCGAATGACATCTTCTTTTTAATTTTTTTAACGTTTATTTATTTTTGAGACATAGAGACAGAGCGTGAGCAGGAGAAGGGCAGAGAGAGAGGGAGACACAGAATCCAAAGCAGGCTTCAGGCTCCGAGCTGTCAGCACAGGGCCGGACGCGGGGCTCAAACCCACAGACCTCGAGATCATGACCTGAGCCGAAGTCAACAACTTAACCGACTCAGCCACCCAGGCACGCAACATCTTTTTTTTTTTTTTTAATGTTTATTTTATTTTTGAGAGAGAGAGAGAGTCAGAGAGGGGCAGAGAGAGAGGGAGACACAGAATCCGAAGCAGGCTTCAGGCTCCGAGCTGTCAGCACAGGGCCCGATGTGGGGCTTGAACTCATGAATGGCGAAATCATGACCTGAGCCAAAGTCAGACACTTAACTGACTGAGTCACCCAGGCGCCCCTCAAATGCCATCTTTCCATTTAACGACAGACGCACTGCTCTTCCTCTCTGGACACTTTGCATCTCATTTCATCCTGACATCCCACTGATCTGGCTGCGCCAGCCATAACCTCTCCTAATTCTGGAGCTCTTCCACCTCACTGCCTTTCTCCTTTCAGTATTATTTCATTGTTATGAACATGGACACATCTCTCTCATTTGAAAGTAATAAAATTCTATTTGCTATTCTATTTGTTCTCATTCTCTTTAAGACCCAAGCTTTTAGAAATCATGATTTCCACACTCTGTTTCTATAGCTTCATCTCTTATCATTTTCTCAACCTAGAGACATATGCCTTTTAATCCAACTCAACCCAATTGAAAATACTCCCTTTTTCTCTTTTTGGGAATCCGGGAGCACATAATTGGATTAATCACAGTCCACGGTCCAACAATGGTAGAATGGGGGCCAAGGGAAGGAACACAGACATGTAGACTTCTCTATTTGCCCTGGTTTTCTATTTGTGCCTTCAAATCAAGGTTGTTGGGGAGGAAACGTTTTCTTATACCTTTCAAAGGTTCTTGTAGCTGGCATAAGAATTAAATCGGCAAGATACAGATGAACGAGAGAAAATAAAACTCAATTTCACATGTACAGGAACCCTACCTACACAAGAGGTTCTAAAGCAGAAAGGAAAAATGAGGTATCCTGAGCTAAGAATGGGATAGGAGTCTGGGACTTCAAATGGGAGAAGAATAATTCACAGGGCAATAAAAAGGACAGATTTTTTTTTAACATTTATTCATTTTTGAGAGACAGAGAGACAGAGCATGAGCAGGGGAAGGGCAGAGAGAGAGGCAGACACAGAATCCGAAGCAGGCTCCAGGCTCTGAGCCATCAGCACAGAGCCCGATGTGGGGCTCAAACTCACAGACGGTAAGATCATGACATGAGCCAAAGTCGGCCGCCCAACCGACTGAGCCACCCAGGTGCCCCAAAAAGAACAGATGTTTGGTAATTAGATTTTTGCCCTGTCATCTAGGCAGTTCATTCAGATAAAATTTATCTCCTGTGATAACGCTAATTCTAGCCAAGACCCCAATTTGGATTTCTTTAAATAGTTAAAGGAGGGACAAAATTTTCTCTTGAGTCCATAGGGTCTCAATTATGTTCAGTTCAAAATAGTCCATATGCCAAAGTTCGGTGCATTCTGGGTAGACTCGTTCTTGAACTTCTTCAAGGTCAATTGTCAAACCTCCCTCTGGCTTTTCCATACCACAGAAAAGGTACCTGCACCAGAAAATGAGTAATCAATCTACCAGAAGTTTTGAACTGTCTTTTACAGAGACCTGATCACATACTCTAATTATGTTCCAAAAGTTTTTACCATGTTGGTTTGACTTGTAAGCCTCTCCAGTGCTGGGGGCCAGATTTGCTGTCCCTTTTTCTCCCCCACCTTCTTGCTCTAGGAGAATGAGGACTTGTGGTAACATGTTTCCCTCTCCCCTCTGTTACAATGCAACCTGAACTGCCATCCTAAGGCACATCCTTTTCATTAAGATGAAGAAAATAGTGAACATAATAAAAATTGTAACAACACAGATAGTACCTGAGATGGGATACCATACGTGTAAAACAACAACAAACACTAATAGAGAACTTACATGCCAGGAACACTTCTAAGTTCCTGTATATACATTAAAACACTAATCCTTACAAGTACTACCAGTGGGAAGTATTATTATCTTCATGTTACAGAGGAGTAAACTGAAACACGAGGGAGTTCAGTAATTAAGAGATATCCACTATGAGGCACCTGGGTGGCTCAGTTGCTTAAGCATCTGACTCCAGCTCAGGTCATGATCTCATAGTTCGTGAGTTTGAGCCCCACATTGGGCTCTGTGCTGACAGCTTGGGGCTGGGAGCCTGTTTCAGATTCTGTGTCTCCCTCTCTCTCTCTGCCTCTCCACCACTCACATTCTGTGTGTCTCTCTCAAATATAAATAAACATTTTTTAAAAATTAAAAAAAAGAGGTACCCACTATAATATACACAATAACTGGAGAAGACAGGAGTTGAATGAACCCAGGGAGAATGAGGTTAGAATGCATGGTCTTCACCATTCAGCTCTGCTGTTGTCTAATAAATGTTAGAAGAATTTATATATGCATAATTAATATTAATTTTTATGTATTTATTATAATATTTTAATAAATGTTATGTATTCATATATTATATGTTATATATTTTATAATAATTACATTAAAATATAAAATACAGGGGTACCTGGGTGGCTCAGTCGGTTAAGCATCCGACTTCAGCTCAGGTCATGATCTCACAGTTCATGGGTTTGAGCCCCACATCGGGCTCTGTGCTGACAGCTCAGAGCCTGAAGCCTGCTTCAGATTCTGTGTCTCCATCTCTCTCTCTGCCCTTCCCCTGCTCATGCTCCCTCTCTCAAAAAAAATAAACATTAAAAAATATATATATAAAATACAAATATTTCATAATACAATATTTATAAATATAAAAAGTAAAAATTATATAATATATAATCATTCGTGTAAATAATAAATGCAATAATTTTATTGGATAAATTAATATATTTCAATATTTAAATATATTAAATAAATATTAAAAGAATATAGGTATTAAAGACATACTTATTTAATATGTACATTAAGTCAACAGGTATACATATCAAATTAAATTAAGACTATAAATGGGGCACCTGGGTGGCTCAGTTAGTTAAGTACCTGCTTTAACTTAGGTCATGAGTTCAACTCAGGTCAGAAGATCTCACCCCTCGTACTTGTGCTCTGTCCCTCTCTCTCAAAAATAAACATCAAAAAAAATTTAATTACAACTATAATTAAAGGCAGAAAATTGAGGAAACACAGAAGGCTGAGGAGACATAGAGAGGACGACACAGCGGGATGGTTACGAACTTGCAGCTGGAGAGAGCCAGAGGGAGAAGAAGAACCATCTGCAGATACAAAGTTCTCTCTCTTTCCATCACTACCATGTCCACCACCTCTTCCATGGCTTCCCCCAGTCAGAGGCCAATCCGTGGTCTTCACCGGGTTTACACAGCGTTCACGCTGTAACATGTCAAAATTGCTCAGGAAGTAACTAACAAGTCACCTACCTCAACAGAGGTGATAGGCAACTCAACCAAGCCCGAGCACAGTGGGCCTGCCCCTTTACAACTCTGGACCCAATTCCAGCATGTGGGTTTTTTATCCCTAAACCAAGCAATTCTCCGACACCAGCTGGATGTCTACAACTCAACTCGATTCTGACACAGATTAAGCGCCCAGTTCTACAAGACTGCTTCAGATGCCAGCAATGAACCGAGGTTGTTACCTGTGCTTCTGACTGCTTTAAATTGGAGGTTCCATGAGAAAAAATGAAATCTGGCCATGTGTAGCAACATGGATGGAACTGGAGGGTGGTATGTTAAGTGAAATAAGTCCGTCAGAAAAAGACAGATACCATATGTTTCCACGAATAGGTGGACTTTGTGAGACTAAGCAAAAACCAGGGGGAGGGGACGAGGGGAAAGGAAAAAAAGACACAGAGAGGGAGGGAGATAAAACATAAGAGACTCTCAAAGACTAAGAAAAAACTGAGGGTGAGGGGGATGAGGGAGGGGGGAGAGGGGGTGATGGGCACTAAAAAGGGCACATGTTGAGATGAACACTGGGTGTTATATGTAAACCAATTTGAAAATAAACTATTTTAAAACTAAAAAAAAAAAAAAAAGACTAAGAACAATCTGAGGGTGAGGGAGGTGAGGGAGGTGGAGGGAGGGAGGAGAGGGGGTGACAGACATCAAAGAGGGCACATGTTGGGATGAACACTGGGTGTTATATGTAAACCAATTTGAAAATAAACTATTGGGGCTCCTGGGTGGCTCAGTTGGTTAAGCGTCTGAAAATAAACTATTATATAAATAAATAAATAAATAAATAAATAAATAAATTGGAGGTTCCAATGACCCTCGCCTTGGGTTCTGTTAATTTGCCAGAGTGGCTCACAGAACTCAGAGACGCATTTTACTTAGTAGGTTTACCAGTTTATTGTAATAGGCTAGAACTCAGAAACTGCCAAATATGGAAGGGCTCTGTGAAAGGATTTCAGTCTAAAAGGAAACAGGAGGGAGGACGCCTGGGTGGTTCAGTCGGTTGAGCGCCTAACTTCAACTCAGGTCATGATCTCGCAGTTCGTGAGTTCAAGCCCCACATCGGGCTCTGTGCTGTGACAGCTAAGAGCCTGGAGCCTGCTTCGGATTCTGTGTCTCCCTCTCTCTCTCTCTGCCCTTCCCCTGCTCACGCTCTGTCTCTATGTCTCTCAAAAATAAATAAATGTTAAAAAATGTTTAAAAAAAAAGAGAGGAAAAACAAAATTATAAAGGAAACAGGAGGCCATTGATGAGGGAAACAAAGCCAAGAAAAATGTAGTTTAAATTAAATTCCCATAGAGCCTGCAGCCCATTGATAGATGTCAAGAGACTGGAAGCACCTAACACTCCCCAAGATGGTTTGCGGCTGCCTTAACGCCTTGATGTTTACACTTTCTAAAAACTAAAAGCAACCTTATCTTGACAATAGCTAAATCTTCAGGGTCCTGTGAGACCCTGCATTCAGCATCCAGAAATTCTTTGGAAACTAACTTTATCTCTATCCCCCTCCCTCCACAAACTTAAAAGTATAGGGGCACCTGGGTGGCTCAATCGGTTAAGCATTCGACTTCGGCTCTGGTCATGATCTCATGTTTGTGAGTTCGAGCCTTGCATCAGGCTCTGTGCTGACAGCTCAGAGCCTGGAGCCTGCTCCGGATTCTGTGTCTCCCTCTCTCTCTGCCCCTCCCCTGCTCATGCAGTCTCTCTCCCTTTCTCTCTCCAAAATAAATAAACATTTAAAAAAAATTTTTTTTAAGTATATAATGAGTCACTCCTCACAATTCCAAGTGCAGCTCTTCCTGCCCACGGGGCCTGTTCCCGTGCTTTAACAAAATCTCCTTTTGTGGGAGCGCCTGGAGGGCTCAGTCAGCTAAACATCTGACTTTGGCTTGGGTCATGATCTCATGGCTCGTGAGCTCGAGCCCCGTTTCAGGCTCTGTGCTGACAACTCAGAGCCGGGAGCCTGCTTCAGATTCTGTGTCTCCCTCTCTCTCTGCCCCTCTCCTGCTCATTCTCTCTCTCTCTCTCTCTCTCTCTCTCTCTCTCTCTCTCTGTCTCTCTCTCAAAAATAAACATTAAAAAAAAAGAATATGGAGAAAATATGGAGCATTTGTGCACTGTTGGTGGAAAGGTAAAATGGTGCAACCACTATAGAAAAGAGTGTGGTGATTTCCTCAAAAAATTAAAAACAGGGGCGCCTGCGCGGCTCAGTCGGTTGAGCGTCTGACTTCGGCTCAGGTCATGATCTCACGGTCTGTGAGTTCGAGCCCCGCGTCGGGCTCTGTGCTGACGGCTCAGAGCCCGGAGCCTGCTTCAGATTCTGTGTCTCCCTCTCTCTCTGCCCCTCCCCCACTCATGCTCTGTCTCTCTCTGTCTCAGAAATAAAAAATAAACATAAAAATAAATTAAAAATAAATAAATAAATAAATAAAATTAAAAAAAAAATAAAAACAGAATTACCATATGACTCAGGAATTCCACTTCTGGGTATTTACCCAAAAAATTTGAAAAGAAGGACTCAAAGAGATATTTGTACACCTGTGTTCACAGCAAAATTATTCAGCTAAATTGTGGAAGCAATAAAAGCGTCCATCAAAAGATGAATGGATAAGCAGAATATTATATATATATATGTGAGTATAATATTCTATTACATATATGTGTGTATATATACATATGTGTGTATATATACATATATGTATGTATACATACATATATATGCAAAGAATATTATTCAGACTTAAAAAAGAACATTCTGACACATGCTACAACATGGATGAGCCTTGAGGACACATGCAAGTAAGCCAGTCATAAAAAGACAAATACTGTATGATTTCACTTTCATGAAAGACTTAGAGAAATCAAAATCATAGAGACAGAAGTAGAATGGTGACTGCCTGGGCTGGAGGTGGGGGAGGGAAATGGGGAGTTAGTGTTTAATGGGTACAGAGTTTCAGTTTAACAAGATTAAAAGCATTACAGAGAGGGACGGCAGTGATGTCTGCACAGCATAATGAATGTATTTAATTCCACTGAACTGTATACTTAAAAATGGTTAAGATGGCAAATTTTAGGTTATGTGTATTTTACCGCAATAAAAAAAATCAGAGGAAAGAAAAAAAAAATCAAGGTATCCTGAATTGGGCACATGACTGGCTACAAAGAAGGTTCTGGGCTCCCACTTGTAATTATAACTTATAATGAGCTGAACTGAACACAAGTATGTGTGTTGAGATTTGCTGCAGGTTCTGTGGTGAGAATTGGTGAGTCATTTCTGGTTGTGATTTCCTCACATGAAGCACTCACAGGACAGGAACTGATCATAAATTAAAGCTCGGCATCATGGGGGGTCTCTAGTGCCCAATTCCACAAGAACAGAGCAGGACCAAGCTAGCAGAGGCCTCCCTGGGTGCAGTCAGGAGATCAGGACTGTGTCTGGGAATTCATCCCCAGGCCTCTCTCTGCAGCGGGGACTCCCTAAGGAAAGACACCACTCTTGCCTCACAGGCAACTTCCATCCAGCACTAATTAGCCACTAGGGGCCAGCTCTTTGCAAGCAATTGAAACAACTTGCAGGGAAAAGTTGGACTTCAGCTCTGTGAATGTTGAAAGAGAGGCTCATCTCTCTTCCCGGCACCTTTCCCCAGACGCTGCTCTCCCCGGGGCGCTGATTCAATAGTCATTGCAAACGAGATGTTTTCCAGGGTCATGGAGTCATCTCCCCCCAACTTTGTGCTTCGAGTGTCTGCTCCAAGGCTGTGCCAGCCCAGGGAGGCTTCCAGCAGAGCCTGTCTCTTACATGCTGAAGCCTTTCCCTGGGTATCGCAAACTCATAAAGATTGTCACTGTCCTGCCCGTAGTATCGTGTCTCTCTGGGCTTGAGGCCAGGAGCTAAACTTCACATGGACTTTGTCTCTCATGAGGTCAATCAGCCTTCAGCACATGACCTTGTCTGGCCCCTGACCTTTTGTCATATTTTCCTTTTGTCAGAGGAAAGCTGGTTTTTGTCGAATTGATGAACTCTAACTCCTAAGAAGTCTGGTTATGTAGAACTTTCCAGGTGTGAGCCATCCAGAGGTAACCAGGGTCTTGCCAGACCCATGTTCAAACCGGGCCGTCTTTTATTTGCTTGAAACTTCAGGCATACCATGTTGACAGTCAAAAACTACTGGTTCGGGCTCACTATAATTTTTAAATGTGAGACATGAGTGATATATAGACATGTCCCTGCCTTTGTTTTTTGATATATTTGCTAAGAAGGACGTCGGACCATTTTTGTTCTTTCCTAGGTCTTTGCATATAGACAAATCACTTTTGAGCCAAGTCATGTGAGCACAATGCAGACTTCCCATAACTGAGGTTCATATACAACGTGCCATTTCATACCTTTCAGGATTTGGTAGAGGGGCGCCTGGGTGGCTCAGTTGGTTAATCGCCCGACTTTGCCTCAGGTCATGATCTCAGTTTGTGAGTTCAAGTCCCGACATCAGGCTTTCTGCTATCAGCGCTGAGCCTGCTTCAGATCCTCTGTCCCTCCCCTCCTTCTCTGCCCCTCCCCTGCTTGTTCTCTCTCTCCCTTTCTCAAAATAAATAAAAACTTTAAAAACAGAAAAAGAATTTGGTAGAAAGAGCAGTTTCCTAAAATTGCAGGCAGAGGGGGCACCTGGGTGGCTCAGTCGGTTAAGCGGCCGACTTCGGCTCAGGTCATGATCTCCCAGTCTGTGAGTTCGAGCCCCGCGTCGGGCTCTGTGCTGACAGCTCAGAGCCTGGAGCCTGCTTCGGATACTGTGTCTCCCTCTCTCTCTGCCCCTCCCCCACTCATGCTCTGTCTCTCCCTGTCTCAAAAATAAATAAACATTAAAAAATTTAAAAAAAAATTGCATGCAGAGACATGACATGATTTTAGGTAGTCTTCCAACCATTTATGCTCTCTCCCCAACTAGAGAGAAAGCAGGTGAACACAGGCCTGTACCTTTTCCACTTCTCTCTCCTGTAGGGCCTGGAACAGTTCCTGTCATACAGCAGGTGTCCCATAAACACTGAACAAATCACGTAGCCAGAGAAGGAATGTTGGCAATGAGGCCGAGAACGTCATTTTACAACTGGTACAGGTGAGGCTAGAGACATGTGGGACACATGAGTTCCAGGCGCTGCTCAGTAGGGACCCTGGTGCCTCCCTCAGCACAGGCACAGATAGAATCGTGGTGGCTGCCAAGATTACACCGGGCATCGAACCATCCTGTGGAGGGCAGGAAGGTGACTTCTGACCCCAGTGACAACATGGAGATTAGGAACCCTAATCCTAAGCCCCACTCGGATGCAGCACGACACAGGCCACAGCCCAAACTCTGTTTCCTGGCACTTTCCACCCCATCATATCACAGATGGTTCTCCAACATCTTGTGCCATTTTTTTTAATGTTTATTTATTTCTGAGAGAGAGACAGAGAGACAGAGAGAGACCAGGGGAGAGGCAGGGAGAGGGAGACGGAGAATCCCAAGCAAGGCTTCACGCTGTCAGCGCGGAGCCCAACACAGGGCTCAAACTCAAGATCACAACCTGAGCCAAAATCAAGAGCTGGACGCTTAACCAACTGAGCCACCAGGTGCCCCCATCTTGTGCCATTCTAACCAACCCCCAAAATATACATTCCGAGTATAATAATAATAGAGTATAAGGTGGGTCCACTCCAATTTAGGACTTAGATTTCGTCAGCTCTCTCCTCAGTCCTTGAAGGCAAAATGGGGCAAGAGTACTGAGGAAAGACATGGCCAGGCCTCTTCCGAGAATGTTAATCTGTGGAGGCCCACACTCCAGCTGGGCCTTGAGCTAACCTGGAAGATTCCCAACAGGAAAAACTCTTACATCCCTGGCTTCCAGCATGAATACGATCCTTTTTCTTCTTTAGCCCCTGGAGTAGATGATTCATCTGTGATCTGCAGAACACGGATTCCCTGTGGGCTGCCTGTAATCAGGAGCTTTGGGAGTTCACTCTGGTGGGGACCATAAAATCCCAACACAACTGTAGAAGGGACAGTGTTCCAGCCCAGAGGATAAGAGAATAGACCGTGCCGCCCTGGACCCCAGGTATTGTCCCCATGTCAGTACCATGTCAGACCAGTGAGATTTGAGTAGGTCGCTACCCATAAGCCTAGAAGCATACTTCCCAACCTTGCTAGTCTAATTATCTATGGTGTGATCACACTTGCTGTCTGACCGACCTACCACATAAGGCTGCAGAAAGGTAAGTCAGGTCATGTATGGGAAAGTCCTTATACATTTGAATCAACGTAACTCTTTTAGATAGTACTGCATCCTGGCCCGAGAATGCTATCAATTGACCCCATTTGAAACTACAAAGTGCAAAATTCAGTCACACCAGTAATTCATACGGTTGGCTCTATGTCCAACCGTGCTTAGACAACTGCAGGTCCCCCGCTCCCAAACCAGGACCTCACCTTCCACACGATGGCATGATCGTTTGCTTCACGCAACACCCCACAGGCCCACAAATGAAATCTCAGGGTCACCCTCAATTCCTAACTTATGAAAGGGTTCAAAGAAGAGGAGGCTGCTTTGGGAAGGAGCGGGGACCCACCACTGAGGGTGAGCACGTGGTGGGAGCACCGTCACTTGCAGTGGTGCTCCAGGCAGGTCTCTCCCGTAGGTGGGAGGTGACATCTCTTTGTTTCACCTGTGACAGTCCTGCTGCCCTTGCTCTGCTTGGGCGGAAGTGTTCGAGGGGAGGGAGACGGGCAGTCATGGAATCTGCAGTCAGTCCCAGAAGCAGAGAAATGAAGGTCAGCACCACAGCCTAGTGAAGGAATGAAGATCGGCACAGGCAGCCAGGGGAAGCGGGAAGGGAGGAGAGGCTCAGACACAAACATTCCCCGGGATGTGAGGTTAGCAGACGGACACGCGATGCCGCATCGCCTTTCACGTAATGGCTCCTCTGAGTGTGGGGAGCATCCGGCCTCCAGGTTTCATTCTGTCAGCATTTTGCAGGCTCCCGGATGTGGTTCTGAGGAAAGGGCGTAACAGCTCTATTGAGAGCTGCCACCCACCGGCATCCACGTCCACGCACTTTGAGCCGCCTTCTCCCTCATGGTCACAGGCCACCCCCATTGTACAGAGGAGGAAACTGAGCATGAGCAGTTTGCTCTGGAATCAAATCCACTTCTAGACTGAAGGTGAGCCAGAGCAGGGTCAGGAGGCATCAGTGTCTCTGTCTTTCCCAGCAAGTGCCAGAGAATTCCAGAGAACAGGACATGGACCCTGCACAGTGCAAAGTCTTATATAAACAGAATGGATTTTTGATGTTTTTGTGTAAGGCTCTGGAACCAAACACTAGTCAATGTGGAGTTTTAAAGAACATATTGAAAAAGCTCTCTTTCTTGTCCTACATTTCCCAGTGTTCTCCCCCACAGGTCAGGTGCCATTTTCCCTTACATCTTGCAATTCTACTGGCTCTCCTTGGCTTTAACTGTATCAATTTTTGAGTTTAGTAAGTGATTTCTGAATGGCAGTAGTGTTCCCAGAAGACAGGGTCTGTTCTATTCTTTGGTGGCCCACAGGGACAAGCAGAGTGCCCCACATGCACCTGACCAATGGTGACGTGAGCAAATGGACGAAAGTCTCCTCATTTGTGCCATTTTGCTTTACTTCAATTTGTATGAAAGTAGCTGCAGATGTCCCTTAAGAATTCAGACTCCATGGTACAGATCAAATCCCATAACACAAAGCTTAGAATACAAATTCCCTACAGAACATGATGAGACCAAAGAACTACCTAGTGATCCAGTTGTTTCCAGAAATTTCTATTATTAAAAAAAATTCAACTACATCCTGAAGATTTGTCAAAACAGGGCAAAAATTCATCTTGGGAAATCATATCTTTTTTTTTTTAATTTTTTTTAAATGTTTGTTTATTTTTGAGACAGAGAGAGACAGAGCACGAGTGGGGGAGGGGCAGAGAGAGAAGGAGACACAGATTGTGAAGCAGGCTCCAGGCTCTGAGCTGTCAGCACAGAGCCCGACATGGGGCTCGAACTCACAGATTGCAAGATCATGACCTGAGCCGAAGTCGGACGCTCAACCGACTGAGCCACCCAGGCGCCCCGGGAAATCATATCTAATGTAAGATTCTGGCAAAGAAATCATTCAAGGGGCACCTGGATGACTCAGTCAGTTAAGCATCCAACTCTTGATTTCAGCTCAGGTAATGACCTCATGATTCGTGAGATCGAGCCCCAAGTCGGGCTCTGCATTGATAACACGGAGGCTGCTTTGGATTCTCTCTCTCCTCTCTGCCTCTCCCCCACTCATGCATACATGCAATTGCTTTCTCTCTCATAAACATTACCAAAGAAAGAAATCATTCAAAGGCAATAGGTAAATAAATTACTCTGACTTATGTACTACATGAAGTGGGAAGCGGAGGATCAGGAGGAAAGGACCAGGGCCAGGGTGTAATGCTGATTAGGCTAAGGTCCTGAATTAATACTTTATTTGATTTTTCTGTTTAAAACTGTAGACACGAACAACTCTGAACCTAAAATCAAAGTAAGATTTCCATCATTGACTGAACTTTGTGCAAATCCTTCATCCCAGCTTTCTGAAATCCTTCAGAATTTAGACTGCCTGGGGGATGAGGAAATCTTGAGAAATGATAGCTTCTAGAAGATAGTAGAGAGGATGGAGCATGGAAAGTGGGTAGACTTTTCCCAAGCGATTCCAGGGGCCAGAACAGAAGGCAACCATGGTGACAAAAATCAGCTAACACAGGGCAGCACGGAGAGCGAGACCACTATTAGCTCTGCCACTGTGGGAGGGTCGGTTAGCTTTGCTGTGTGTCCCCCACCTCCTATGGAACAGGGACGTTTATCAAATGACTGCAGAGGAAGGCTCTGCAGGATACCAGAGCCTTCTGTGTACACAGCTAAGCCCAAGGAGAGCTTGGTGAGTTTTAGCTGTTTGCCTTCCCCAGCTGATATCTGCCAGGCAAGAATGAGAGTCCAACGTCTTCAGGTCTGATTTTTCAAGAAGAGGAAGAATCCAGATTTTATACGAAACCCTTGATTTTTAACATGTCAGCAAATAGGAAATTTCTTGTAAAACATTAAGGGTCTAAACAAAATAAATATACCTGCAGGCTGTGTCTGGCTCACAGAGCCAATTTGTTCCTCTGGTCTACGGTGGTCAGAGGTCCTGGATCACATGGACCAGGACCACAGAATTCCCCCTCCTTCATATAGTTGAGGAAATTCCTGTTGACACAGGGCCTCAGACTTGTCTATGACTCGGCACTGCCTCCTTTTCACTCTGCCCACTTAGCAGCACCTTCAAGTTATGCTTTAAGCCACGATTTTATTTACTAAATGCATTCATTAGTCACAACGCAATAGTTCTCATCCAGCATGGCGCCCAGGTATCTTTCACAGGTAGATTTTGGCGTGCAATACCTTTGTGAACGTTCATTCTTCGACTACTTTGTGGAGCACTAACCACGTGCTGATTATTGTCCGGACACAGGGCACACAACAGAGAATGGCGTGGACACATGTTCTCAGGAGGGCACAGCCTCATGGGGAACACACACCATAAAGCAGTTAGCTAACAAATGAGATAACCTCCCGCAGAGGTACAAAGATGATAAATCAGTCACGTGAAGGTCTAGGTGGAGAGAATGCCAGCGCAAAGGCCCTGTCCAGAGGCAGGAAGGGCACGAAGCCCCATGTGGCTGGCAGGGCATGCAGTCAGATAAGCAAGCGAGGACAAGGGCAGGAAGGCCCGGTCAACTGAAGAGGACATGCTGGCTGAATCGAAGTCAAAGATGGAGACCAACCAGATGGGTCCTCTGTAGCAAGACAGTGGAGGCACAGGACAGGCTCCGGATTCAGATCATGGGTGCCACTTACTATCCACGTGGTCAAACTACTATGCAAACTACTTATTCTGAGTCTCAGTTATTTCATCTGAAAAGTGGGAATCATAAAAGTCACTTTTTTGTGGGGACTGAGAGAGATAGTGCCCACAAAGTCCTGAGCACGGTGGCCCGCAATAAAGCACTCGATAAAGAGCAGCACTTAATACAGGCGCAAAATTCTGTTTGCTTATCTGATTACAAATAACCTTTGATCTGATTCTTAACATACAGCAGGTGTGGGCTCTGCTGAGATTTTATCCTTCCCCTTGTGTGTGGAGCCTATCACCTCCCCGAGCCACAGTGGGATGTCCAGGGGGAAGGAGAATGGGACAGGAGTCACTGAGTTCCTCCTGCTTGGCCTCACCAGTGACGCGGAGCAGCGGCAAGTCCTTTTCTGGCTCTTCCTGTGTACGTACCTGGTCACTGTGGCTGGGAACACACTCATCATCCTGGTGATCGGCTCCGACCCCCGCCTGCACACCCCCATGTACTTCTTCCTTTCCAATCTCTCCTTTGTTGACATCTGCTTCACCACCACCCTGATCCCCAAGATGCTGGTCAACCACGTAGCAGGAACATGGACAATCTCTTACCCCCACTGCCTGACCCAGATGTACTTCCTCATCTCCTTTGCCAACCTGGACACCCTTCTGCTGGCCGCCATGGCCCTGGACCGTTACGCAGCCATCTGCAAGCCCCTGCAGTACTACGCCATTGTCACCCCCCAGCTCTGTCGGGGACTGACCGCGCTCATGTGGACATGCTCTGGCCTCATCTCCCTGGCCCACACGCTCCTCATGAACAGACTGACGTTCTGCCCCTGTGCCCGCGAGATCTCACACTTCTACTGCGACCCTTACCTGCTGATGAAGATCGCCTGCTCGGACACACGTGTCAATCAGCACATGTTCCTAGGTGCCGTGGTCCTGTTCGTGGCCCCCTGTGCGCTCATTGTGGGCTCCTACATCTGCATAGCTGTGGCAGTCCTCCGGATTCCCTCGGCCCTGGGAAGGCGCAAGGCATTTTCCACATGCAGCTCCCACCTGTCTGTGGTCATCCTGTTCTATGGAACCGTCCTGGGGGTATACATTCGACCCCCCAACTCCTTCTCAGCCCAGGACACGGTAGCAACCATCATGTACACGGTGGTGACCCCTATGCTAAACCCCTTCATCTACAGCCTGAGGAACCAAGACATGAAGGAGGCTATGGGAAGACTCTTCAGCAGGAGCTCAAAATCTTCTTAGTGGTGGTGAGCACTGGGCTGATACCTGGAGAGGTCCAGGATGTCAGAAAATGGAACACAACGGTGCCATTGACTCAACAACACCCACTTCCACACACTGACAGATTATCTTCTGAGATGAAAAAGGCTAAAATTAGAGGAAATTTGTATATATTCTTCTATCTCTGAGAAACTTGGGCTCCTTCCAGCTCTTTCCTCTACCATCCCTAAGGTGGGGCTATCATCCCCATGCTTCCAAGGTGGTTGCTGGGGTTCCATCCATCTCTTCCTATCCCAGGCAGGCAGGATGGTGGTGGTGGGAGTGGGGAAGAAAGCCAAAAGACTTGCCACTTGGAAGGGCTTTGTCAAAGTTCCACATAGCTTCATCTGCTCATCTCGCAAATGTCTCCCTCCAATTGCAAGGCAGGCTGGGTAACGTAGGTTAGTTATTTTTTTGCTGCTGCTGTTGTTTTGGTTAGGCTTAAACACGCCACCATCTCCAATAAAACAGGGTTCTCTTAGAAAGGAAGAAGGGATGGATAATGGAGAGATAACTGGCAGGTGTGCTCAAGACTTACTTTGTTGCATTTTATAGATTTGAAGTCACTTAGTTATTTTAGGAAAATAAACCTAAAATACAGGTTTTATATGTGTTTTATACATTGGTCCCCACACCACTGAGGCTGTGACATTAGCAGAAGGACCCCCGATTGTACACATCAGTGTGATGTCCCCCTGCAGGCAGCACAGCGGTACGAGCAAAAATGAAAGGAGAGTTCATGACATTCAATTTTTGTAAGACTTTAATTGTTCCCAAGGAGATGGGTTAGATTTCATCTTGAATGTTTTTTTTATTGTGGAAAATTAATATCAGAAGTGTGAAAAGTTAATAAAGGGAACCCCCCAACCCCCACCCCCAACTTAGAATGGAGTCGGGAGGCCCGCAGGGGGAGCACTCACACCCACCACTGCTGGCCAATTGCCAACCCTGCTAGGTTAGCTACTGCTTTACTACCCGCGCGGAGCAAGAAAGCTTGTCCTCCTCACCTGGCAACAGCTCAGCCAATGAGAGACTGTCACAGCTCAGCCAATGAGAAGCCACCAAACTTCCAACTTCCAGCTGGAAGTCCCCGTGGACTTTTTGTTTACAACAGCCCCTCCCAACTCTCCCTTTCCTCTATAAAAGGGAGGTCGGCCCCTCATTCTTCCACTGACCTATGGTTTTGCCATAGGTTGCTCCTCCCAGCAGCAATTCTCTACTTCCAATTAAACCCATTTTTTGCCAGTAAAATAACTGGCAGTTTTAAAGTTAACAGGAGAAAGTTCATATTGTTCAAACTGTGCACAATATTATATTGTTATACATATGTGTGCGTTAAAATAAAGCATAGAGTATTTTAAATATAATAATAAAGCCTTGGCAGAGAACACGTTTCTAGGCTCAACATACAATTTATTGAGTGATTTGACTGCACAAGTCGTCTTTAGAGAAAAATTAATAAAAAACGCCTACCACAGAAGTGAAAAGATGAATGGCGCTCCATGGTCGTCTTGTGCTTGCAATTTTCCCAGGTGGCAACTCTAGCTCCGCCACTCTCTCTGTCCGGGTTTTGCACCTGCCTTGCAGCTCTCTTGGGCTGGAATCTCAGCTGCTGGCTCTGCTGGGCTGGGGTCAGGGTGGCCCCACCCCCACAGGTCTCCTAGGCATTGTCCTAGTGGGGCGCGCACCCTGATCCCTACAACGGCCCCACCCTCATCACAGCCCTCTGAGATGGCCCGCCTCTCAGTGGCTCTCTACCTGGGGCTCTGCCAGGCGGCCCCATGTTTGAAATCTAGGCAGAGGCAGCCATGCTCCCACAACTTCCCTGGGCACAGGCCACCTTCCAGACTCCGTGGCCCTGGGCAGGGCACCCGAACCCACCTGGACTGCAGAGCTGGCGTGCAGTCACTGTGCCCTCCAGGCCCTTGCGCTCTGGGCCTGTGATGAGAGCAGCAGCCTTGATTTCTGACTTGCTTTCAGGGTCATTTTCCATGACCTTGGCCTCTGTTGAGATGGCAGAGCCATACTTACCTCCTTTATCAAAGCTTGCACACCCCTAGTGTTCTCTCCCCAAAAGGCTTTGTCATTTGTTTCAGTATGGATAGGCTGTTTTCCAAACCTTTAAATTTTTTAATTTTTTTAAATGTTTACTTTTGAGACAGACAGAGACACAGCGTGAGCAGGGGGAGGGGCAGAGAGAGAGGGAGACACAGAATCTGAAGCAGACTCCAGGCTCTGAGTTGTCAGCACAGAGCCCGATGCAGGGTTCAAACTCACGAACTGCGAGATCATGACCTGAGCCGAAGTCCGAAGCTTAACCGACTGAGCCACCCAGGCGCTCGTCTCCAGACCTTTAAATTCCCTTCTTTTTTTAACAACTACATCTTTAAGGGATACGACCATCCTGCTTACAAGGCAAAATGTGCTAGTAGTTCCTTACCCTGAGTGTGTACTCATCTCTTGATATCCCGTAGCTTAAACATACATAGTTGTAAAATTAACGCTTAAATGCTGACACAAAGTCAATACATCCCAGGTGACATGACATGAGAATAAGAGAACACAGATGTTTCCTTGACATGTGCACATATACAAACACAACTGCAACCGAATACGAAGGAAATACTCAGGACAAGTATAGAAGCTCTGCTCACTGGAAAGATCGTCCTTCAAGGATGACCCAGAGAGACGCTGTAGTGCCACGGCTGTCCACTCTCAGGTGATGCGTGCCTACCGTGCAGAATCGTCTGTAAAGCAGGCCAGAATATGACAACTTACTGTATAATGAAGATGACACATCTAATATGCAGAAGGAAGAAGAGATTATCTATCAGATTCCTATCAAAATTGGCTACCAAAATTTAAGTAAAAAAAGTTTATTTGGGGGGCGCCTGGGTGGTTCAGTTGGTTAAGTGTCCAACTTCAGCTCAGGTCACGATCTCACAGTTCATGAGTTCAAGCCCTACGTTGGGCTCTGTGCTGACAGTCAGAACCTGGAGCCTGCTTCAGATTCTGTGTCTCCCTCTCTCTGCCCCTCCCCTGCTCACGCTCTGTCTCTTTCTCTCTCAAAAATAAACAAACATTTTAAAAAGTTTATTTTTATCTCACTCATATTACAAAATTCTAGATGCACTGATAACTGAAGAGTAGTTAATAAAACCAAAGAAGTCGTAGAAAAATACAAGGAAAGATCTTCAGGGAAGGCCGTTGTAAGGACATACCAAATCTGAAAGCACGAAAGAAAGGAACTGATCTAATGACACAAACATTTAAAAATGAAATGTTGGTGGGGCGCCTGGGTGGCTCAGTTGGTTAAGCGGCCGACTTCAGCTCAGGTCATGATCTCGCGGTCTGTGAATTCGAGCCCCGCGTCGGGCTCTGTGCTGACGGCTCAGAGCCTGGAGCCTGCTTCAGATACTGTGTCTCCCTCTCTCTCTGCCTTTCCCCTGCTCATACTCTGTCTCTATGTCTCTCAAAAATAAATAAACGTTAAAAAAAATTTTTTTAATAAATAAATAAAAATAAAAATGAAATGTTGGGGCGCCTGAGTGGCTCAGCTGGTTGAGTACCCTACGCTTGATTTCAGTTCAGGTCATGATCCCATGGTTGTGGGATCGAGCCCCACATCACGCTCCACACCACGCATGGACTCTGCTTAAGATCCTCTCTCTCCCTCTGCCCCTTTCCTTCACTTATGCTCTCTCTCTCGAAATAAATATATGAAAATAAAAAATAAAAGAATAATGAAATGTTTATAGAATGTTATGACTCACACTCTGTGCCCATTGAAAAACAATCCCAATGCCCCTTAGCCCGGCCCCTAGTAACCACAATTCTGCTTTGTCTCTATACATTTTACTATTCTAGGAACTTTATGTAAGGGGGATCACACAATATTTGTCCTTTTGTGTCTGATTTATTTCACACAGCAGGACGCCCTCAGGTTCACCCACATTATGGCACATTACAAAGTTTCATTTCTTTTAAAGGCTGAATCATATTCCATTGTACGTACATCCCACATTCTGTTTATCTATTCATCTGTTGGTGGACATCTGAGCTATCTCTACCTTTTGGCTACAGTACTATTATTACTGTGAATAATGCTGTTATGAACTCCAGTACACAAGTATCTTTTCTAGTCCCTACTTTCAGTTCTCTGGGGTACATACCAAGAAGTGAAATTGCTGGACCATCTGATAATTCTGCTCAATTTTTTTTAATGTTTATTTACTTATTTTCAGAGAGAGCACGCGCACAAGTTGGGAAGGGGCAGAGAGAGGAAGAGAGAGAATCCCAAGCAGGCGCCACGTTATGAGTACAGGGCCCAACATGAGGCTCAATCCCACAAATCATGAGCTCATGACCTGAGCCAAAACCAAGAGTCCAATGCTTAGCAGATCGAGCCACACAGGCGCCCCCTGTGTGTAATTTTTTGAGGAATGACCAAATTTTCCACAGTGGCCGCACCATTTTCCCATTAGTGCTAGCAATGCACACAGTGTTTGTTTTTTTAAGTCAGCTTCACGCCCAGCACAGAGCCCAATGCAGGGCCGGAACTCATGACCCTAAATATAAGACCCGAGCTGATATCAAAAGTCGGACACTTAACGGACTGAGCCACCCAGGCGCCACCCAGGTTGTAGAGTTTTTATATATTCTGGATACTAATCCCTTATCAGATATGTCATTTCAAATATATTCTCCCATTCTGGAGGTTGCTTTTTCACTCTTGACATTGTCCTTGGAGGCACAAAAGTTTAATTTTGAGCAAGTCCAATTTATTTTTTTTCCCTTCACTGTCTGTGCTTTGGTGTCATAACCAAGAGATTACTGCCAAATCCAATGTCATGAGGCTTTTCTTCTGTTTCCTTCTAATAGCTTTATAATTTTAGCTCTTATTTTAGGTCTTTGAGCAATTTTAAGTTAATTTTTGTATACGGTGTGAGGTAAGGGTCCAACTTCATTCTTTTGCATGCGGTTATCTAGTGCCTCAGCACCATTTGATAAAAAGAGTGTCCTTTCTCCACTGATCTTGACACTGCTGTTGAAAATCCTTTGACTACATATGTGAGGTTTTATGTCTAAATGCTCTATTTCATTGAACTACACCACTATCTTTATGCCACTAAAACACTGTTTTGATTATGACAGCTTTGCAGCAAGTTTTTAAATCAAGAAGTATGAGGCTGCCTATTGTGTTCTTTGTGAAAGTGTTTGGCTGTTTGAGGTCCCTTAATATGAATAGTAGGATGGACTCTTCTATTTCTGCAAAAAAAAAAAAAAAAATCCATTGGATGTTGACTGAATTGCATTGAATCTATAGATCACTTTAGGTAGTGTTGACAACTATATTCAGTCTTCTGTCCACACACATGAGATGCATTTGCATTTATTTGTATCTTGTCTAGTTATTTTATACTTTTCCACATACAAGTCTTCCACCTCTTTGGATAAATTTGTTTCCAAGTATTTCATTCTTTTGGATGATACTGTAAGTTGAGTTTTTAATTTTGTATTTGGATTGTTCATGGTTAGTATACAGAAATTCAATTCATGTTCATATGCCGATTTTCCATCCTGCGACATTGCTGAATTTTTACTAGTTCTAATAGTTTTCATGGAATCTTTAGGGTTTTCTACAAAAAAATCATCTCATATGTGAACAAAGAAAATTTCACTCCTTCCTTTCCAATTTGGATGTCGTTGGTTTTTTTTGGTTTTGTTTTTTACTTCATTGTTCGGGCTAGGACTTCCAGTACTGTATTGAATAAAAGTGGCAAAAATGGGCCTTTTTGTCTTGTTCCTGATCATAGGAGAAAAGCTTTCAGGTTTTCACCATTGAGCAGGATATTTCAGCATTGAGCATGAAGATTTTTTTCACATATGCCATTTCATTAATGACATTTTCTTCTATTTCTAATCTGTTCACTTTTTTTTCCTATCATGAAAGGTTGTTGAATTTTATCAAATGCTTTTTCTTTGTCAACTATGATAATCATGTGGGCTTTTTTCTTTTGTTTTATTAATGTGATATATTACACTAGTTGATTTTCATACAGTGAACCATCCTGGAATTAATGCCACTTGACTAGGGTGTTTAATCCTTTTCATACGCTGCTGAATTTGGTCTACTATTTTACTGAGGCTTGGCATTTATTCTCATAAGGAATATTCATTGGTCTGTTGTTTTCTTACACTGTTTTTGGTTTTGCTATCAGGGCAATGCTAGCCTTATAAAATGAGTTTGGAAGTATTCCTTCCTTTTCATTTAAAAAAGGAACATTGAGAAGGACTGGTATTAATTCTTTTTAACTGTTGGTGATATTCACTAGTGAAACCATTAGGTCCAGGGATTTTCTTTGTTGGGAATTTTCAGTTACTGATTCAATCTCCTTATTACTTCTAAGTCTGTTAAGATTTATTCCTTTATGATTCGATCTTGGTAGATGTTATCTTTCTAGGGATTGGTCCATTTCTTTAGGTTATCCAATTTATTGGTGAACAACTGTTCACAGTATTCTATTATAATCATTATGAGTAAAATCAGTTGTAACATCTCCATCTTCATTTCTGATTTTAGTATTTGCATCTTCTTTCTTTCTTTGTCAGTATAACTAAAGGTTGGTCAATTCTATTGCTCTTTTCAAAGAACCAATTTTTGACTACGTTAATTTACTCTACTGCTTGTCCATTCCCTATTTTATTTATGCCAACTCTCATCTTCATTATTTCTTTTCTTCAGCTTTATTTGGGTTTAAATTGTTCTGCTTCCCTTAAAGCATAAAGTTGTTGATTTAAGATCTTTCTTCTTCCATTTTTTTAATGCAAGTGTTTATAATTATGAGTTTCCTTGTTAGCATGGCCTTTCTTATTGAGCACATGTAGGGATAATAAACTCTCTTAGCTTTCGTTAATCTGGGAAGGTATTAATTTCTCTCTCATTTTTGAAGGACTATTTTGCTGCATATAGAAATCTCGGTTGATAGGTTGTTGTTGTTGTTGTTGTTGTTGTTTTTCAGCACTTTAGATATCTTATCCCTGCCTTCTGGCCTCCAAGATTTCTACTGAGGAATCAGCTGATAGGCCTCTTGCAAATCTATAGTATTTGATGAATCATCCATTTTTTCTTGCCGCCTTCCAAGATTCTCCCTTTATCCTTGTATTTCAATCTCTATAACGTATCTCAATTTGGATCTCTGTGAGTTTGTCCTACATGGAGTTTGCAGAGTTCCATGGATTTGCGAATTCGTGTCTTTAATTGAATTTGGGAAGTTTTCAAGCCATTATTTCTTCAAATAATCTGCCTTTTTCTCTCATTTCCTTCTGAGACTCTCATAATGCATATACTGACCTACTTGCTAGTAATTTCAAATGTTCTAGCTTCACATGTGCTAATTCTTTCTTCTGCTTGCTAAAATCTGGAGTTGAATCCCTCTACAGAATTTTTAATTCATTTACTTTCCTTTTAAGCTCCAGAAGTTGTTTGGTTCCTTTTTATAAAATGCTATTTTTTGGTTGATATCATTTTTTCCAATACCATTTTCCCTACTTCCTTCAGTTATTTGCCCATATTTTCCTTTAGCTCTTTGAGTGTATTTAAGATAATTTTTTTTAAATGTCTTTGCGTGTCCGATGTCTGTATTTCTCCAAGAACAGTTCCTGCAGCATTAGTCTGGTCAGACTATTACAACAAAATACCATAGACTGGGTGACTTAAATAACAAGGATGTATTTCTCAAGGTTGTGGAGGCTGGGAAGTCCAAGTTCAAGGTTCTATTAGATTCAGTTACTGGTAAGTACCCTCTTTGTGACTTGTAGATACTACTTTCTTGCTGTGTCCTCATGAGGTGGAAAGAAGACTCTGATCTCTCTTTTTCTTGTAAGGATACTAAGCCCATCATGGGGTGCCACTCCCATGATCTCGTCTAAACTTAATTATTTCCCAAAGGCCTCACCTCTACACCTTCGTATTGGGGATTTAAATTCATATGTGAATTGCAGGGGCAGGGGGGTTATGTCAGTCCCATAACACTGCCAATTTACTTCCTTCCCGTGAATGAGCCATGTTTTCTTGTTTCTTTGTATGTCTTGTGATTTTGTTGTTGCTATTGAAAACTGGGCACTTGAAAAAAGTCACAGACAATGAGAAAAAATGAAATCTGGCCATGCGTAGCAACATGGATGGAACTGGAGGGTATTATGTTAGGTGAAATAAGTCAGTCAGAAAAAGACAGATACCATATGTTTCCACGAATAGGTGGACTTGGTGAGACTAAGCAAAAACCAGGGGGAGGGGAAGAGGGGAAAGAAAAAAAAAGACACAGAGAGGGAGGGAGATAAAACATAAGAGACTCTCAAAGACTAAGAACAAACTGAGGGTGAGGGAGATGGGGGGGGGAGAGGGGGTGATGGGCATTAAAAAAGGGCACATGTTGGGATGAACACTGGGTGTTTTATGTAAACCAATTTGAAAATAAACTATTTTAAATTAAAAAAAAAAAGAAAAAAAGAAAAAAGTCACAGAGACATAGTTTCTGGATCTGCATGTAAAGAGCCTAGAAATTGCTATTCCACCCTAACAAAAAGTAAAAAACTGAACAGACAGAACAATCAACAATTCTTCTTGGATCTGCAAGACAGGTGACAACACAGAGCAAACTGTTGGCCACAAGACTGGGGAAACCAAGAGGTGATTACAGAAAGTAACTTATTGAAGCAGAGACTCATCAGCAGAAACTGCTGTGGGAACAAGTGCAGGGTAGACAAACTCGACAATAACTGACAATTACTGGACACTGGGTGGGAACAACTCTGAGAGTTCAAAGCTCCAGGGGACCTCGTCCTAACAGGGGTGTCAAAATTTTGTGAGATTTTTCAGGAACTCAGTGAGATCTCCTCAGGAAATACTGGAGGAAAATCTCCCTGTGTTTCCAGGAAGGAGACAGGAATAGGAACCCCCTTGAAGTATAACACAGCACTCTGTTCTTTTTTTTTTTAACTTTTTTTTTTAACATTTAATTATTTTTGAGACATAGAGACAGAGCGTGAGCAGGAGGAGGGCAAAGAGAGGGAGACACAGAATCTGAAGCAGGCTCCAGGCTCCGAGCTGTCAGCACAGAGCCTGACGCGGGGCTCGAACTCACAGACAGCGAGATCATGACCTGAGCCGAAGTCGGCCGCCCAACCGACTGAGCCACCCAGGCGCCCCCACAGCACTCTGTTCTTAAGGAGGCCTCTGTTGGAAGAAACTAGTTAACCAGTGCCTAAACTGCTAGAATATTATCAGAACCTAACTATCTGAGGGATAGGGAGGGAAATACCCAACTCTACTCAACCCTACCCTTCCATGTGGGACAAGAAATAGCCAACTCTAACACACCCTAGCCATCCTGTCCCACTTACAATGTTAGGAAAAAAAGAAAAAGATTTTAAAACGCTTGTAAAGTTCATGGTCAAGAAGCATCAACTTACTAAAAAATTGACCCCTAATCATAGAACTATAGAAAACTTTCCTGCCACTCACACCTCACCACCACATTACTAAAGGCCCATGTATAGCAGTTCCCTTTGTCCTGTTCATCATTTCTACCTACCAAGAAAAAATACAATACATGCCAAAAGGCAGAATATACAATTTGAAGAGACAGAGCAAGCATCAGAACTAGCCGTGGCAGGGCAGTTTGAATTTTAAGACTGGGAATTTAAAACTATGGTTAATATGCTAAGGGCTCTACTGGATAAAGCATCTAGCAGGCAAGAACAAATGGGCAATGTCAGGAGAGAGACAGAAACCCTAAGAAGGAATTTAAAAAAATGCTAGAGATCAAAAACACTGTAACAGATATGAAGACTGCCCTTTGATGGACTTACTCGTAGACTGAACATAGCTGAGAAAAGAGTCTCTGAACTCAAGGATATCTCAATAGAAACCTCCAAAACTGAAAACCAAAGAAAAAAACTAAATAAATAAATAAATAAATAAATAAATAAATAACTGTAGGACAACTACATAAGGTGTAATATACAGGTAATGGGAATACCAGAAGGAGAAGAAAGAAAGGAATGGAAGATTCGAAACAATAATAACTGAGAATTTTCCCAAATAACCTTCAGACACCATACCACAGATCCAGGAAGTTCAGAGAGCATCAAACAGGATGAATTCTAAAAATGCTAAAATACTACACCTAGGCACATCATTTTTAATTTACAGAAAAGCAAAGATAATGAAAATATCCTGAAAGAAATCTGAGGAAAGAACACCTTAGCTATAGAGGAACAAAGATAAGAAAGCCACTCTTACACCCACAATTTATGAGGCCACCATACATCCAACATCTCTTCAGAACCCATGCAAGCAAGAAGAGAGTGGCGTGAAGTATTTAAAGTGTTGGGGGGAAAAACACTACCAATCTAGAATTCTGTACCCTGAAAAATTACCCTTGAAAAGTGAAGGAGAAATAAAGACTTTATCAGACAAACGAAAATGAAGGGAATTTGTTGCCAGTATATCTGCCTTGCAAGAAATGTTGAAAGAACCTCTTTAGAGAGAAGGAAAATAATATAGGTTAGAAACTCAGACCTTCGTAAAGACAGAAAGAACACCAAAGGAGAATTAAACAAAGATAAAATTAAAATTTTTATTTTCCTTATTCTTAATGATCTGAGACAACAGTTTGTTCAAAATAATAGCAACAATGTATTTGACTATGTATGCTCATATATATCATATATATGCTTATATAGAAGCGAAATGAATGACAGCAATGATACATGGGACAAGAGGGAGGAATTAAGATTATTTTGCTCATATAAGGTACTCACAAAACCCATGAAGTGGTATAGTGTTACTTGAAGTAGATTTATATTTATATTTATATTAGTTGTAAATATATTGCAAACTTTCGGGCAACCACTAAAGAAAGTAATTAAAAGAAGTGTAACTGATATGCTACAAATGGAGAGTACAAGGAGTACATATGAGATGCTCAATTAAAACCTAAAAGGTAAAAAGAACGTGGAAGACAAGCATAGGAACAAAGAGCAAAGGCAACAAATAGAAAACAGTAACAAATAAGGTAATATCAATTCAACTATATCAATAATATCTTTGAACATCAGTGGCTTAAATGCACCAAGTGAAAGACAGATTGTCAGGTGGATCCAAAAACATGATTCAACTATATGTTGTCTATAAGATATCCATTTTATATACTTTTTAATTTTTTAATGTTTATTTTTGAGAGAGACAGAGACAGAGAGAGAGAGAGAGAGAGAGAGAGAGATCGGGGGAGGAGCAGAAAGAGAGAGAGGAGACACAGAGCAGGCTCCAGGCTCCAGGCTCCTATCTGTCAGCACAGAGCCTGACACAGGGCTTACTATGGACCACGAAATCATGACCTGAGCTGAAGTCGACACTTAACTGATTGAGCCACCCAGGCGCCCCAAGATAATCCATTTTAAATAAAAAGACACATATAGATTAAAATAAATGGAAGAAACTGGGGCGCCTGGGTGGCTCAGTTGGTTAAGCGGCCGACTTCGGCTCAGGTCATGATCTCACAGTCTGTGAGTTCGACCCCCAAGTCGGGCTCTGTGCTGACGGCTCAGAGCCTGGAGCCTGCTTCAGATTCTGTATCTCCCTCTCTCTCTGCCCTTCCCCTGCTCATACTCTGTCTCCATGTCTCTCAAAAATAAATAAACGTTAAAAAAAAAGAAAGAAAATAGACTATACTAACACTAACCAAAGCAAGTTGGAATAACTATATTAACTTCAGAAAGAACAAGTGTTAAAGCAAGCAAAGTTATCAGGGATAATTAAGGGAATTACAGAATGATAAAGGGGTCAATTCTCCAGGAAGACATACAGTCCTTAATGTGTATGTGCCTAACAATGGATCATCAAATTGAATAAGGCAAAAACTGACAGAACTGTAAGGAGATATAGGAGACTCAACTAATAGAACTGGAAACTTCAACACCCCTCTATCAGAAATGGATGGATCCAACAAACAGAAAGCCAGTAAGGAGGTAATTAAACTCAGTAACACCATCAATCAAGTAGATATAATGAACGTTTATAGAATACTTCATCCAACAACAAATATACATTCTTCTCAAACTCATATGGGATATTCACTGAGATAGACCACATTCTGGGCCATAAAACACATCTTAACAAATTTAAAGTTATACCGGTTATACAGTATTTGCTCTTGGATCACAATGGAATTAAACTAGAAATCAATTACAGAAAGATAGCTAGAAAATCCCGAAATGCTTGGAGATTTAACAATATACTTCTAAATATCACATGGATCAAATAAATCTCAAGATAAATTTTAAAATATTTTGAACTAAATGAAAATGAAAACACAACTCACCAACTTATCAACTTATCACTTGTCAGGTATAGTGAAAGCAGTGCTTGGAGGGAAATTTATAGCCCTGAATACATACATAAGAAGAAAGATCTAAAATTAATAATCCAAGTTTCCACCTTAGGAAACTAGGAAAAAAAGAGCAAATTAAGCAAAGTAAACAGTAGAAAAGAATAACAATTAGAGCAGAATGAAGTTGAAAACAGGAAATCAATAGCAAAAATCAATAAAACCAATAGCTGGTTCCTTTCTTTTTAAATGATTTTTAATGTTTATTTATATTTGAGAGAAAAAGAAAGACAGTGCCTGAGCGGGGGAGGGGCAGAAAGAGACTGAGACAGAATCAGAAGCAGGCTCCAGGGTCCGCAAGCTGTCAGCCCAGAGCCCGACACGAGGCTTGAACTCATGAACTGTGAGATCACAACCTGAGCCGAAGATGATGCTTAATCAACAGCCATCCAGGCACCTCTAATATCTGGTTCTTTGAAAAGATCAACAATATCAAAAAGCCTCCAGCCAGGCTAACTAAGAAAAAAAGAGATAGGACATGGATTACTAATATGGCACATGAAAAAGGGACATCACCACAGAACCCAGGGACTGCATGGCTCGGTCTGTTCAGTGACTGACTGGCTCAGTTCATAACCTCACGCTCATGGGTTCGAGCCCTGCGTCGGGCTTGGCTTGCTGCTGTCAGTGCACAGCCTGCTTCAGATCCTCTATCCCCCTCTCTTTCTGCCCCTGCCCCACTGGCACTCTCTATCTAAAACACAAATAAATATTTCTTTAAGTATAATAAAGGAATACTATAAACAACTCTATGCGAACTAGTTTCATAACCTAGATGAAAGCCAATTCCTTGAAAAGCACAATCAACTAAAACTCATGCAAGAAGAAATGGACAATCTGAATAGGTCCACATTTATTAAAGAAATTGAATCAATAATAAAAAAGCGGCTAAAATAGAAAGTACCAGGCCCAGATGGGTTCTACCACACATTGAATGAAGAAATTATACCAATTCTCCAAAATCTGTCAGAATTAATATAGAAGCAGAGGGGATACTTATAAATTCGTTTTATGAAGACATCATTATCACAATACCAAAACCCAACAAAGAAGACATAAGAAAACAAACTACAGTTCAATAATTTTCATGAAGATATCCCAGATATGCAAGTCTAGTTCAACATTTGAAAATCAATTAATGTAATTCAGCACGTCAACAGTCTAAAGAAAAATCACATGAGCATATAAATAGATGCAGAAAATGCATTTGACAAAATCCAATACTCATTCATGATAAAAACTACCATCAAACTAGTAACAGACTTCCTCATTTTAATAAAGAGTCTCTATAAATCCCCTACAGATAATTCATTTAATGGTGAGAAACTCAAAGCTTTCCCAGGATCAAGACCAACAGGTCTCCTCTCACCATTGCTTTTCAACACTGTATTGGACAAGAAAAGGAAATAAAAGGCATATGGATTGGGAAAGAATAAAACTGTCTTTGTTCACAGATGAGTGTTGGTTCACAGCCTCAGAAGGTGCCCCGGTAAAGTCTGAAACTGACCCCTCTTACATGAAGGGCAAGAAGAGACTAAAGACCCCCCCAGACTGGTAGGTGGCAGTTTTTTTTTTTTTTAATGTTTATTTATCTTTGAGAGAGAGAGACAGACAGAGCATGAGCAGGGGAGGGCCACAGACAGAGAGGGAGACAACAGAATCCGAAACAGGCTCCAGGCTCTGAGCTGTCAGCACAGAGCCTGACGCGGGGCTTGAACTCGGGAACGGTGAGATCATGACCTGAGCCGAAGTCGGACGCTCAACCGACTGAGCCACCCAGGCGCCCCGGCAGTTTTAATAAGCAAGGTAACTTACATACAAGGCTTGTCTTGGGCAGCCACAAGACTAGTAGATCTCTGCATCCACCTGCCAGAATCTTAAAAGTTTACATACAGGCCGTCACAGGGTTCAGTCACATATCCAGTCCTGAGGGTCTCAACAACACATTACTCTCTCAAGACCAGGTACTTAAAATGGCTGCTAGCATGGGAATAGTAGGCATAATGTACCTTCCAATGACGGGGGAAGGAGTAAGGGAAGGGGCCTCTGATTGCCTGGGTCCAGCTCGAGTCAACTAGTGACCATGCCCTCTCAATGGCCTCCAACAATGGCATGATACTCTGTATAGAAAACCCAAAATAACTGACCAAGAAATTCTTAAAACTAATAAGCAATTGGAGCGAGGTTGAAGGATACATGGTTCATATAAAAAAGTCAATCAATTTCCTCTTTACAACCAATCAACATGTGGAATTTGAAATTAAAAAAACAATATAATTTACATTTAACACCACCCAAAATGAAATACTTAGGTAAAATCTAATAAAATATGTACTATATCTACATGAATAAAACTATAAAACTCTGGGAAAAAAAATGAACAAAACCAAGGGAGAACTAAATAAATGGGGAAATATTCCATGTTTGTGGAAGAGGAAGACTCAATATTGTCAAAATGTCAGTTCTTTCCAAATGAGTCTATAGATAAAATGAAATTCCAACCAAAATCCCAGAAAACTATGTTATGGGTATTGACAAACTGATTCTAAAGTTTCCATGGAGAGGCAAAAAACTCAGAATAGCCAACAAAATAATGAAGAAGAACTGAGTTGGAGGACTCAAGCTCCTAACTTCAAGACTTACTACAAAGCTACAGTGATGAAGTTAATACGGTGTTGGTGAAAGAACAAATAGATCAATGGAACATAACAGAGATCCCAGAAACAGACCAACATAAATATTGCCAACTGGTCACTAACACGGAGCAAGAACAACACAATGAAGGAATGATAGCCCCTTCAACAAACGGTGCTGGAACATCTGGACCTCCACATGCAAAATGATGAATCCAGGCACAGACCTTGAACCCTCCACAAATGTCAACTCAAAATGGATTTCACAGAACTAAATGTAACACAAAATGATAAAATATTAGAAGATACCATAGAGGGGGTGACTGGCTGGCTCAATCAGTGGAGCGTGTGACTCTTGATCTCGGGGTTGTGCGTTCAGGGCCCACGTTGGAGGTAGAAATTACTCAAAAGAATAAAATATTTAATAAATTAATAATTCATTAATTAGTTAATTAGAATAAAAGATAACATAGGAGAAAAGTAACATGGCCTTCGGTATGGTGATGACTTTTTAGATACATTATCAAAAGTGTGATTGATGAAAAAAATAATTGATAAGCTGGACTTCATTAAAATTTATTTTTTAGGGGCGTCTGGGTGGCTCAGTCGGTTGGGCAGCCGGCTTCGGCTCAGGTCATGATTTCATGGTTCATGAGTTCGGGCCCCGCGTCGGGCTCTGTGCTGACGGCTCAGAGCCTGGAGCCTGCTTCAGATTCTGTGTGTGTCTTTCTCTCTCTGCCCTTCCCCTGTTCATGCTCTGTCTCTATATCTCTCAAAAATAAAAATAAATGTTAAAAAAATTTTTTTAATTTATTTTTTAATTCTTTTTTTTTAATGTTTTTATTTGAAACATCTTGAGAGACAGAGCATGAGTGGGGGAAGGGCACAGAGAGAGAGGGAGACACAGAATCTGAAGCAGGCTCCAGGCTCTGAGCTGTCAGCATAGAACCCAACACAGGGCTCAAACCCACGAACTACAAGATCATATCCTGAGCCGAAGTCTGATGCTCAACTGACTGAGCCACCCAGGCACCCCCTGGACTTCATTAAAATATAAAACTATGATCCGTGAAACACACTGTCAAGAGAATGAGAAGACAAGCCACAGACTGGGAGAAAGTATTTGCAAAAGAATATACAATATCTGATAAAGGACTGTTCGCCGAAATATTCAAAGAACTCTGAAAACTCAGGAGTAAGAAAACAAACAACTGCATTAAAAAATGGGGGCGGGGGGGCTGGTTCTGGGTGCCTCAGTCAGCGGGGCTTCCGACTCTTGATTTCAGCTCAGGTCATGATCCCAGGGTCGTGGGATCCAGCCCCATGTCGGGCTCTGCACTGACCATGGCGCCTGCTTAAGATTCTCTGTCTCTCTATCTCTCTCTGCCGCCTCCCCCACTTGTGCTCTCTAAAAAATAAAAATTAAAAATAATTAATTAATTAAAACAAAACAAAACTCTAGTCACCTTTCCCTATCTTTGCAGACTGATTCTGAGCTATAGCAGTGGATTAGCTGCCTTGCTCTCAGCCTAGGGATCAGATAGAGGTAAAAACTTAGAATCTCTGAGGTCTCTCCTGAACGCGCATCTCAGTGGGACCTCGTGTTGCTTTACCAGCTGCTTTTAAGCGTCTTGATTTCTCCAAGTGTCTCACCCCCAGCCCCTCCTGGGGGTCTTGGATGATCTGTCTTGTCAGTATCCTTCATTTCTTGCTCCAGGTGTCCGTGGGACTGTTTTCATGAGCAATGCTCTCGGCTTCCCCCCGCACTGGAGATCCGAGTGAGGCAAGACAGAGCCCAGTACTTCTGGCAGCCCCCAAACCGGCCAGAACTTTATAAATAAAGCCTGCTCTGGTCTCTCCCTGTTGGAGAGAAGGAATTGGGAACTCCACTGCCTCCTCTCCAGACAAGACCTGCACTGGGGAAAGGGGTGGGGTAAGAGGACAAGTAAAAATGCCACAAACTCCCCACAGTCTCAAACATGGTTTTTTACTTCGAGTGTTTGGCTGCTGTAGATCTTTTACTGTCTGCCAGAGCCTTTCTAAGGCTATTTTGGCTCATTTCTAGAAGGTTTTTTTCATTTTGAATTTTTTTTTAATGTTTATTTTTGAGAGAGAGGTAGAGTGCAAGTGGGGGAGGGTCAGAGAGAGAGAGGGAGACCCAGAATCTGAAGCAGGCTCCAGGGTCTGAGCTGTCAGTACAGAGCCCAACAGGGGGCTCGAACTCACGAACTGCAAGATCATGACCTGAGCCGAAGTTGGATGCTTAACCGACTGAGCCACCCAGGCGCCCCTAACAGGTGTTTTATTTTTAACGTTTCCAAAGAGGATAGAGGGCTTGACACTTACTCTGTCATTTTGCTCACCTCCCTCTACTTGGACTAGAAATCACAGACCACTCAATATAGAAAAGAAAATATATAAACAAAAGAAGCAAAACTGTCACTCGCATGTTTTAGAATATTCCAAAACAACAAATTCATTAGTGTAATTTAGAAGGGCCTTTAGGCAGTCAGCTGTAGACAAAACCAGTACTTTACAAATAAAATTTTTAAAAAGATACCATTTACAAGAGCTTAAAAAGTAGGAAGACCTAAAATTATGCTCAAAAATATGCAATAATGCATGGAGAAAAAATGTGAAGAGTTTAATTTGTTCGACCTAAATAACAGGAGGCACACTTTTGGCTAGGACACAAGGAGGTCCTCAGATCAGAGGGAGGGCTGAAAGCTGTGTGCAGAGGAGGAGCGGAGAGGGACAAAGGCAGGGCAACAATGTGTCTGTTTTGCAGAACAAGCAGCACCCACCAAGGAAACACAAGGCCAGGTGTTCCAGGACATTCCCTTGCATGAACCGGTTTGGAGCTGAGCAACTGTGTAGAACCCCCTCCCCTCTCCCCCGCCAATTGCCGTAAAGTTACCTTTAAGCTCACAGAAACACTACCATCTCCTCTCCTCTTGATGGGGGAAACAAAGGCAAAAGAAAAAAACTCCAGGGCGCCTGGGTGGCTCAGTCGGTTAAGCTTCCGACTTCAGCTCGGGTCATGATCTCCCAGTTCATGAGTTCGAGCCCCACATCAAGCTCTGTGCGGACACCTTGGAGCCTGGAGCCTGCTTCGGATTCTGTGTCCCTCTCTCTCCGCCCCTCCCCCACTCACACTCTATCTCTCGCCTTCAAAAATAAAACATTAAAAAAAAAACAACTCCATTACCCCACAACTTACAGCCCATTGACAGGTGCTCGGGACAGGCAGAGAGACTTTTCTCTAGGAGCTCAGTTGCCTCTATGTTGCCACTTTGCCAAGGGCAAAGGGCAATCTTGGCCAGACCCCCCCAGGGTCTTGTAAGTGTACTTTAACATAAAAATCTCTTTGGAAACTTCAGGTCTACCCCTCCCCCCAAATGTGTGTTAGCAATCATCCTCCCAGCATATGGCTCACTGATACACATCTGAAGGGTCTCATGACTAAGGTTTCCTAGACAGTAACAAGTGACCTTTTCCTAACAATAGCTAACCCCCTCAAGATCCTGGAAACCTTGCTTCCAAAAATTCCTTAGAGACTTCTGCTATCCCTGAACTTGAAGTATATAATCAGTCACCTGTCACAACCCCAGTGCAGCTTTCTGCCCATGGGTTCTATCTCGTGCTTTAATAAAATCACCTTTTTGGGGCACCTGGGTGGCTCAGTCGGTTGAGCATTGTTCTCTGAAAATAACAAAAATAATTTTTTTTTACTTTTTCTAAGTTTATTTAAGAGACAGAGACAGAGCGGGGAGTCGGGGAGGGGCAGAGAGAGGGGGAGACAACAGAATCTAAAGCAGGTTCCAGGCTCTGAGGCATCAGCATAGAGCCTGATGCAGGGCTCGAACTCACAAGCAGTGAGATCATGACCTGAGCCAAAGTTAAGACGCTTAACTAAGCCACATGTCCCAATAAACATTTTTTAAAAATTAAAAACCAAAACAAAGAAACACTTTTTTGCACCTAAGACGTCCCAAGAATTCTTTCTTGGCCATTGGCTCCAAACCCCAACATTTCCACATGGATATTCCCTCATGGGCAGGGTTTGGGGCTAAACATACAACATTTGGACTACCATGTTGACAAGCTATTGACAAGTTAGGTATTCATAATGGAACCAAAGCGCCTAACAAAATATGTATTAAGTTCCCTAATGTATCAAGCACTCTTCCTCTGTGCCCTAGCACACTAAATAAAAAGCGTCCTGCACTAACCCCAAAGGGAGACAGTGCTTTGAGAATTATCTTCCTGTCTGGCTGCTGCATAGTAAAAACTTTTGGCCCCAAGCATGAGGCTTGGGCTGGTCTACTGACTTGGGCACCGCAATGGGGCAGAACCTTTGTGATGGGTAAGGATACCACAGTAATGGATTGTGAGAATTAATATTGTGAAGCTTTCTATTTTCCCAAGTTCATTTATAGATTCAATGAATCCATTGTCTTGGAATTTTTATTTACAAATTGGCATATTATTCATGTGAGGTGATTATAGCCAGAACACTTGGACAAAAATTCATAGGATACTTATTCTATCTTATCAAGATTTCATTTCCTACCACATTAACACAGTGGGGGGATACCCGTGACCCTATTCCTTCCTATAACTGTCTCCATACATTCCTCAAATACTTCTGAACCTGCTCTTTGGCTTTTTCCCCATTAACACTTACCTTCTAAAATGCTATGTAATCGTATTGATGGCTTACTGTCTGCTCCTGACCCCCGACCAAAAAAAAAAACAAACAAACGAAAAACCAGTTATCGAGAGCAGTTAACTTTGTTTCGTGCCCTGACATATTTCCAACCACTTACAGTGGCATTTGGCACATATCAGGGACATGATACACTTTGGTTGAATCACTGAAGGGAAACTAGGTTTGTGTTCAGTGGTTGTCTACTTGCCTTACTATCATTATACTTACTATCATAAGACACCACTCTCAGCAAATTTCAGTTTCCTTCCCAGGAACCCAGAGTCACCGCCTCGCAGCCCAAGGAGTGTGACCCGAAGCCCGGAAATGGGAGCTGGACACGTGACAGGCTCGCCTGGGCCGCGCCTGGCCGACCAGCGCGGAGAACTACACTTCCCAGAATGCTTGGGTTCTCCCGTGAACTACATTCCCCAGAAGCTTTGCGGCCGTCCCTAACCCGCCTCCTTCCCCGCCTCTCCCGACCTGCGCGGGACGCTGGGTATTTGCTGCCCGAGCGAACAGCTACGGGGCTTGAAGTCGGCCCAGCATTGCCCGGGGAGAAGTCCCTTACCCCGGGCTGCTGTCCGCCGAGGCAGTGCCGGAGCCTCCGCCTGCGGCGGACTGCCAGGGAGGCGCGGCCCCTGGAACCTCCAAGGCTCGGGCGAGGTGAGCCGCCGAGGGTCGACCGAATGCGGGAGGGAGGACCGGGGCCTCGGGAGGATGCGGCGCCGGGGCGCGGGGCACAGGCCTGAGAGGCGCGACCGGGGCCTTTGTGGTTGCGGGAGGGCCAGGGGCCGGGCGCCCCGGATGTGTCCGCCGGCCCAGCACCAGCCGTCCCGCGGACGTGCCCCTGACCACGGCAGCTCGGGCACTTGTCCCCACCGGCCCAGGCCCCGGCCACCCTCCCGCTCCCTCCCGACCGGTTCCCAGCGCGCTACCTGCCCGGCTACCGGCTGTCAGTGAACGTGAGGAACTGTGTTTCCGCCCCTCACCGGCCCCACTGCCCCCGGGGCGGCGGGCGCAGAGACGTGTTTTCCGCCAGAAGTGAGTTGTCCGCGTCCCCCGACGGCAGAGCCTGGACGGGAACCCAGGGTTTCGGTGTCTGTGCCTGTCCTCCAGACAGCAGCCGTCTGGCCGCCGCAGGAAGACTGATGTCATCTCTTTCCGAAGCAGTTCTCTCCAAATTTCTGGAAGAGACTTCTTGACAGGAGGGGAGCTGGGTGGGGAGAGCTTGAGGCGGAGAAAAGTTGTCCCGTGCAGGCAGCGAGGTTGGAGCAGGTGTTCTGGAGGCGCGTGGTACGGATCGCGGTGCACCCTCCCTGGCTGTGTGAACTGGGGCAAGGTGCTGCCGCTCTGCCCTCAGTTTCCTGATCTGTGGAATGGCAGCCCTGCTGTGGGACTAAACGATGAGATTCGGGGAGTCGCTGCTACGCTGCTGCTGCTAAAACCTTTTTCTCTGAGCCAGAGTGATCCAGCACTTCTCTGGTCCTGTCTGTTCCCAGCTCCTTCTGACTTCCCTCTCTGAGGACACTGGCGGTCATTCTCAGATGGCGGAAGGATCTCAGAGGTGGTGATTCTGAGGGGTGGAAAGCAGAAGGGGCTTCTCCCTCCTGGCTCCCTTTTTCTTCTTTCAGATCCGCCTTCCAGTGACTCCACCCATCCCGGGGGGAAGAGCCCAGGAAGAAGTTATGGCAGTTGGACAGAGGGAAGCAAGGTCTCAAGTGAGTTCATTGCCACCTAAGATTTAGGAACAGAATTTTTTTTTTTTTTTAAATCCTCAAACTGAAATTCTCTACTCCGTACAATCGTCTACAGGACCTGGAACTCAAGCCCGTTTCCCTGGTCCCCCTTGTTAGATGGCGGATTGTGTAAGGAATGCTAACCTCCTCCCTGCCAATGCATGTCTAATGTTTCTCTTTTCTTTTCCTAACAGACACTACTTTTTATTCATTAATCTCTCAGTTCAGTGTCTGATTACTAACTTGACAGGTAAGAGGCCACGTGGGGGCAGAACAAACGTGCACACTTGGCAGTTCCTTTCTGGCCCCGCTTCCCTGGCTCACTCTGGTCTCCCTCCCTACCCTTGGCTTTTTTTTTTTCCCCACTCCTGAGTTTGCCATTATACCTTCCCTAGGTTTCTCCAACCCATCGTTTATAGTGTTTTTTCTCCCTCTTAACCTTGTGGACCATACGCCTTGCTTCTGCATTCTCTCGAAAACTGTTCTCGAGCTGCCATTTTCATCTCTATGTGGTGGAATGGGGGAGGGACCCCATCCCGGGAGGCCAGCGCATGAACAAGGAAGAGCCGTTGGAGGGGACACCGTGGCAGGGGTCTGTTGACTGCAAGGGCAGAGAGGAGACTCCTCGGGAAGCAGCGGGAGGATTTCGTGGGGTGGCGTAGTGGAGAGGCAGGGTATACAGTGGCTAAGAAGCGGGAGCTTTTAGGCCGGAGCCCCGGGTTTGAGCCCATCTCCTTGGTCGCCGTCTGTGGGCCCTGGACAAATAACTCCGTCTCTCTGTGCCCGTTTCCTCACCCGGAAAGTGGGGATCACACCCGTGCCTACCTGGTAGGGCAAGGGAGGGGATGACGCGAGTTAGTGCCTGGAACGTGTTAGGTCGGGGCCGGGCCCTTGCAGATGGTCCGTGTGGCGATCGCCCCGCGGGAGGTGAATGACGTCACTGCAGTAGTACCGTCACGGCTGCGGGTGGGAGCTGCCGCGCGGTGTTCCCAGGACCCGGGAAACGCGGCCCTCCCGTGACCCACCTCCACCCAGCAGTAGCGGTTATTGTCGCGGGGGGACCTCCCGAGGGCATGGCCTCGTTCTCACTCTCGTGCGGGCGCAGCAGTTATCATCCGCATTTTAGGGGAACGTTTAGGAAACGGAGGCTCGAGGAAGCCCAGTGACCCGAATTCCACCCCGAGCGTGTCTGCCCTGTGGGTTCACGCTCGTTACTGTCCAGCCATTCCCCTGGCGCCTCTCTCAGAACTCGGGGCAGACCCAGCCCCCGCGTTACCAGAGCCCCGCTGTGACCAGCGCCCTTCTCCCCCGGGACGGGACGCTGTTTTTCAGACCCGGGAGGGCGCTGGTGTCTGGTCTTCGGGCCAGGGCCTGCCACCGCACGTCCTGGCTGCTTTTCTCTGGGGCTTTCCTCTTCCGTTCCAACGGAGCCGTGGTGCTCTCTTGGCCAGAACCTTCTCATCCCTGCGCGTGAGTGAATCCGCGTGGCCTTCTCCCTAACCTCACCTGCCGCCCATGTGTCACCTGCATGGGCTTGTGTGTAAAAGTCAGTGACGGGGTGTTTAAGACCAGAGAGAATACACCGAGTGCTGGGTTACAAGGAAACTTGAGTTATTGATTGTCCTGCCTCTGCCACTAAGAAAGTATGTGACCTGGGTCTTGACTGCCCTGGACCTTCTGGTCCTCGTCTCCAAAATGAGGACTGAACTGGAAAGGGCCTACAGTCCTGTCCAGTTACAGTTTCCTTTCATTGATCAAATGACTGCACGCGGTTTTCTCGTGTGTCAGTTGGATGTAAATTCTTATAAGGGCTAAGATTATTTCTATAAATCTATTAACTATTTCTAAGTTATATTATACATGTATTGCATGCTCCTATTTAAAATTTCAGAGAATAGGGGCGCCTGGGTGGCTCAGTTGGTTGAGACTCCAACTTTGGCTCAGGTCATGATCTTGCCGTTGGTGAGTTCCAGCCCCCCATTGGGCTCTGTGCTGACAGCTCAGAGCCTGGAGCCTGCTTTGGAGTTTGTGTGTGTCTCTCTCTCTGTCTCTGCCTCTCCCCCGCTTGTGCAGGCACTCTCTCCCTCTCTCTCTCACTCCCTCTCAAAAATAAATAATAAACTTTAAAAATAATAAAATTTCAGAAAATCAAAAATATATACATAAAGAAGAAAGTGAAATCACTCTCAACACTGCATCTAGAGATAGTTGCTGTCGCCCCTTTGGTATATGTCCATCAGAGTCATTTCCTGTTCGCTGTTGATTTGTATTTATGTGTGTATTTGTATTACATAGGTATGCGTCTGTTTTACCACTTTAACCTTTTTACTGTGACAATATACATGACGTTATCACCTTAGCCCTTTGTGCATGTATAATTCAGTGGCATTAAGTGCATTCACACTGTTGTGCCACCATCGCCACCATCCATCTCCGTTGTGTAGATCACCCCATTTATTTCTTAACCCCGTGAGGGCGACGTTGAGAGGCAGTTTTGCAGGGTGGTCAGGAAGGGAGCCTCGGGCGTGCTCCAGATCGAAACTCTACCTCTACCCTTGACCAGCTGAGATATTGTGATTCACAGTATGAAACACATATTTGGTCTTCATCCCTGTTCCTGGCACGTAGGAGATTATAAGGGTCCGGAAGCTAAATGATGAATAATATTTGGTTTTTATTTTTGAAATAACTTCAGAGCAATAAAGGTGAAATTGCTGTGTTTTGTTATTCACAGCAAGCCATTTCAGGCAAGTCAGAGTTGATATGAATGAGGTGACTTTTGAAAAGCCCCTAAGGATCCAATGCAACCTAATCCCAAGGTTAGGCAACTAACCTTGATTAGAGGGTTCGAACTTTCAGGCCCTCTTCCCCAACCCAGGGGCCATTCATGCCTATATAATGGCCAGTGATTTGATCCATTGGCGTATGTGATGAAGCCTCCATCAAAACCTGCAAGGACAGGGTTCAAAGAGCATCTGGGTTGGTAACACTTGTCGATGGAGAGAGTGGTGCATCCAGAGAGGGTATGGAAGCTGCACACCCCTTCCCTCTTGCCCTGTGCACCTGTTTCATCCGTCTGCTCTCAGTAATATCGTTACTTTTGGAACAAACCAGTAATCAACTAAGTAAATGTTTTCCTGCATTGTGGCACTTTCCCTGCATTTACCACTTGAGCAAATTAATTAACCCTAAGGAGGGGGTGGTGGGAACTTCCACAATTTATAGCCATTTGGTTAGAAGCATGGGTTACCATCTGGACTTGGGATTGGCATCTGAAATTGAGGCAGTCTTGTGGGACTGAGCCCTTAACCTGTGGAATCAGGCTCTGCAGGTAGATGGCATGAGAATTGGGTTAAATCGTAGGACACTTAGCTGGTGTCACACAATTGCTCGGCGTGTGGAAAACCCACATGTCTGGTGTCAGAAGTAAGGAAGTATTGTAGTATTGAAAGTCGATACGCAGGGGGAGTGAGTTTTCTTCTATACCAGCTGTTTGGCTTGGACAAATTTCTCTTTTTTTCTTGTGTAAGGTGGGGGCAATAAAGTACCTATGTTATAGATTTGTTGTAAAGATAAGTATTTACACTAAAGGTTAATATAAATCTCTAAGAACAGAACTTGCTCCAAGAATGCTTTCAATAAATGATTTCTATTTAAATTTCCATTGTTATTGTCCACTGGCTTCAAGGTAGTGTCTTAAAATTTAGTTAACCTAACTTAAGCCTGCATCAGTGATTATTTAGGTGGTTACATTTTTTGCTGTCAGTAAATCATGATAAATACCTTGGATGTGCCTTTTTGTGCACCGTTCATTGTGATGCAAATATAGTAATTGATAAGTTAAAAGATCTGCACCTTTTAAATCTTTAAATATCTATTACTATTATCAAATTGTCATCAGAAGGGTAATTCTAATTAACATTCCCACTGATGTCCTTAACTCCTCCTCACATCTCCTACAGTGGTTAGCACAGGGCCTGGTTAGCACTGCATGCTGCTCAGGGTGTGCTGGTCACTGGCCGATTCTTCCTTAAACACATGACCTGGAACCTTCAGAAACCAGAATAACATCAGAAGCATTTCATGGGAGCCCATCTACCCCCCGCCCCCGTCACCTGCTTCACTCCGTGTGACGGGAGGTCCTGGGTGAGCTGGGATGGCTTGTCATTACAGGTGTCAGTGACGTTCGAGGATGTGGCTGTGCTCTTCACGCGGGATGAGTGGAGGAAGCTGGGTCCTGCTCAGAGAAACCTGTACCAGGATGTGATGCTGGAGAACTACAGTCACCTGGTCTCACTGGGTGAGGAAATCCTCCCTGTCGACGACGAATTCAGAAGTCAGCATAAGTCAGCACCTGCTTCCCTGGATACAGGCCACGGGGTATCAGGAACCTCAGCTGAGGGGCGCCCGGGTGGCGCAGTCAGTTGAGCATTCCAACTCTTGATTTCAATTCAGGTCATGATCCCGGGGTCATAGCATCAAGCCCATGCTCACCAGTGGAGCCTGCTTTGATTCTCCCTCCCTCCGCCTCTCTACCCCATTCACACTCTCTCTAAAAACAACTTTAGTTGGGTTTTGCCTTAGGTTGCCATTAGATCACGATATATAAATATTAAACACATTTCCCCCCTCGTAGGCATAGAATTGTCCCACACGTGGAAATGAAGGAGGTGGTACTGATGGTCCTCCCCTTTCCTCTCTATAATCGCACATGAGAAGTTCCTCACATTTCGGGGGTCATTTCACTGAGTGTTCTGG
Organism: Paguma larvata; assembly: GCA_030068075.1. Lineage (NCBI taxonomy): Eukaryota > Metazoa > Chordata > Mammalia > Carnivora > Viverridae > Paguma > Paguma larvata. The sequence goes on from JAINVK010000389.1 coordinate 308,057, forward strand.
GGCTTGTTTGCACCTCTCTCAACAGAGGGCTTTGTTCACCGGACCTACCATTTACCTTTCGTGCTTGGCTTTCCCAGGGGTTGGCAAGCTTTTTCTGCAAAGGGCCGGTTGGAAAATATTTTAGGCTCTGTGAACATTTGGTCTCTAACATATTCCAACTCTGCTTTTTTTTTTTTTTTTCCCCCGTTGTCCACCCCTCTTTGCTCAGGGCCAAACATAAATAAACAGTGGTCTAGACCTGGCCTGTGACCCATGGTTTTTGGACGGCTCCCATCTTAGAAGGGGAGTCATATAGTGTTTCCTCCTCTTCAACAAGCTACTTTGTTCATCAGCCTTTCCCTGGTACACCGGGTTCAAAGCACTGCTTTAGTCTGTACATCCAACATATTCCCTCTTCTATGGAAAGCTAATGTTTCTCTGTTAATCAACGCTGCAGATTAATCATATTCCCCTAACAAACAGCTGTTGCGTAGCCATGTCCTACGGGTCCCTCACCCTTCCCCTCACACACACCCTCACACCGTGGGGACACAGCTGGAGCACCCCCCAGAAGCTCTTTGCACCATCCCCTGAGTTTTCCATTCCATTTTGCCTTTTTGAGTCAAAATAAAACCAAGTCTTTTTTTGTCTCTCTCTCTCTCTCTCTCTTTTTTTTTTTTTTGGTCTGTGAACAGGACTCCTGTTTTCGAAACCGAAAGTGATCTCCCTGTTGCAGCAAGGAGAAGATCCCTGGAAGGTAGAGAAAGAAAGTCCTGGAGGCCCCTCTCTAGGTGAGTGTCTGGGACTGAGGAGCCCGGGGACTGCTTTGAGCAGCGGACCATCTACTAAGTGGATGGTGGGGCTTAGGTGTTGGAGATGTTGGTTGGGGAAGTGTCTCTGGGGTCAAGGGAAGGAAGGCTGCTTTTATTAGGGTTTGGATGAATATAGAGAAAGGGGTCCTAGCACCACAGAGAGGTAAAGGTCACTTCTGGCACTGTGGATGGATCTGCTCCGGTGATGTGCTCAGGGGGCCTCCCCAAATTTTCTTTTTGTGTTCTAGCAGTTCGTTTGTTTCTAAAAGGTAAGCCTGACAACTTAAACTTTTAGGAGTTTAATTGCTAAGTTCTTGAACTTAGGGGGGTAAGGGTAACAATTGGAGTTTAATAAGAATGGTCACTTTGGAAGCGTTGAGGGGGATAGCTTTAAAGTGAGGGAAAACCTGATGTGGAACCTTCCAGAGACACCTGCAGTCATGTAGGCAGTGGGGTCCAGGAGGGAAGACCAGGGACTCCTGTTGGGTCTCCCTTGAGCGGGTGGATGCTCCAGTAGAGATGCTGGGGGACAGTCCTAGGAGGCGTGTGGGGACTCGGAAGGGACGTCAGGGAGCCGTCAGTACAGAGGTGGCATCCGAAGCCTTGAACTGACCAGGTGAGGGCACGGCAGGGAACCTCACCATTTCCGAAGTGGGTTAGGAAGGAGGAATCTGGCCGAGCCTGAGATGAAGTCATCGGCGGAGAGGAACAGGGGAGGTGGCTGTCCTGAAAGTTGGGGACGGAGAGCCGATGAATGGGGGTTGGAGGGGGAGGCTCGGGCTCTGCAGCATCCAGGTTCGAACCCTCACCCACTGCTTACCTGTCCCATAATAAAGGGTGAGTGAGCTCAATACTGGGCACTGGCAATGTGACATTGGACAGAAAGACAGAGGGCCTGCCCACTGGAGGTCATGTTCGAGGGGGGACGCAAGTGTTCAGGAACGGAGCTGGGAGAGGGTGTGGAATGACAGCTGGTCAGGACCCCATGGGAAAGACGCAAAGTGCTGTGAGTGTGTGTGGCAGGAGGGGGAGCGGCGGGAGGAGAGGGGTGGGCAGCCTGGGGGTGCAGCTGGAGTGGGGCAGGTGCGGCAGGAGAGGGATGGGCCCAGCAGCAGGAGGGGCAGGTGCAGCAGGAGGAGTGAAGGCATGGAGGGAGGGGGCTGCGTGGGCAAAGACTTCCCGAGGAAGGCGGGGTCTGAGGATGCTGAGAAGGATTCCGGGCCCAGGAGAGGGCGTGTGTGCCTGCAGAGAAGGAAGGCAGCAGGCGCTGAGGGTGCCGGGAGAGAGCAGCAGGGCCCAGATCCCACTGAGCCGGGGAAACCCCGACGCAGGATTTGGTCTGTGTCTGAGAGCCGCGCACAGTGCGTGAGGTGTCGGGGGTCCCTGGCCATGGACCCCGGTTCACCCTCTGCAGAGATCAGCCTGCAGCAGACAGGGACCTGTTGGTGTGGATGTGGGGGCTGGTCCCGGCTGTCAACAGGACCACACGAGTCAGCCACGGCCCCCCACCCATGAGCCCCACAGGGGACCCTCGGGACAGGTGGACTCGTTCTCCAAGTCCCCAGGTCAGGGGAGCCTTCTTCCCGCCATACGTTGAGGTTTTTGCCGTGCGACCCATCCGCGTCTGTATTTGTATCTTTTTAACGCTGATTTGGGAGAAGGGCACGAGTTCCGCGGAAGCCGGTAGTGGCCAGCACAAAGTGATTGGAGAATGCGGGCATCGGGGAACCAGGTGGGGGAGAGGAGGGGCCTCAGTCCCAACGTCAGGTGTGAGCAGGTCTGGCCTGAAAGGTCAGAGGAAGAGATGCAGGAATCATTCCCTTGGCCCTGACCTCGGAGCCTCTGATCCGTGAGTGAATCTGAGTGAAGTGTTCGTTCAGTTCAGGGGACTAGATAGTGTGGCTGGAGTCCAAAGCTGTCCCGAGAGGCTCTGGGGCCACCGGGTGGTGTGGGGTAGGAGTCCCGTTAGCCTCCTCCTCCAGTCTGGGCAGACGTCCCAGAGGCAGACTGTGGGTGCATGTCGGAGGGAAGGAACGACATCGCAGCTGACCCTTAGGTGCCTGTCCCTGGTTGGGATCAACCCCCTCATCCGTCAGAAGGGAGTCACGAGGGCCGCCCTGGGTGTGCTGGCACGTGGCTGTGTCTGTCCTGCACCCCGGGGGTGCCTCCCCTCCATCTGCCTGGACTGAGGTGGCCTCAGAGCACCTTCCCCTCCCCCAAGGGCGGCTCACTCCCCTGGGAGCACGGGCGAGGGGCCAGTGTTCATGCAAGTGCCTCGGGTTGCTCACTCTCGACCCGACCCGAAACCTTCCCTTGAGCAGCCAGTGACGGAAAAGCCTGTGCCCCCGGGGTAGGACTCCAAGGTGATTGAGCCAACTTGTACATCGTGAGTTAGCTTTACACCCAAATGTAGGAATATTCCTGAAATATACAATTTTAAAATGCAGTGATGATCCAGGTAAACGGTTACCTCCAATGAAAATATGTTTTCCCCCCCGTCATTTTCTCATCCTTTTTATCTCAACACAAGAAGCCTTGTAGGGTGGACCGAACCTGTACCGTATGGGCAGCCCAGGGGTCACCTGGGAGCTGCCTTCCACCCTCTGAGCTGGCCTGGGGCCGCCCCTGCACAGAGGGCGGAGGATCTTCTAATCTGCACAAAGGTGCTGTCCTCAGCAGCCTGGTGACCCAGCAGGGGGTGGTTTAAAGAGTGAATCTCTTAGGAGGTGAAAGCAGAGCCCAGGTGCTCCGTAGCCGTGTCCAGTGCATGCGGGGCAGTCTTGTCCTTGTCCCCTTCCCTCCCCAACAAGACCCTTGCATGGCCCTGCACCTCCCTCCTGCCACCAGCATCTGTTCTTGCAGCTGCCAGAACGCTCTGTTAAAAGGTAAATCGGGTCATCTCGCTCCCCTGCGCATCACCTCTCGTGGCTTCCCTCACTTGGAGCACGACCCAGAATCCCCAGAGTGGCCTCCGGAGTCTACGTGGTCTGGCCCTGGCCCCCTCTTCCCTTCCCCTCCTTCCGCTCTGCCCTTCATCCGAGGACTGTCATCACTGTGGCCGCCCTGCAGGGTCAGGCAGGCCAGGCTGACTCCCACCCCAGGGCCTCTGCACTTGTTTCTCCCTCCCCGTTCTTCTTCCTGATGACCGCAAGCCACCAACACTTCCTTGAGCTGGTACTTTCTTGAATAGACCCAGCTCCACTCTTGTTGCCCTCCCCCCACATCCTGTATCCCCTCGTCATGTCATGCTGTCTTCCTCGGGGTGCTTCTCACGGCATGAAGTCCATATTCTTTTGTTATTCCTTCTCTGGATTATAAACTCCCTCAGGCGGAATTGTCTGATTTGCTCCTGTTTCCCCAGGACCTAAAACAGTGTCTGCTCAGAGTAGGCTTCCCGTTAATGAAGACATGAATGACTCGGCTAGGTTGGTGGTGATGGAAACAGAAAGAAGTGAGCCAATCTCAGAGACATTTGGGAGTTAAGGGAAGCAGGGCTGGAGATGGATTTGATATGAAGATAAAGGAAGTGGGCTATCAGGGAAGCTTGGTTTGTGGCTCTTTCTGGGATGGGCAATGATCTCATTCACTGAGATTGTGACCCCACAAGGAGCTCCGATTTGGGGGGTGGTAGAAACAGGTAGGGTTTTGGATGACTCAGGTTGTTTTGGTTGACCCAGTTATCCCAGGGGAGAGGTCAAACAACCCGCTAGATTTGGAGTACCACCCCTCAAAATGTAGACTGGGTGTGAAATGTATATTTGGGAGACCCTGGTCGATATTGGGTGGGTGAAACAGTGGGTGAGTTTGAATTAGCCTGTGGACTGGGTTCAGAGCATGGTAGGAGCAAGAGTGAGCCCGGGACTCAATCTCAAGGAACTCCGGTATTTCATGGCCAGGTGCAGAGAATTGCCCACAGGGAGGACAAATGTAGGGACCCTGCAGAAGGAAAATTAGGACATCTGGTTGGTAACCGTAGAGGTGGGGAGAAGTAGAGGAGTTTGAGGCCCATTTAGATGGTAGAATGAACAAGTGTTGGAAACTGATTAGCTGAGGGAGAGGGGTTAAGGATGCCTCTTAACAGTTTTGGTTACAGAGATGAGGGTTTATACAGCTTGGAAGGCATGATCACGAATTCAGCTTTAGGCATGCTGAATTTGAGGAGTCTTCGAGCCCTCTAAGTGGCCGTGTTCGGGGGCTCTTGTATAATCGGGTGTGGAGAGAGAGCAGAAGTCTCGCCTCGCGTAGTGTTTGGAACGGAAGCTGGCCTGTGGAAAGAGTGCAGCGCAGGGAGAATCCGGTTCCAAGGACTAAACCCCGAGGAGCTCCCAAGGACCGAAGATCACTAGGACAAGCACACCAGGAGATCGCGGCTGCTGCAAAAAGAGGAATGTGCCGCTTAGGACGAGAGCGTCTCCGGGGAAACCAGGGGTCACTGTCAGACTCTGCCGAGGAGTCAGTTAGGTGGGAACCACAGGGAACATTTGTCTTAGCCACACGGAGGTCACGGCTGCCTTAGCGAGGGTGGCGGTGAGGACGGAAGCCAGAACGGAGCCCTGAGGGGTGATGAGCAGGACGAGGCGAACAGGAGCAAGGGACTGTGAAGATCAGACTTGGGGAGAGGTAGCAACGGCGCTGGAAGAGCCTTCTGCGCACAGAAACAGACGTTTCTCCGTAGGCTTCCGTCTTCCCTCGTCCACTCCAGCTAGAGCACCCAGCGCCCGTCACTCTGCCTGTTTCGCCTGATGGGTGTGGAAACTCTCCCTGGCAGCACACAGAGGGCTTCCTCGCTGCGGGCAGGAGCTCTGACTGGTTTTGGCGGGATGCAGCTCTGGACGACGCTGCCCCAGCAGGTCCAGTGTGGGCTGCGATTTCATAAGTGCTATGATTGCTGTATCGCTTTAAGGCTGTACAGCGGCACCTTTACCACCTGCCGGTGCAAAGTCCCGGGTGTTCTACGGTGAGAGTCAGCCCAAACGTCCCCCACCGGAATCTGGTTGGATAAAACTGGCATGTTCACACGACTTCTCTGAGGAAGACTTCTGTGAATTCTACTTTGGGATGATCTCCACAATATATTAAAAAGTGGGGAAAAGTGTAGAAAATAGTACTTTTAGCTAAGGAATGAGGAGATACCAAAACAAAAGTGTCTATTTGATTAGATTTTTAAAAGGAGAGAAAAATCCCCTTCCCTCCTCATCCCCCCACCAAAAAAAATAAATTAATTTTAAAAAAAGTAAGAGCAGATCAATAAAAACAGTTACCCATAAGGTGAAGGTAGAAAAGAAAAAAAAAGGGGTGAAGAGAACAGGGATAGAATTTAGAATTTTTTAAAGGGATCTTGTTTTCATCATTTTGACTTTGGAACTATAAAAGAATTCAAGTGAAAAAGTCCATAAATATTGGAAGCAAATTGAAACAAATGACCCTAATTGCCTTTGAGTTGGTGTCTCAGTCATATACAAAGGCATGTGAAAATAATAATTTTTTTATTATTATTTTTGAGAGAGAGACAGAGTGCAAGTGGGTGAGGGGCAGAGAGAGAGGGAGACACAGAATCTGAAACAGGCTCCAGGCTCTGAGCTGTCAGTACAGAGCCTGATGCGGTGCTCGAACTCTCAAACTGAGAGATTATGACCTGAGGCGAAGTCGGATGCTTAACTGACTTAGCCATCCAGGCGCCCTATCATAGCAATATGAGTAAACATCCTTAGTAATTTATATCTGTGATGTTTCGATTTATAATAATATATATTTGTTCTTCATCTCTGTTTCTGGCAACAGAGCTCCCAAAACTCTTGGAATTTCCTATGTGACGAGAGCCATAAAAATCACTTGTTATGTTAGTGAGGTCACTCTGGGACCCCACCTAAGGATAGTAGGCTCTGGTTGCCAGGAGAGACAACCCTGCGGTTAGAGGGTCGGAATTTTCAGAGGGCAGAGGTCAAAACAATTGCGATGGCCAATGATTTAATCAATTGTGGCTTTGGCTTTGTAACGAAGTCTCCATAAAAACCCAAAAGGACAGGGTTCAGTGAACTTCCTGGTTGGTGAACATTTGGAGATTTGGGGAGAGTGGTGCGGTCAAGGCATGGAAGCTTCTCTCTCTTTCCCCTGAGATGCCTTATGCATCTCTCATCTGGCTTTTCCTGAGGGACATCCTTTTATAATTAATGAGTGATCTAGTAAGTGAAATATTTGAGTTCTGGGAGCCATGCTAGCCAATTAATCGAAACCAAGGAGGGGGTTGTGGGAACCTCCCAATTTATAGCCCATTGATCAGAAGCACAGATGAAAATTTGGGCTTGCAACTGGTATGTGAAGGGGTCAGAGGTCAGTCTTGCAGGACTGAGCCCTTAACCTGTGGGGTCTGATGCTGTCTCCAGGTAGCTCGTTGTATTGAGTTGAATTGTAGGACACCAGATGGTGTCCTATACCTGGGTTGTTGCTTGTTGGTAATGTGGGAACCACCCCTCTCCCCCCACTGGAATGGGTGCACAACTTTTAGTTAGCTTATAGGCAAAAGTAACTTCAAACAATAGACAGGCCAGAACCAAGGACTCAGAGGTGGTCCTGTGAGACCAAGAGGGTCGTTGGCTTCACGCAAGATAGAAATCAAACTCAAGCAGAGAGGAAGTGAGAGCAAAGTTTACTGAAGATACAGAGAGAGCACAGATACAGACAGAGTGTCTGGGAGACTCAGGAAAGGAGAGTGTGTCTCATCTTTACTCGGGGTCCAAGGTTTCTACTGAGGACAGTGGTCTGGCGTTTGTGTCCTCTCAGGCACCCAGGAACTGGTCGAAACAAGGACAAGTGACCAAGTGCCCTCTGTGAGTCACTTATTCCCTGGAGCCAGGGGTCTTGGGTCAAGGTGTCTCCAGTCACTGGTCTTTGAAGTACCTGGGAACTCCGTCCCGTCACTCCTTAGATGTTACTTGTTGTGCCAGAGGACTGTTCAGATAGCATTAACTCCTTGACCTTTACAAGGAGGACAGTATATTAAGGCACATGTAAGGTGGAGGTGCAGGTCATGGCAAGAATAGAGGCAGCAAAACAAACAAAAAAAAAAGCAGTCCTTTATGGGATCCTTCAGTTTCCCGATCTCAGTAGGCTTACATGGTTATGTTTAGAGAGAGTTCTTATCTTTGAGAAGTGTGTTCTGACATAGAATGGATGAAATAGAGTCTGGGACCTACCTGGTCCTCTCCACTGGAAGAGATGTAGGGTGTACAGTAGTGTGTTCAGCCTGCTCTCAGAATCCCACACTCCATGGCTTCACCAGTTTAGTGTCTCATCGTTCTTGAGGCCAGAAATCCAAAGTCAAGGCATTGACATGGCTGCGCTCCCCCTGAGACTTGGGTACCTTCCCTCCTTGCTTCTGGGGGTGGCCTGAAATCCTTGTTCCTTGGCTCGCAGCTAGCTGTGCCACTCCGGCTTCTGCTTCTCTTGTCACTTGGTCGTCTTCTTTGTGCCTTCACGGTCTTTTATCTGCGTGTGCCTGGGTCCACACCTCCCAGTCATCCTGGGTTGAGGACCCAGTGATCACATCTTAACTTAATTAAATCTTCCAAGACCCAGTTTCCACCTAAGGTCACACTCTGAGTTACTGGAGTTTAGGACTTCAGCCTATCCTTTTGGGGGACGCCGCCCAACTCCTGACAAGGCAGTAGATCAAACAGCATTGGTGATGGTTGAAGGCAGCTTGGACATTCACTCTACACTGCATTCTACATTTTGTGTATGTTGAACATTCTCCATAATAAAAAGCTTTCAAAGTTAGAATTATCAACAAAATTTCAAAAACAGCATTTCTTTCTCACCAAGGCAGCCATGGAGGAGGGGTACAGATGTGACTATGACCCTGTCGTGGTGTTCCATGTCATTCCTGGCACGTAGCTCCCTCAGTCCTCGGATTTTAGTAGGAAGTCTCTGAGACTGCAGTGCGTATGGTATTTTTATGGGAATAACTTTGCATCTGGGGACGCCTGGATGGGCTCAGTCGGTGGTTAAGCATCCAACTTTGGCTCAGGTCATGATCTCACTGCTCATAGATTCGAGCCCCATGATGGGCTCTGTGCTGACAGCTCAGAACCTGGAGCCTGCTTTGGATTCAGTGTCTCCCTCTCTCTGCCCTTCCCCTCTCAGCTCACGCCCACTTGTGTGCATGCTTGCTCTGTCTCTCTCTCATATAAATAAACTTAAATTAAAAAGAAAAAGGAATAACTTTGAATCCACCACCTACAGGATGAGGTGGGAACAGATATGTTAGGAACTGAGTCTGGAAAGCTGGTTTGAGTTCAAAGATTTTGTTGCTGCTTCAGGCCTCACACTATCCAGCCTGTAGCTAAGCCTTTAAAATCCCATCCTAGATGTTTGCCAAAAACCTCTAACCACCACCTGAATGCCTTCCCTGCTGGCACCCTCCACTAAGGGTGACTTGGGTGGTGCTCTAAGCTCACGTTCATGTCCATTTCTACCTTGTAATTTTGTTGTAGAAATTATCACATGATATGATGGCCTATTCCTTCTTTGTCTCTAATCCCAGACTGGGAACTCCCTGAAGACATGAACCATTTCTTTTCATTACTGGATCTGGAGTGTCTTCTGGATCATCAGTACTTAGGATAGAGCCTGGCATATTTTAGGTGCTTTTTAAATATTTGATAAACAGGGGCACCTGGGTGGCTCAGTCGGTTGAGCATCCGACTCTTGATTCTGGCTCAGGTCATGATCCCAGGGTTGTGGGACTGAACCCCATATCTGGCTCGTGGACCTGCTTGGGATTCTCTTTCTTCCTCTGCCCCTCTCCCCACTCACATGCTCTCTTTCAAAAATAAGTCAATAAATCCATCCATTCATCCCACGTCCGATTTCTTATTCAACTTGAAATCAAACTTTTCAAAAGCGTTTCTCTACTTGATGCTTCCCTTTTGTCACCGCCCTTGTTTCCTGTGTATACCCCAGTGGGGCTTTCTTCCTTGCTGTCCATGAGAGCACAGTCCCTAAATCCCATTGTCTCCATCTTGGCATAGATAGGGTTAAGTTTCTTTGTCAGAGTTGCTCACACACTCCTTCCCTGAAGTTCTTTCTTCCTCTGGCTTCTGGAACACCATGCTGTCCTGGTTTTCCTCCTTTTCTGCACCTCTAATGTTTCACTGCCTAAGTAATTTTTTCAGTTCTTCAGCTTTAAATAAAAGTTATCAATGGAGGACTCCCAAATACCTAACTAGCTCTGACCTGTTCTCCAGTCTCCAAACTACATAAGGTTGACTGCCTTGGCGTCTTCCTTCAAGGTCTGTGAAGGCATCTCAGCCACAACACACACATCTGAAACAGAAGGCCCCTTCAGACCTGCCCCTCTCCTGGTCTTTCTGGTAGCTTCTGCCACATTCATCGTTTTCAGATCTGAAACCTAGGAGCGATCTCTTAACTGCTTCATTCCTGTTCAGCACCCCACACGCCATACATCAGCAAACCTGGTCCTATTACCAATTCCTTAAATGATACCCGGCTGCATTATCCGTGCCTCCTCTACCCCCTTGCCCACCTGCCTAACGACAGCAGCCTCCCAAGTGCTTTCTCCCCTCCCTGCCTCCACTCAGGCCCCGCCAAGTATTAGGTACTCGGGACCTTACGTATGAATCGTTGAAGATAAATTTGGAGGATCTTAAGGAAGTTTGCAGCATGCTAAGATGTGGATTTTTTTTTAATTTTTTTAATTTTTTATTTTTGAGAGGTAGAGACAGAGCGTGAGCAGGGGAGGGGCAGAGAGAGGGAGACACAGAATAGGAAGTAGGCTCCAGGCTCTGAGCTGTCAGCACAGAGCCCAATGCAGGGCTTGTGAACTCCCGAACAGTGAGATCATGACCCGAGCCGAAGTCGGAAGCTTAACTGACAGAGCCACCTAGGTGCCCCTAAGATGTGAATTTTAAAAAGATTACTCTGGCCACAGCATGGAGACTAAATTACTAGAGAGCAAGACTTGAGGCCAGGAGACTAGGACATTGTGGTGAAACATGAGAAAAAAGATACCATTATGCTCAGGGCTCTAGTCTTAAGTTAGCAAGACTTAGTTGGAGAAGGGACGAGGAAGGTGTTGGCAGAAAGTAGAATGTTCCTCTTTCCCTTATAATAAATAATAAAGACACGAGTGCAGGTAAAATTAGTCAAGAAGGGTGTGCAGAGTGGTGGGGGGTGGATTCCAAACCCTAGGGGGCACTGAATATTAAAGAGGAAACAAAAAGTTATTCATGAAAGAGACTGAGAAGTAAAACTAGTAGAAAAGAGAAAAGCAGAATGTATCACGGTCACCAAGCAGAGGGGATTTGTACACAGGTGCAAAAGGGAATGTCAGGGAGGAGTCTCAGACTCAGTGAGATGCAAAGGAGCATGGTTTTTTGTTTTGTTTTGTTTTGTTTTAATGTCAAGTTGGCTAATATGCAGTGTATGCGGTGTAGTCTTGGTTTCGGGAGTAGATTCCCATGATTCAGCACTTACATACAACCCCCAGTGCTCATCCCAACAAGTGCCCTCCTCAGTGCCCATCACCCATCTTCCCACTCCCCCACCCCCCCCATCAACCCTCACTTTGTTCTCTGAATTTAAGAGTCTTATGGTTTGCCTCCCTCTCTGTAATCTATTTTTCCTTCCCTTCCCCCATGGTCTTCTGTTAAGTTTCTCCAATTCCACATGAGTGAAAACATATAATATTTGTCTCTCTCTACAGACTTATTTCACTTAGCGTAACACCCTCCAGTTCCATCCACATTGTTGCAAATGGCAAGATTTCATTCTTTGATTGCTGAGTAATATTCCATTGTATATCTATACACCACATCTTCTTTATCTATTCATCTGTCAGTGGACATTTGGGCTCTTTCCATAATTTGGTTATTGTTGATGGTGCTGCTATAAACATTGGGGTACATGTGCCCTTATGAATCAGCACTCCTGTATCCTTTGGATAAATTCCTAGTAGTGCCATTGCTGGGTCGTAGGGTAGTTCTGTTTTTAATTATTTGAGAAGCCTCCCCACTGTTTTCCAGATTGGCCACACCAGTTTGCATTCCCACCAGCAGTGCAAGAGAATGCCCCATAGGAGCCGTTTAGATGCTTACCTCTAGCCCAGAAGAAGATGCCAAACTAACCGCACAGCCATTCCCCGGCAAAATTTAATGTTCTACGAACTGCATCCTCCCCCGGTTTTAAGATTTGTCGAGTTCAATTCTGTTTTTTGGGGTTTTGTTTTGTTTTTTACCACTTTAGCACGTTAGCTCTCTTTTACCTTTTTATATTTATGCCTGCCTTGTTTATCTTGGACTCTTTTCTACACTGTGTGCATAGCTTCTTTTGCTTGATGCATGAGCAAGGCTGCCTTCCTAGCTTCTCACAGAGTTTTGGCGTCATGCCTACCTGCAGCGTCTCTAGGTTAACTCTATAACATGTTCCCGTTTGGACTGGCCATGAGTGTCCTCACCCATGTGATGAACTCCCATCACCCATGTAATGTCCTTTCCTGGAGGGTAACTTCAAGTGCTTGAATCGTGTGTGTGTGTGTGTGCACGCACGTGAAGATAAGGATCTGAGAATATTTGACATTTTTCAAATCAGGAATGTATATGTAATTAAGAAAAAGTTACAAAACATTTCATATATAATTCAGATGCCATCAGGAGAATCTGTAAATAGGGCATGCTAATCTGCTTGCAGAGAACACTTATGGCAGAAAAGGAAGTCTAATATATTTAGATGTAGGTAGATATATAATTATATCTAATACAAAGTTATGTAATATAGGGGCTCCTAGGTGGCTTAGTCGGCTAAGCATCCAACTTCAGCTCAGGTCACCATCATCTCCCGGCTTGTGAGTTCAAGCCCCACGTCGGGCTCTGTGCTGACAGCTCAGAGCCCGGAGCCTTCTTTGGAGTCTGTGTCTCCCTCCCTCTCTGCCCCTCTCCCACTCACACTGTCTCTCTCTCTCTCTTTCAAAAATAAACTTTTAAAAAATTAAAATAAAAAGGTATAGAATATATATTTTAAATACTGTGGTAAATGTGGTAAATAAGGGGGAACGGAGTGTAGAAACTCAGTCAAGAAAGGACTCCATTAACTTCTGAACTGAACCTCAAGTATACAAAGGAATTTGGCAAGAGGGAAAGTGGGGAGAACTACAGATCAAGAAGATTATGCACAATGAAGAGAAGGGTCATGGAAATAATTTTGGGGTCTTTCATGGCCTTGGACTCTGATCCCAGACTGCCTTTGTGAATTCATGCTCCCCTGGTCACTCTTACACTCCCCTTCTTTAATTAGGTTTATTTTAATCTTTTCTCCACCCTAGTACTTCAGTTCCCATTGATTCTTTTTGTTTATTACTTACATCTTACGTTTTCATCTTCTTATGTTTTCCTCTTACATTTGGCCAGATACCAAGACCTTATTTAAATACCATCCATATTTATTCTCTACATTTGGTCTCAGTAGCCTAATACTGTATCATGTGAAACATCTTTAGTGTTTTCTTCTCCAGGATGGAAGAGTGGTCACAAAACCACGAAGTCAACTCAAACGCAAGATTCTTCATTTCAGGAGCTGATAATGAGAAGATCCAAAAGGAATGGACCCTGGGACTTTAAGTCAGAAAAACCCTGCATTTATGAATACAGATTAGAGAAAAAACAAGAGAAAAAAGAAAGTGTTCAGACAGTTTTAGTCACTCACAAAAAAATCCTCACTGTAGAAAGAAGCCATAAAAATACTGAATTTGGCCAAAACTTCAGCCCCAAATCAGTCCTTGTTAAGCAACAGATGGTTCCGAAAGAAGAAACACCACCCAAATGTGAAATACAAGGAAACCGCTTCAAACAGAATCCGTATTTACTTAAGCAACCAAAAATCAACACAGCAGAGAAACGCTATAAATGTAGTATATGCGAAAAAACCTTCATTAACACTTCGTCCCTTCGTAAGCATGAGAAGAACCATAGTGGAGAGAAATTATTTAAATGTAAAGAATGTTCAAAAGCCTTTAACCAAAGTTCAGCTCTTATTCAACATCAAATAACTCACACTGGAGAGAAACCCTACGTATGTAAAGAATGTGGGAAAGCTTTCACTCTTAGTACATCCCTTTATAAACACCTAAGAACCCATACTGTGGAGAAATCCTATAGATGTAAAGAATGTGGTAAATCCTTCAGCAGGAGATCTGGCCTTTTTATACATCAAAAAATCCACGCTGGAGAAAATCCCCATAGATATAATCCGGGTAGGAAGGCATCCAGCCTTCCTGGGTGTCAGAGAATTCACCTCAGAAAAAAGTCCTATTTATGCAACGAATGTGGCAACACCTTCAAGTCTAGTTCGTCCCTCCGTTATCATCAGAGGATTCACACAGGAGAGAAACCTTTTAAGTGTAGTGAATGTGGGAGAGCCTTCAGTCAGAGTGCATCTCTGATTCAGCATGAGAGAATTCACACTGGAGAAAAGCCCTATCGATGTAACGAATGTGGAAAAGGTTTTACCTCGATTTCCAGACTTAACAGACACCGAATAATTCACACCGGTGAGAAGTTTTATAACTGTAATGAATGTGGTAAAGCCTTAAGTTCCCACTCGACTCTTATCATTCACGAAAGAATTCACACTGGAGAGAAACCGTGTAAATGTAAAGTGTGTGGGAAAGCCTTCCGGCAGAGTTCAGCTCTCATTCAGCACCAGAGAATGCACACTGGAGAAAGACCCTATAAATGCAACGAGTGTGGGAAGACATTCAGGTGTAACTCATCCCTTAGTAATCATCAGAGAATTCACACGGGAGAGAAACCATATCGATGTGAGGAATGTGGGATATCTTTTGGCCAAAGTTCAGCTCTTATTCAGCATCGCAGGATTCATACAGGAGAAAAGCCCTTTAAATGTAACACATGTGGGAAAACTTTCAGACAGAGCTCATCACGGATTGCCCATCAGAGAATTCATACTGGAGAGAAACCCTATGAATGTAATACGTGTGGGAAACTTTTCAACCACAGATCATCTCTTACTAATCATTACAAAATTCATATCGAAGAGAACCCCTAGAAAGTAGATTTGCATGTGCAAAAGCCTTAAACCAAAGCTCATCAGAATACATGAGTGAAATAACAAATGTAATAGATAGGAAAAAATCTTCCTATAACGTAGGGCTCATCAGATACCAGATTCCAAGGATAAGCCTGGACTATGTAATAGTTAATGAGGAAAGTAGAAAGCGTTCATGCCTGTCAGGCACTTTTTAAAATAACCTGCAGTGAAGAATTCACAACTGGAAACCCTTTGAGCATTTGTAAAATAATTGTTCTCTTTCTACCGCAGTGTACACTAGAGGTCACATGTGATTGTTATAAACATCTGGGTGAGGGGAGGGGTGCCCTGGATTTCTCATTAAAAAGACACTTATAAATTGGTAATCCTTTTTTTTACAACACTCAATAGCATATAAAAGATGCTATCACATTATACATTTCTAGAGAAAAGGACCAAATAAAAGATAAAAAGAAAAAAAGAACTATAAACTACCTCTCAAGTTTCTGGGGTTTGTCCTTTTCCTGACCTGATGTCAAATTTTGTGCATGGATTTCATCTACAAATAGAAATAAAAGTCTGTTCTCTTCATCCTTGGTTCTTCTAGCAATTGCTGTGAATTGGGAATTTTCTAACCAATTGCTAATTCTGTTCTCATAATTTGTTTTTATTTATTTTGCTGTGAGGTCGTTTGTTATGAAAGTATACCTGCTACACATGGAGCTGTCATCCCAGGTACATTAAAATGGGAAAATAGCAATTATTTCCAATTTAAACCTATTAAATATACATAAATTCACAGGAGCTATCCAAAGAAGTTTCATGAATCTAATACCTGTGCCAAAAGATTGAAAGGTACGTCAATCATTTCATGACATAAGAAGCAGGTTTTCCTGAGTTGGTATGCTCGTGTGTCACACAATTTCAGGAAAACAAAAAGCAATTACAAACAACTCTGTTTTTTTGTTATGTTTTGTTTCTTACTCTACCTCTGGGGCAGGTACTATACTACACACTGGTAGTCTTTTTTTTTTTTTTTAATTTTTTTAACGTTTATTTATTTTTGAGAGACATAGAGACAGAGAGTGAGCAGGGAAAGGGCAGAGACAGAGGGAGACACAGAATCCGAAGCAGGCTCCAGGCTCTGAGACGTCAGCACAGAGCCCGACGCGGGGCTCGAACTCACAGACCGTGAGATCATGACCCGAGCTGAAGTCGGCCGCCCAACCGAGCCACCCAGGTGCCCCCACACTGGTAGTCTTTTAAAATCTTTTTTTAATGTTTATTTTTTGAGAGAGAACGAGAATGCGAGCAGGGGAGGGGCAGAGAGAGGATCGGAAGCAGGTTCTGTGCTGAGAGCGGAGAGCCTGATGCAGGCCTCAGACTCACAAACCATGGGATCATGACCTGAGCCAAAGTCGGACGCTTAACCAACTGAGCTACCCAGGGGCCCCTGCACACTGGTAGTCTTAAGAAGAAAGACACAGCTCTTAGAAATGCCATGAATTTGGGGAAAGGGGATGGAATGGAGTTGAGAGACTAGCAAATGAGGAAGCAAAGTAGTTGCAGTATGTAAATGTGGCTTTAACAAGCAAACTGATCAATTATGACAATGTATTGCAGTGCGAAAATGTTAGGGATTTGCACAGGTTGAAGGAGGAGGAGATCGAACCTAGCCAAGGAAACCTGGAGGCAAAGCTTCCCAGAGGCAGTGTGTCTTAAGCCAGGCTTTGGAAGAACAGGAATTCTAGGAAGTGACATGACCTTTCTAAATAAGAGGAAACTGCGTGCGTAAAGGTACAGGTGGGTAATAATCAGGACACCTTTGTGGAAACTCAAGTACGGAACTGATGAGTAAGAGAACGATCTGTTAAAAGTTCGAGTTGAACACAGATGCCAGATAACAAAAGGCCTATTTGCCATGTGAAGTTAGAATTTTATCCTAAAATGATGGAATCAATTCAAGATACTAAAGGAAGGGCACCTGGATGGCTCAGTTGATCAAGTGTCTGACTTGGTTTTGGCTCCGATCATGATCTCATGGGTTTGCGGGATGGAGCCCTGCTCTGGGCTCTGCACTGATAGCATGTGGAGCCTACTTGGGATTTTCTCTCTTCCTCTCTGCCCTCTCCCTACTTTCTCTCCCTCAAAATACATAAACCTTAAAAAAAAATTTTAAGATATTAAAGGAAACTTCTGGCAATGATGTGTAGGAGATGAATTTAGGAGATTGAAGAAAGCTGTACAGACGAATGTCTAAAAATCTGGGCTGTGGTAATTCACATGGTCTATGAATCAGAGACCAAGCTCATGCAGGACAGACGGATAGAGAACGGGAGACAGATAATGTGTTGAATTAATAAGACATGGTGTTCCCAAGCAAATAAATGAGATGGGGAAGTGAGACCGACCCAGGTGGCATTGCCGGGTAGGTTGTAAATGTTGGACATGTCTCGTATTTAATGATTTTTGCCTGTATCCTGGATTGACTTTGTCAAGTCACTCTTAATGTAATCATGTGTCGTGTGCTTGTTTTTTTTTTTCCTTCCCCCAATAATGAAAATACAGCTTTTTTCTGCTTCAGTAATTGGTACTTAAGTTATTTAAATAGCAAGGCTAGCTGAAATTCATATTTCCACAAATAAAGACCTGAACAATCCTGTATAGTCTCCTGTATTTTTGCTCGAGGGAAGACCCCATGGGGAGGGGGGGAGACAGAAATGGCAAGTCTTATTTCCCATATTAATGTTTTTTTAATGTTTATTTTTGAAAGAGACAGAGTGCAAGTAGGGGAGGGGCAGAGAGCGGGGGAGACACTGAATCCAAAGCAGGCTCCAGGTTCTGAGCTGTCAGCACAGAGCCCAACGCGGGGCTCAAACCCATGAACTGCAAGATGATGACCTGAGCCAAAGTCGGACACTTAACCAACTGAGCCACCCAGGCGCCCTCTCATTTCCCACGTTAAAGAAATCAAGATAACACTTCTTTTTGCCAAAGCCTCAAGTTGTAAGCCAGTAATCACGGTCAATTAGAGATATCTTTGGATCACGTACACGTGCTCTGAAGATCAACAACAGCAGTCCTGCCTCTGAAAGTGAGCAGTTGACGACAGACTCCAGCTTCTGAAAGTCAGCCAGTTAGTAGACCGCCCCATGCCTCTAGACAGTCACCAAATGCCTCACTCCAGTGACCATAGAAAGTACGCCAGTCAATAACACCCTTATTCCAGTGATCACACTAACAGTTGGAAGTCTGTTAATCTATAAACACGTACTTTAAAAATCCACCAATCCCTAGACCAATCCAAAACCTGTGTAAGATCAACTCTGGCTTTCTTCAAGGAGGCTGTTCTTTCCAAATACAGCTTTTCCAGGCAGGCATGCATATCAAGTTCAACTTATTGTTTGCAACCATTTCAACAGTTGAATCACAATGAGTGACAAAGGCACTAATGAGGCTCTGAAATTATCATATTCAATATTTTCCAATTCTTATGGTGATTGCTATCATCTCTGTTTTATGTAGGTGTTTGAATCCCAAAGGCAAGTGTAAATTTCATTCTCAGAATAGTGGGTGTCTGTTAAATGAGGGAAAAGTCCTTTTGAAACTTTTACAGTATGAAATTAGTGTCAAAATGGTGGAAAGGTATATATAAAACCAGTATATACTAAAAACTAAACCTAAGAGATTTATGATTACCTCAACTATAAAAGGGTAAAGTAACAAATTTTCTATTTAAAAGACATTCAGATGGAAATAATCATAGAAGTTGTAATGATTATTCACACTGTATCAATCTTTTTAGTACCAAGGACTGATTGCACATACCAGGGGTATTTTCTGATTCTAAACTTGCAAATGAGTTTTCAAGTGTCAGGATAAAATACTGCAATAATAAACATGTAATTCCTCCTTGTACGATTACAGGGATTATTAAAGAGCTAGAATGCTTCACCTTATAGCCCAAGATGCAAGTAATCACAATGCAAGAAAAAAGTCCCTTTGCTTTTGCAAGATTTTTCTCATGATAAAGGCTTGCCTAGAAGGCTATTGCAAGTAAAACTCCTCCGAAAGGAGACTTTGGAAGTAGAAAATTTTGGCAGAAACTCGTTAAGTGAGGAAAAGTGTACTGCTTTTGATAGAGATAATACAAACGCAAATTTTTGTGAATGTACTAAAATGAGGACAGTTTATTCAAAGTTGAAACATATGGTGCTGGGAGAACCGGACAACAATATGCAGAAGAATGAAACTATACCACTTTCTTACGCATTCACAAAAATAAACTCAAAATGGATGAAGGACCTGAATGTGAGACAGGAAACCTTCAAAACCCCAGAGGAGAAACCAGAAAAAAACCTTTTCAACCTCAGTTGCAGCAATTTCTTACTCAACACATCTCCAAAGGCAAGGGAATTAAAAACAAAATTGAACTACAGGGACCTCCTCAAGATAAAAAGCTTCTGCACTGCAAAGGAAACAATCAACAAAATCAATAGGCCGCCAACGGAATGGAAAAAGACGTATTGGATAAAGGGCTAGTATCCAAAATCTATAAAGAGAACTCACCAACTCCACACCCGAAAAACAAATAATCCAGTGAAGAAATGGGCAGAAGATATGAATAGACACTTGTTCAAAGAAGACATCCAGATGGCCAACAGACAAAGGAAAAGATGCTCAATGTCACTCATTATCATGGAAATACAAATCAAAACCACACTGAGATACCACCTCACACTGGTCAGAGTGCTAAAATGAATAAATCAGGAAACTATAGATGCTGGCGAGGATGTGGAGAAGCAGGCACCCTCTTACACTGTTGGTGGGAATGCAAACTGGTGCAGCCACTCTGGAAAACGGTATGGAGGTTCCTCAAAAAAATGGAAATATAACTACCCTATGACCCAGCAATACCACTGCTTGGAATTTATCCATGAGATACTGCTGATGCATAGGGGCACATATACCCCAATGTTTATAGCAGCACTTTCAACAATAGCCAAATCATGCAAAGAGACTAACTGTCCCTCAACTGATGACTGAATAAGGAAGATGTGGTTTATATACACAATGGAATACTACATAGCAATGAGAAAGAATGAAATCTGGCCATTTGTAGCAATGTGGATGGAACTGAAGGGTATTATGCTAAGTGAAATAGAGAAAGACAGATACCATATGTTTTCACACATAGGTAGATTTTGAGAGACTTAGCAGAAGACCATGGGGGAGGGGAAGAGGGGGGTAAAAGTCACAGAGAGGGAGGGAGGCAAAAACGTAAGAGACTGTCAAATACTAAGAACACATTAAGGATTGATGGGGGGGGTGTGGGAAAAGGGAGAGGGGAGTGGGTGATGGGCACAGAGGAGGGCACTTGTTGGGATGAGCACTGCATGTTGTATGGAAACGAATTTGACAATAAATTATATTTTAAAAAAAGAAAGTATCGTGGATTCTATGGAAGGTGTTGGTTGGTCTGCTCATACTTTGCATTTCTGCATAATACCCGCACGGACGACTGATACCCTTTCTATGGATGCTGCAGTTATTATCATGAAATTGTTGCATCTCACTTCAGCATTTAGACATTTGAGCAGTTACAGGATGTTTGTGATTTTGTTTGCATTCAATAATCATCCATTATCTAGCATTCAAAAACTCAGACTTCCAGTTTCAGCTAGTACATGTAAATAACTTAAAATCATCACTTCTATCCTAACAAGAAAAAGCTGCATGGGCTGAAAATCAAGGACTCCTCTTTCTGAGAACTTAGGTTACTGGGCAAATCACAACACTGATCTGGAGAGACAGACCTATCCAGAGAGAGACACAGCCAAGCTCTGCTTACCTGGAGCTGAAGCTGCTGGAGACTCAAACATTTGGGGACATTCAAGTGAAGAGTTTTGGTGAATTGCTGGAGGTAGAGTGTGGACTAGCTTGAGAAGGAGGAACTTCTATCAACCACGGTTTTAAGAGGTCCCCCATGTCTCCAATGGCATAAGCCCCAGAAACATGTTCTCTAAGGGGAGAAACATCCCCTTAGGGCTCTAGCAGAAGAGTCACCATTATGAAAAATACCTAGAGTCTTCTCCACCAAAAAACCTACTCTCCTGGGGAAAAGAGTTTACCAAGTCTTATGCTAGTGGGATTAGGATATCCTCTCCCTTTAGTGCCCTCTAACCTTTCTGTCTCGCTAAGGAGAAAATAGACAACGGGGGCCAGGGCTTCAAGGAAACAGACTGGGAATGCTGCAACCAGGAGAGGGAGGAAAGGGCATGGGAGGCAAAAAGTTATACCAAACACACACTTGGGTCACTCCGGGCCCTAGACACAGGCCCAGTAAACCTGAGACTTAAAAATGAGATTTAAGGGGCGCCTGGGTGGCTCAGTTGGTTGAGCGGCCGACCTCGGCTCAGGTCATGATCTCACAGTCTGTGAATTTGAGCCCCGCGTCGGGCTCTGTGCTGATGGCTCAGAGCCTGGAGCCTGCTTCAGATTCTGTGTCTCCCTCTCTCTCTGCCCTTCCCCTGCTCACACTCTGTCTCCATGTCTCTCAAAAATAAATTAAAATATTAAAAAAAAATTTTTAAATGAGATTTAATTGGAGCACCTGGGTGACTCAGTTGAGCATTCAACTCGATCTCAGTTCGAGTCTTAATCTCAAGGCTGTGAGTTCTAGCCCTGCATTGGGCTACATGCTGAGTGTGAAGCCTACTTAAATTCTTTAAAAGATTTGAGGCACCTGGATGGCTTAGTCAGTTAAGTGTCCAATGCTTCATTTCAGCTCAGGTCACAGTCTCAAGGCTGTGAGATGAAGCCCCGTGTCAGACTCTGTGCTGAGCATGGAGCCTGCTTATGGTTCTTTCTCCCTACCCCCACTCCCCCACTCACACTCTCTCAAAAATAAAAATATTTTTTAAAAATAGATTTAATTGGAAGATTATAGAATCACCCACCCATCCACCCACAGCTTGCCACCATAGCAACAGGATTTTGGTATAATAACACTAGTACAGCAGACAGAGCTCCAAGACAGACTCCTTGAGGAGTGCTTACTCTTGACTTTGGCTTCCCTAGAGAAAAAGATACAAACAGAATTTGAAGCCTCTGGCACCTATGGTTGGCCAACTCCTAGCCACACTAGCATAAATCTATCAGTGTATTAAATAGGACAATATATCATGACCAAGTGAGATTTATCCCAGAAGTCAAAAGTTTGTATGACATACCGCTATTGACCCCATATGCTAGATCACACAGCAAGCTTCCAAATATTTCGAAGGCTTGAAACCATTCAGTAGATGTCCTTTGAGAGCTAGAAATCATTAATAAAATAAGAAAATATTGAACTTATTGGGTATTAAGCAATATCTCTCTGCATAGATTTCAAAATAGAGCAATAAACTTCCACTCAGGTTAAAGAAGCTATTACAATAGAAATTAGAAAGTTTTCTGAACTGAATTACAATACAGATATATCAACTGTACCATTTGATCCATGTGTGAGAAAAGGAGACAAGATGAAAATAAAAGGATTTGAGATTCATCTTGAGACGTGAAGAAAAAAGGTTAGCACAAACTCCAACACAGCCAAGTAGGAGGAAAGGGAAGGATGAAGAAATAAAATACAAGAACAAGTTTCCAATAAAGTCAAAGTGAACAGTTTCACTTTGTGAAAAGCTTAGATTGCCAGCCTGCAAAGCTAATCGAGAAAAGAGAGAAGATACAAATTCCTAGTATCAGGAATGAAAAGGGTGATCTGAAGACATAAAGTAGGGAAGAAGAGGATTTATTCTTAGGAGAGGCAATCCCATGGGGGCCCCGGGAGTCCCTGCTTGCTCTTGCTGGGTGCGCCATCAACACAAAGCTTGTAATTTCTCTTTACTCCTATCATTCTCCACAGTTGTGTTTACAGCAAGCATCTTGGTGGTGGAAGTGACATCTACCCCTGCATGTAGAAAAGGCTTGTTTCTGCTCACTTTAGGAGAAATGAATCCTTCAAATTCTCCAAAATCTTTTGTAACATAATCCACTGCGAGTACAGGCATCCATCATGAGCTCTCTGCATCACCCCATGACACCAAGGCAGGGTGTATGGGGATCCACCAAAAGCACCATGCTGACGCTCTGGCTACTGTGGTTTCCATGTAGTCATTTGTCTGATGCAGGAGTCTTGTGTCGTCTGCTAGCATCCATGAACAGTAATTGGCCAACTCGTTATCTTATAAGTAGCTAAAACCCAAGACCCCTCTTAGTTTTTGACACTATTGGCAAATGAGGACAAGATGCTGGCCGACATCTGACATTCCGGAAGACAAGGGACAAAAGGCCATGAGGACCACCTTAGGGGAGATCAGAGGATTCCCTGGGATCCAGTAGTGCATGCTCTCATCCAAGTCAAGGAGAGAAGTCAGGTCCCCCAAAGTCTTGATTCTTAAAAACTGTAGAGGCTGAGTGGCAAGAGGTAGGATTGACACAAGCCGTCCAAATGGTGCTTTAGTTGTGCCTCCCTAGAGGGCAGCGTAACCGTATTTAACTCGAAGCAAGTTAACACACTCCATGCTTGCTGACCTAAGTCTCTTGATCTGTAGCAGATAAACCCCTGGCCTCGAGGAATGAAGGACCAGAACTTTCCCAGACTACAGAGGACAGCTAGTCTGTCTGAAGCCACTTGGGCTTTTTGATTAACCTAGCAATTTTTTTTAGCAAAAGGTTTTTCTTTTTCAGGTCACACAAGGATTTTTACTACCCCCACTTGGTGCATTTGTAAACCTTGCCCTCCTGTGCGGAAGGATCAGAGGACTTCTGCACACCATGGAAAAAGAAATGGACCCCCAAGTAAAACCCCTGAGCACGGAGATAACCTTTGTAGTTGGCATCCTTCTGTCCGCACATAATCAAGAAATCTTGCGGCCCAGGGTACTCCCTTTACTGTTTACCCTAAACCTCTTTTTTTTTTAATTTTTTTGATGTTTATTTATTTTTGAGACATAGAGACAGAGCGTGAGCAGGAGGAGGGCAGAGAGAGAGAGAGGGAGACACAGAATCCGAAGCAGGCTCCAGGCTCTGAGCTGGCAGCACAGAGCCTGACGCGGGGCTCAAACTCACAGACCTCGAGATCATGACCTGAACCGAAGTCGGCCGCTTAACCGACTGAGCCACC
Source organism: Paguma larvata (assembly GCA_030068075.1). Taxonomy (NCBI): domain Eukaryota; kingdom Metazoa; phylum Chordata; class Mammalia; order Carnivora; family Viverridae; genus Paguma; species Paguma larvata. Next base: position 332,075 of record JAINVK010000389.1, read on the forward strand.
CAGGCGCCCCTACCCTAAACCCCTTTAAAAAATCCTGGCGGGCACCTGGGTGGCTCAGTCGGTTAAGCGGCCAACTTCAGCTCAGGTCATGATCTCATGGTTCATGAGTTCGAGTCCCACGTCGGGCTCTGAGCTGATGGCTCAAAGCCTGGAGCCTGCTTCGGATTCTGTGTCTCCCTCTCTCTCTGCCCTTCCCCTGTTCATGCTCTGTCTCTATGTCTCTCAAAAATAAATTAAAATTAAAAAAAAACTTTTTTAAACTCCCGGGCCTGGCAGAAACCTTGGAGTTGGCTTTTGAACAAGAGTCTGCCTTCTCTCCAAATGGCTGGCCTCCTAAATAACACTCGGATTCCTTTCCAATCAAAACTGATCTCTCAAGTATTGATCTTTCAACAGAGAGCCGAACAGGAGGAGGAAGGCAAGTGATCATGACCATGGGGCAGCAAGTAGGTGAATTCAGCCAAAAACCAATGTGGCTGTGGCTGACCATTGAAGATGAGAAAAGTAGTCTCAGCAATATGGACTCCACAGCTCTGTGCAGATTGAATATGGAAGTTTATGTGTTGAGCCCAAGCAAATGGCACCAAAATGGGGTCAGCGCCCAAGCCTTGCCTGCTGGTACGGAGCAGCTCTCATCCTGCCCCGAGGCTCCCTCCTCTGTGCCTGACCTCAGCTGCTTTAAGGAAGGAGGCAAATACTACCCTGGGGAATGTTGGGGAAAGGCGTGACTCACAGTTATAGTGATACAGGCAGGCGCGGTCCGAGGACCCAGAGGTGGTCCCACAGGATCAGCCAACAGGGTCCGTGGCTTCTCGCAAGACAGAAATCAAATGTGAGCCGAAGAGAAGTGAAGGCAGAGTTTGTTTAAGATACAGAGACAGTGCAGGTACAGAGAGCATCTGGGACTCAGAAGAGAGTGTCTCATCTTCGCTTGGGGTCCGGGATTTCTACAGACGATTGTGTTGGGGTGCATGCATCCTCTCAGGCATCCGGAACTGGTTAGAACAAGGACGGGATCCAGGTGTCCTTCACAAGTCACTCATTCCCGGAAGCCAGGAGGTCTTGGCATCAAGATGTCTAGCGCCAGTGGTCTAGAATATGCACGTGATGGCCTTGCCTGGTCTTTCCTGCCGCATTGCTCCTTAGATGTTACCTATTGTGCTGGAAGGCTCCGAAGAAAGCGTTAACTCCTTGTCTCTTACAAGGAGGACGTATATTAAGGCACGTGTATTGTGGTGTACAGGCCCTAACGAGAATTGAAATAGGAGGGAGCCTAGGTGGCTCAGTCAGTTAAGTGTCTGACCTCGGCTCAGGTCATAATCTCATGGTTCTTGGGTTCGAGCCCTGTGTGGGGCTCTTTGCTGACAGCTCAGAGCCTGGAGTCTGCTTGGATTCTGTATCTCCCTCTCTCTCTACCCTCCCCCACTCTACTCTTTCTCTCGCTCTCAAAAATAAAGAAAAAATTTTTTTAAAAAGAATAGAAACAGGAGAAAGAGAGGGGGAAAAGTTTTTTTATGGGGTCCCTTCAGTTTCCCTATCTCACTAGCTCTGTTGCACACAGGTCCCCAAGTCACCATTCTCCCTGGTCCCTAGTGGGAGAGAGCATCAAATGCAAGGAAGGCCAAGGTACCCAGGAGAACAGGTGGATCAGGGTAGAATGTGACAGCACAGAGGAAAGGGGGGCAGGGAGCCCAAAGGCCCACAGAAGAGGAGGTAGCATTGACCCTGGATTAAAAGAACCAACACAGGGAGAGAAACCACCCCCCTTTCATGCTGTCCCCGTAGGGGCACCTCCCTCATCCCCTGCACTTCCTGGTCACCTGAACTCTCTGAAACTCCTGCCCAGCATGTGTTAAACCCTGTAGTCTCTGTTCCCACAAAGAAATAAACTTAAATAAAAAAAGGAAAACTGTAGACCATTACAGAACATGCAAACATTCTCACCAAAATACTAGCATTCAAATCTACCACTGTATCAAAGGATAACACACCATAACCACAGGTAGTGAATTCCAGAAATATAAAGGTGGTTTATTAGGTGAAAAAAATGTAATTTACTACATATAAATAGGAAAAAAATTATTAAGCTTATTTATTTTGAGAGAGAATGAGCAAGCATGAGCAGTGGAGGGGCAGAGAGAAAGGGAGAGAGAGAGAATCCCAAGCAAGCTTTGCATTGTCAGCACAGAGCCCAACATGGGGCTCGAACCCACTAACCAAGAGATCATGACTGGAGCCGAAACCAAGAGTCGGTCGCTTAACTGACTGAGTCACCCACGTGCCTGCCCCAAAAAGTCTTAATGAAATATTTAACTAACATTCAACACCCATGATTAATTTTAAAATACCTCTTAGGAAACTACGGATACAAGAAGGTTTAATCAGACTCATCTAGAAAAATGCACAGCAAGTGCTATCACTCTGTGAACTGCTAAAATCTTCCCGGCACTTGGTGGGGGCGCCTGGCCCAGGCACAGGGAACTCAGGCCAGCACAGCATGTGTTGCCACCAGGCTGGGGTCCTTGGACCCAGCACAGCAACGGATGGGAACAGGGCTGGATCCAAAATTTAAAGGCACAGGCAAGGCATTATTGGAGGAACAGGTGCAGCTGAAGGGAGACACAGTCCTGACAAAAGTGTCACACCGGCTCCCCAGCAATGGCCAGGGAACATTTTAAAGGGGCTGACGCAGAAACTGAATATGGCTAAGCATGGTGGGGGCGGAGAATCCCAGGAAACTGGCTGGCAGGCGTGGTTGACAGAAGTTGCTGTGTAGATCTCCACCTCTGGGCGTGGTTTTTAGCCTTAAAATGACGGGAAGGTAGGTGAAAGGTCAGATTTGAGAGCTCGGCTCTCTGAGACAGGTCTATGCTCCTTGGCTGCTGCTTTGCTTTGCAAGGAAAGTGATACCAGCCAGCAGGGAGTGTCCCCCTTGCATAGGGGCTTGTTCCCAAGGTCCCTGACTCCCTCGGTGGGACCTGACGAAGACTGGAGGACCGGCAGGAAGAATGTGGGGCCTGGGGTTGGGCTTCCCGGAGACTGCGGCCTCTGCAATAGGAGGAGAGAGGGGCCAGGGATGGCTTACAATTCTTGAACCTTCCAGCTGCTGAAAGCTGTCTGGGATGTTGGTCAGAGATGCCCTCAAAGGGCCTAGGGGTGGAGGGAGCCTCCTGGACGACCGAGCCCAGGATTCCCAGGGGGCTTATCCCCAAGACCCCAGGAGGAAACCTGGAGATCCCTACGAATGCCCCCCGAGAAGGCTCTAATGGGATTCTTGTGGTCTTTTCCAGCTGGTGCATGTTTAGGGCTCCCGACATCCGGGGAATTGAGGTGCTTCCTCCTTGCGCTTTGAGGCCTGGAGCCGGCAGGTGAGAAGTAGCCAAAGGCAGTAGGGCCCAGCCGCCTCTCCTCAGATACATCTGGAGGAGCACCCTTCTAGGGAGCCCCAAAGCAGCGGTTCTCAACTGGGGTATTTTGCACCCCGGGAAACACTTAGCAATGTCCAGAGATGTATTTGGTTGTCACAACTGAGGGGGGCCTACTGGAGAGATGCGGGGTGCTGGCGAACCTTCTAACATGGACTAGACAGCCCTCCACAGCAAAGAGGGGTCTGGCCCAAATGTCAGCAGAGCGGAGACGGAGAAAACGGCCCTAAAAGGAGGGGTTTAATTAGCAAGCCCAGCCCTGAGCTAGGAATCTGGAGGCAGGCCCTGCCCGTCCGTCTCCTGTGCAGAAGGGCGGACAGCTTCCCATCTGAGCTGCCCTCTCCTGGAGACAACCACATCTCTCCCGGCCTCTCTTCGCTGCTCGCTTCCTACCACACACACCCGCTACACTGTGGCTTTAAGGGTCCTTGCTCCTGGCCACGTCCAGAGTGTTAACTGACCCCTGGCTGAGACCAGGTCGGGGCAGCGATTTGGAGGGTCCGTGATGACCCAAGGCATCTCCATGTGCCGCCTCTATCCCCTCCGTTTTCCCTTCTCAGGTGCCTGGACCCCCCTCGTCCCAAGTGCCAGCTCCAAAGTGGGTGCATCCATGCTACCTCCCGGGGCTGTGATAGGCCCTCCCACTGAAAAGCTACACGGAGGACGCTCAGGCCCCAAGATGAGGGTTCTGGCCTGAGTCCTCTGTGGTCACCTCCACACTGGTTTCCTGCATCTCCCCTGTCAGGCCGGTCTTCCCAGCAGCAGCGATGGAAGCCCAGAATTGCGAACCAGACTTAGAACCATCACACTGTTTTGACTTTGGTCCCCAAGTCCAGCGGAAAGAAAATGAAGGTCATGGCTCTAAGTACTAATGACTTGTTCTCCCTTTCACAAACCCACTAAATACAAAGTCATCAAAACAAAACAAAACAAAAAACCCAGGTAGATGTGCCTTACACTTGCCAGTGGTATTTTTAATGTTTATTTATTTTTGAGAGAAAGAGAGAGACAGGGTGCAAGTGGGGCAGGGGCAGAGAGAGAGGGAGACACAGAATCTGAAGCAGGCTCCAGGCTCTGAGCTCTGAGCTGTCAGCACAGAGCTCAATACGGGGCTCGAACCCACAAACTGTAAGAGCACGACCGGAGCCAAAGTCCGCTGGTTAACCGACTAAACCACTCAGGCGCCCCTTGCCAGTAGTATTTTAGTTACAAACAACAGGAACAGCGGGATCTTGTTATCACTAGAATGAAGGGGACCACATTGATGGTCCCTGAGGCCTGCCGTGGAGGAGCAGGAAGGGGTGAACAACGAAGAAAGAAGGAGATGGGGCCCCTCCAGGCTGCATTCCAGGGGCCCTGCTCTAGTGGAGACTCCCTTGCAGGTGGTGGCCTCCTGTCCTGGGGGCCACTAGGCTTCAGCTGCTGCGTGAAAGGAAGGTTTCTGCTACTAAGGTCTTGGGCTTCCTCTAGCTCAGCGATACTCACTTCCTGTGTTGGGAAATACAGTTAAAAACAAGATCTCCTGCCAATCAGACAATCTCTCCACAAAAGTAGAAGTTAAACAAGGTTTCTCATTGTTTTCACTTTTTTAGAGAGGAAACACGTGTGCTTAAGTGGGGCAGAAGGGGGGAGAGAGAGAATCTTAAGGAGGCTCTATGCTCAGCACAGAGCCCCAAGTGCCGCTCGCTCCCACAACCCTGGGATTAAGACCTGAGCCGAAATTAAGAGTTGGATACTTAACCAACTGAGCCACCCAGACGCCCCTCAACAAGTTTTTAAAAATTGAGGGGCGCCTGGGTGGCTTAGTCGGTTGAGTGTCTGACTTCGGCTCAGGTCATGATCTCACAGTCTGTGAGTTCAAGCCTCGCGTCGGGCTCCATGCTGACAGCTTGGAGCCTGGAGCCTGGAGCCTGCTTCGGATTCTGTGTCTCCCTCTCTCTCTCTCTGCCCCTCTCCCACTCATGCTTTGTCTCTCCTGCTCTCAAAAATAAATAAAACATTAAAAAAAAAAGAATTTATAAAAATTGAGTAAGCATTAAACCAGATTGTGGTACCCAACACAGACCATCCACTAACAAGATCACAGAGACAGAAGGAAACTCACTCTTTCCCATAGCCTGGCAGTGACAATGCAGAGAATCAGATTCCAGCTAAACCACCACGGGTCCTCAAGAAGACTTGATGGCACCATTTGTCACACATAGTTCACCTTAAATTCACCTGGCCATTGGGGTTGCTACTTGTTTCCTAGTTGCCTTTACCCAAAACTCCAGTATTGTATTGCACGAGGTGCGTTTGGAACTCAGAGCCACTCACCTGCTGAAGTTGCTTCCTACCTTTCTAGGGAGATAGGGAGTTAGGAGATCCACCTTCCTCCATGATTGCTTTTCACAGAGAGGACTCGCAGGTCTTTGTGAAAGCACTCTTGCTCTTTGGAAAGCTAGCAAGAGGGTTATTAGCTTTCTAAGTTCCCCTCCCAGCCCACGGGGCAGTTCCAAGGATGACAGGCCTCTGTTTCCATATACCTGGAGCTCAGTCTTTGCCCAGAGTCCTGGTAACAGGAAGGTGAGCAAGGCCCCTTCTGAAGACAAATCACATTCCCCAAAACAAAGGAAGAGCCCTCCCGGGCCAGGAAATATTTAGTTAAAATCCTTTCGTTCTGGTAGTTTTCAGATTTCGTTATTCATTATTGAACTTGGACAATATCCAGACCCACAGATACTTCCCAAAACATGCCTCAGTACAGGGATCGGACATTACTTCTGTCAGTGATGCTCCTGAGCTTCCCATTTAACGATTTAGCATCTCCCACCAGCTGACATAAAGGTATGTGTAGGCCCCAACAGTATAGAAGGAAGGTGCCTGAAAACCACTCAGACGTAAAGAGTGAAACAGATTACATTCCTTGGGGCCAAGGAGAGTAGTTCAAGAAATCCAAGCCCGCCATTTTGGCTAGTGGGAACTTTGCTTCAACCACTTTTCTACACAGGGAAGTGTCTCAACCTGTGAGCCCAAAACGACTCCCAACACTCCTCAGGATATTTCCCTTGTTCCTAATCGATGGGAGCACCAGAGACCTTCTCTGTGCCCTTTTTCTGGAATAACCAGGCCGTATAAGTTCATCTAGACGACATCGATCTTTATTCCTTTTCCCTCGCACCTGTCCTTATTCTGATTTCTATCAGTCTGGATTAAACCCTTTAGTCGCTCTACCTGGGCAAAGTCCATTTCCTTCTTCTCCCTGCACCAGTCATTATTCTGTCTATATATGCTCTGCCACCAGCACACTACATACCCTGTCCTTAACGTGTAGCTGTTACTTCAGGACATTGCCCTCAGAGAGTCACTTGTTATTTTTTTCTGTTGTGAACTGCTTGTCTGGACCATTTGTCGGTACGTTTGAGTATTTCTGTGTTCTGTGTGTCTGTCAGTTTTCCTTTCCAGGGCAACTTCAAGAAACAACCCATAACACATCCAGCCAAAATGACGAGACGGAAGAATTCTCCTCAAAAGAGTCTACAAGAAGCAGTGACAGCTCAAGAATTAATGAAAAGAGATATAAGCAACATAACAGAACTTGAATATAGAATGTTAATCATAAAACTAATTGCTGGCCTTGAAAAAAGCTTAGATGAATGCAAGGGGTCCTACGAGGCAAAGTTCAAAGACCTTAAAAACGGTCAGGAAGAATTAAAGAAGACATTGGAAGAAATACAGGGGAAACTGGAAGCAACCACAGCACGGATTGAAGAGGTAGAGGAAAGAGTTAGTGCATTAGAAGACAAAATCATTGAAAAAGAGGAAGCAGATAAAAAGAGAGAGAAGCTGATCCAGGAACAGGAAAGGAGAATTCGAGAGCTGAGCGATGCAGTCAAAAGAAACAATATCCGTATCATAGGAGTTCCAGAGGAAGAAGAGAGAGAGAAAGGAGTCGAAGGGGTTCTGGAACAAATCATTGCTGAGAACTTCCTCAACATGAGAAAGGAAACGGGCATGGAAATCCAAGAGGCACAGAGAACTCCCCTCAGACGTAACTTGAATAGACCTTCTGCACGGCACATCATAGTGAAGCTGGCAAAATACAAAGATAGGGAGAGAATCCTGAAAGCAGCTAGGGACAAAAGAACCCTAACATACAAAGGGAGACCTATAAGAGTAGTAGCAGACTTATCTACGGAAACTTGGCAAGCCAGAAAGGAATGGCAGGACATCTTCAATGTGATGAGCAAGAAGGACATGCAACCAAGAATTCTGTATCCGGCTAGCCTGTCATTCAGAATAGAAGGAGAGATCAAGGTTTTTCCCAACAAACAAAAACTGAAAGAATTTATCACAAATAAGCCAGCACTGCAAGAGATCCTGAGGGGCATTCTATGAAAACAAGGAGGCAAAGAATACAAACTACCAGACACAGCCTTACAAACATGAAACTTACAGATAATACAGTGACTGTAAGCCCATATTTTTCAATATTAACACTGAATGTAAATGGACTAAATGCGCCAATCAAAAGACAAAGGATAACAGAATGGATTAAAAAACAAGACCCATCTATTTGCTGTCTTCAAGAAACTCATCTTAAACCTGAAGACACCTTCAGATTGAAAGTGAGGGGATGGAGAACTATCTACCATGCTACTGGAAGTCAGAAGAAAGCCGGAGTAGCCACACTTATATCAGACAAATTAGACTTTAAAATGAACGATGTAATAAGAGATGAGGAAGGACATTATATAATAGTCTCAGGGACCATCCAGCAGGAAGAGCTAACAATTGTAAATATCTACACACCGAATTCGGGGGCACCCAAATTTGTAAAACAACTAATTACAAACATTAGCAACCTCATCGATAAAAATGTCCTAATAGTAGGGGATCTCAACACTCCACTCTCAGCATTGGATAGATCAACAAAACAGAAAATCTCCGCAGAAACAATAGCCCTGAATGACACATTAGGACAGATGGGCCTCACAGACATCTTTAGGGTCCTTCATCCAGAAGCAAAGGAATTTACATTCTTCTCATCTGCACACGGTACATTTTCCAAGATAGACCACATTCTGGGGCACAGGGAAGCTCTGAATAAATATAAAAGAATTGAGATCATACCGTGTACAGTGTCAGACCACAATGCTTTGAAACTTGAAATCAACCACAGGAGAAAGCCTGGAAAATATCCAAGAACATGGCGGCTAAGAAATAACCTACTAAAAGATGACTGGGTCAACCAAGCCATCAGAGAAGAAATTAAAAAATACATGGAAACAAATGAAAATGAAAATACAACAATCCAAACGCTCTGGGATGCAGCAAAGGCAGTCCTGAGAGGGAAATATATTGCAATCCAGGCCCATCTCAAGAAACAGGAAAAATCAATAACACAAATTCTAACAGCACGCCTAAAGGAACTAGAAGCAGATCAACTAAAACAACCCAAGCCCAGCAGAAAGAGAGAAATAACAAAGATCAGAGCTCAAATTAACCATATGGAGACAGAAAAGGTAGTGGAACAGATCAATGAAACCAAAAGCTGGTTCTTTGAAAAAATAAACAAAATAGACAAACCTCTAGCCAGGCTTCTCAAAAAGAAAAGAGAGAGAACTCAAATAAATAAAATCGTGAATGAAAAGGGAGAAATTACAACCAATCCCTCAGAGATACAAGCAATCATCAGAGAATACTATGAAAAATTATATGCCACCAAACTTGGCAATCTGGAAGAAATGGACAGCTTCCTAAATAGCCACACGCTACCAAAACTCAAACGGGAAGAAATAGAAAATTTGAACAGACCCATAACTAGTGAAGAAATAGAATCAGTTATTAAAAACCTCCCAGCAAATAAAAGCCCTGGACCAGATGGCTTTCCTGCGGAATTTTACCAGACATTTAAAACAGAGTTAATTCCTATCCTCCTCAAGCTGTTCCAAAAAATTGAAACGGAAGGAAAACTCCCCGACTCATTCTATGAAGCCAGCATCACTTTGATTCCCAAACCAGATAGAGACCCAGCAAAGAAAGAAAATTACAGGCCAATATCCCTGATGAATATGGATGCAAAAATTCTCAACAAGATACTAGCAAATCGAATCCAACAGCATATAAAGAGAATTATCCACCATGATCAAGTAGGATTCATCCCTGGGTTGCAGGGCTGGTTCAATATTCGCAAATCAATCAACGTGATACATCACATCAACAAAAGAAAAGATAAGAACCATATGATCCTGTCAATAGATGCAGAAAAAGCATTTGACAAAATACAGCATCCTTTCTTAATAAAAACTCTCGAGAAAGTCGGGATAGAAGGAACATACTTAAACATCATAAAAGCCATATATGAAAAACCCACAGCTAATATCATCCTCAATGGGGAAAAATTGAAAGCCTTCCCCCTGAGATCAGGAACACGACAGGGGTGTCCACTCTCGCCACTGCTATTTAACATAGTGCTGGAAGTCTTAGCATCAGCAATCAGACAACAAAACAAAATAAAAGGCATCAAGATTGGCAAGGAGGAAGTCAAACTTTCACTTTTTGCAGATGACATGATACTTTACATGGAAAACCCGACAGAATCCACCAAAAGCCTACTAGAACTGATTCATGATTTCAGCAAGGTTGCAGGATACAAAATCAATGTACAGAAATCGGTGGCATTTCTATACACCAACAATGAAGCAGCAGAAAGAGAAATAAAGAAGCTAATCCCTTTCACAATTGCACCAAAAACCATAAAATACTTAGGAATAAACCTAACCAAAGATGTGAAAGACCTCTACACTGAAAACTATAAAAAACTTATGAAGGAAATTGAGGAAGACACAAGGAAATGGAAAAACATCCCATGCTCATGGATTGGAAGAATAAATATCGTCAAAATGGCAATACTACCCAAAGCAATCTACACATTCAATGCAATCCCAATCAAAATTGCACCAGCATTCTTCTCAAAGCTAGAGCAAACAATCCTAAAATTTGTATGGAACCACAAAAGACCTCGAATAGCCAAAATAATACTGAAGAATAAAACCAAGGCGGGAGGCATCACAATCCCAGACTTTAACCTCTACTACAAAGCGGTGGTCATCAAGACTGTATGGTATTGGCACAAAAACAGACGCATAGACCAATGGAATAGAATAGAAAACTCAGAAATGGACCCGCAAGTATATGGCCAACTAATCTTTGACAAAGCGGGAAAATGTATCCAATGGAAAAAAGACAGCCTTTTTAACAAATGGTGCTGGGAGAATTGGACAGCAACATGCAAAAGAATGAAACTAGACCACTTTCTTACACCACTCACAAAAATAAATTCTAAATGGATAAAAGATCTGAATGTGAGGCAGGAAACCGTCAAAATCCTAGAGGAGAAAACAGGAAAAAGCCTCTTTGACCTAAGACGCACCAATTTCTTACTCGACACGTCTCCAAAGGCAAGAGAATTAAAAGCAAAGATGAACTATTGGGACCTCATCAAGATAAAAAGCTTCTGCACGGCAAAAGAAACAACCAACAAAACGAATAGGCAACCAACGGAATGGGAAAAGATCATCGCAAATGACATATCGGATAAAGGACTAATATCTAAAATTTATAAAGAACTTACCAAACTCCAAACCCGAAAAACAAACAACCCAGTGAAGAAATGGGCGGAAGATATGAATAGACACTTCTCCAAAGGGGACATTCAGATGGCCAACAGACACGTGAAACGATGCTCAATGTCACTCAGCATCAGGGAAATACAAATCAAAACTACACTGAGATACCACCTCACACCAGTCAGAGTGGCTAAAATGAACAAATCAGGAAACTATAGATGCTGGCGAGGATGTGGAGAAGTAGGCACCCTCCTACACTGTTGGTGGGAATGCAAACTGGTGCAGCCACTCTGGAAAACGGTGTGGAGGTTCCTCAAAAAAATGAAAATAGAGCTACCCTATGACCCAGCAATAGCCCTGCTAGGAATCTACCCAAGAGACACAGGAATGCTGATGCATAGGAGCACGTGTACCCCAATGTTCATAGCAGCACTTTCGACAATAGCCAAATCATGGAAAGAGACCAAGTGCCCATCAACTGACGAATGGATAAAGAAGTTATGGTACTTATATACAATGGACTACTACGTGGCAATGAGAAAAAATGAAATCTGGCCATGTGTAGCAAGATGGATGGAACTGGAGGGTATTATGTTAAGTGAAATAAGTCAGTCAGAAAAAGACAGATACCATATGTTTCCACGAATAGGTGGACTTTGTGAAACTAAGCAAAAACCAGGGGGAGGGGAAGAGGGGAAAGAAAAAAAAGACACAGAGAGGGAGGGAGATAAAACATAAGAGACTCTCAAAGACTAAGAAAAAACTGAGGGTAAGGGGGATGAGGGAGGGGGGAGAGGGGGTGATGGGCATTAAAAAGGGCACATGTTGGGATGAACACTGGGTGTTATATGTAAACCAATTTGAAAATAAACTATTATAACAAAAAAAAATAAATAAATAAATAAATAAATAAAAAAAAAAAAAAAAAAAGAGTGAAACATGCCAAGTGCACCCATTTCTCTGTCCCTTCCATGCCAGTCCTTGGAGAAACCAGGAAGTCCAGAGTTTCCTACAAGAATGGGGAATCCTTGGAAGGGAGTTTCATCTTAAGAAAGAAGAATCACATCTTGACAAAGACAATTCCTTTATGCCCAAGTCCAAGACCATAGAGAAGAGATGGCAACAATGTCCCCAAATGCTGAGGAGTTTGCAGGACTTCTATTGGACTATATAGAAGGCCAGCGAATGAACCCTGGCCCAACCTCATGGAGAAGCCATAACAGACCCTGGACCGGACCTGGGAGGAACCGATCTCCTCAGGCAGGGTTCTTCTATGTTCTACTTTATGGCCTTTAAGTGGCCAACATGGGCTGACCTGGTCCATCACACTGCACGCTAGCATAGCAGAGAATTCGGAGACAGGCTCTTATTTAGAGCGGTCATGGCCCCCATGGAAGACAAGCCCAAAGGCAGTCACCAAGGAGAAGGTCTGGGCCACCTAACCTACCCCTGAAAGGGCCTGCTCCACTTAGCTTTTCCCTGCCCATGCACACCGCACCTTCCACTTCCCAGAACCAGCTCCAGGCCTGGCCCACCCAAGGGTCAAGCTCTGGGTCCCCCACAAGTGAACCATATTGAGAACACCCAAGTACTAGGATGGGTTCTGGGAACCTTGGTCCTGTCTGGTCATCCCTGTGCCCATTTCCTGTACTTCTTCTGGCCCCAACAGTAGAAGCCAGAACCTCTGCAGACTCTGAACCAGGGCTTGAACTTAGATAATCTGAATGTGATCCCTTTTGCACTTTAGACAGTGGACTACCACGGATCCAAATACTCTTAACGCCTTTTCTTGCCCAAACCCAATGTCATGAAATAAAATAGGGCGTTGAAGATGGTTCTCCTCTCTTTCATCCTGGCAACAGTGGCTTGGATGGGACCTAAAAAAATAGAGAAAATGACAGAGGTCAAGGTGCTGGGTGGGAGCTTAACTTCTAGGTGCCTGGAGATCCGCCATCTCTCCCTCCCCGCGATCTTGTTCATTCTTAGTGCCCAGAGGCCCAATGACCAACATGAGAAAACTTGTACATTCAGAGAGGACAGGCATTCAGTCCTGCCTTCGGCATTTTCTAGCATCGTCTATTCATTGACCAGTACCAGATCTCATCCTACTGAAACTGAGCTGAAGTTTCTTAATAGTCAGACTTGGGGGAATATTTTCTGTGTAGTATATGTGTATACAGGGTCAATCATATCTTTCTCCACGTTTCTTAGAAGCATAGGATTTTTTTTCTCCCAGCATAGATCCCAGCTTAGCCTAGTCTGTCTTGTTATTACACACATTCATCGCTCTCCTATTACTAATAAGATTAGTCAAAGTAATTAGGATTGCAGTCTTCTGATGAATATAGCCTTTTGTGGGGAGACCGGAAGCTTTTTTTTTTTTAACGTTTTATTTATTTTTGAGATACACAGAGACAGAACCTGAGCAGGGGAAGGGCAGAGAGAGAGGGAGACACAGAATCGGAAGCAGGCTCCTGGCTCTGATGAACCATTAGCACAGAGCCCGATGCGGGGCTCGAACTCACAGACCGCGGGATCATGACCTGAGCCGAAGTCGGGCGCCCAACCAATCAGGCGCCCCAAGACCGGAAGCTTCAAGAGAACCGAGATGGGTAACTGGTCACTAGGGGGTGTCCATGAGTGGCCACATTTCCAAAAATAAAAGTCAGGGAGCAGATTCTCAGGCTTGTGTGTCAAAGCCCAGATAGAGAGACTCCACCAGGGCATGGGGGTGTGGGCAATCTACCCACAGATTAGTCAGAGACATGTGTGGGCACAGACATCCTGTCTTGAAGCCCGCTTTCCCTCCTGGGACATCGCGTGCAGATGGAGGCCTTCGTGCCTGAACCCGATTGGGTCTGGGTTCTAGGTCCTCACCTTCTAAAGACTCTCCTTCAAGGCACAGAAAAGCAGCACCACCCCCAGGCCCACTAGGGCCCATGTTCCCCTCTCTTGGATAATGAAGGGGGTCTTGTAATGTGGCGTAGGCTGTATACATCCCGACCCAGCCAACCCAGAGCCCTCCAGAGACCATGTGCTGCCCTCACCCAGGAAGCCAAGGAGACAGGACTGAACGTGGCGATGCTCTGACCCAGGGTCAGATCTAGACCAGCGGTCAGGGCCTCCTGGTCCCCACTCCTCCTCTGAGACCTGCAGGAGGTGCCAGTGACCACCAGGGGGCACCAGAGACACCAAAAGGCTAGAAGGTCTATAGTGGCCCAAGCAAGGCAGAGGGAAGGGGTGGGGTGGGGCTCTCTTCACCACAGACGGTGGTTCCCGTCTGTGTCTGAGCCCCCTGTCCCCAGCCCCAGTCTTCGCCTTAGTGACTCGTCAGCCTCTCATCACATTCTTGGGTTAAAATGGCCTCGACATCTCTTTCGTTTGTTCTCTGCTCCAGTCTCTTCCTCCATAGTCTCTCTTAAAACATATTTTCCTTTATGCCATCCATGAACTCAGAGAGACCCTCAACCTACTGAGCCACCCAGGCACCCTCTTCCGGGTAGTTCTAATATGCAGCCAGCCAGGGTGTGACTCAATTACCAAAATCTCCACCTCCCTGGAGCACGGAGCTGGGGGAGGGGAGCGCCTCGGAGGCCCTGCTCTCAGGTGTAGCTCATGGTCAAGTGCACAATGTTCCTGAGGCCGTAGGGCTCCACCCAGGCTGTATGTTTGAATAAGCTAGACAACTTTACAAACAAGGTCATGGGCCTCAGCAGGCCTTCCCTGAGCTTAGAGACTAATGGAAAAGCTATTTGAGAGACAAGGGAGGTCAGGAGTCCTTCTCCTCCTCAAGCCCAGTGAAATTTAACCAAAATGCAAAATGAACTGGAGGAACCTCTAGCTTGGCCGTGTGGCCAGGGCGCGGAGGGACCCGAAAAAGCAGGAAGAGCCAAGGGGCAGGGAGGGAGCTCAGCTTCTGGAGGTCTCGGGCTATGTGAACTCTCATGTTAAAAAAATATATATACTTTTTCAGGAATCAGGGGTGTGCATTTGTGAAGAAGAGACCACTTAGTTTGCCGTTGAGGGTGTAAGGCCCAGAATCCTTTCGAATCACCGCCTTAGTCGAGACCAGGCAACACCCTCTCCCAGGTATTCAAGCAGATGCTAGTGTAGGTGCAAAGGGATTTAGCAGGTGTCATCCATGTCCCAGCCCTTCAGTGAGTCACAAGGGCTGAACTCTGGATGAGCCTGCCTCAATCACAGGCAAGACTTAAGTCCCCTCCCTTCCTTCTCAATGGAAGACACCAGGACTCCCAGAGGGTGCAGAATGCACCCAAGATCAGAGAGCCAGTGGGAGTGCTGGGGCTCTGTACTTTCATGGAACACCGGGGCTTGGTACTAGTGCTCACTGTGGGTGGAAGCCAGTTCCTGCCCGAGGGACCCAGAGTTCCCCCTTCCATCCACCGCTCCTCTCACGGTTTCGGTAATAGAGTCAAACGCGCTCTCTCTGCATGCCTCCCTTCTGTTCGCTCCTGACTTGTTTCCTGGCACCTTGATACCTTCCCTAATTGTTATTAATGCCCTCTGCAACCCCCTGTTGGCTTCAGATGCAGCCCTTCTCATTCTAGCCCAGAGCTCGGCAGAAATACCTGATGGATCCCACGCACACCCGCGGGTTCCGGCTTTTAGCTCTCCAACCTGTTTGTTGATAACCGTTTCCACCCAGGCACACGGCTATCGCTACTTATCTGCTGAAATCCCAATCACGTTTACCCACGTCCCTATCTATTCCTTCCAGATTCCCTGGAACCTCCAAATTTTGGCCGTGAGTTTTTCTAATTGCATTTCGTATTGGTATGGACAAAAAAAAATTTAATTGGGGACTTTCTATCAGCTTACAAGTCCCCCTCCTTTCCTTATAGAAAAAGCTCTAAATCTTAAGGAGATGCACTTCCCTTTATGAGACTCCTATTGACCTTTAAGGGGAAAGTCAGGTGTCAGGGTGGGAATCTTTGCCCCGTGTTTAGGGGGAGGCCCCAGAGAATCCGGGGCTGTTAATGGAAGGTGCACGGCTCTTCCTGGTTTTCTCGATTTCGCAGGTCATAGTGGTTAAAGGAGTGACTTCAGGGTCAGCCTGGCCCATCATGCCCTGAGCTGAGCAGAGAATTCTGAGCCTGGCCGGCCCACACAGTCCCTCTACACAGCAGAAACAGGTTATTGGTCTTCCCGGCACAGCCCCTGCTTCTCTCTGTTTGCTCCTCAATAACTGGTGGACACAGCAGTGGATTTGAGGGACACTGTCCCGACCTTAAAGTGGACATGGCCTATTCATGAAGGCCAATTTCTGAGAGACGTGATGCCCTCCTGAAATCTGTTCTCTATCTCCTCTCTGCTTGCTCCCTCTCCACCCCACCCCAACTGTCCTCAGCCTGGGAGGCTTGGTTCCCCACCCAGGGGGCATTATGATGTGTATCTGTCCCTCTTACCTCCGGTCTCCCTCTTACCTACTTCAGCTTCTCAGGACACCATTAGGTAAGATTTGCCATAGATTCTCTCCCATGTTTTTCTTATTTGCTTAAGTTCCCTTATTTCGTGATGATCTTTTCTTTCAATTTTTTTTTTTTGAGCGTTTATTTTTGAGACAGAGCACAAGCAAGGGAGAGGCAGAGAGAGAGAGAGAGAGAAGGAGACACAGAATCCGAAGCAGGCTCCAGGCTCTGAGCTGTCAGCACAGAGCTTGACATGGGGCTCGAACTCAAGAACCATAAGATCATGACCTGAGCCCATGTCGGATGCTTAACCGACTTAGCCACCTGAGTGCCCCTCAATGTTTTGAGACGGGGGTGGGAAGAGAGAATCCCAAGCTGACTCCTCACCGTCACAAAGCCTGACTCAGGGTTCCATCCCACAAACTGTGAGATCATGACCTGAGCCAAAATTAAAAGTCAGACGGCCCCCAACTGAGTCACCACCCCATGAGGAGTCCGATGACGCAGCAACACCATCTCCTTACGCTTGCCTCACCTCCTTAGCTTAACTACCTTTCCTCTCCGTATTCTGTCCCGACAAGAAGGTGCCCTACTTGCTTCAAAAATTCACCCTAGGAGCGCCCGGGTGGCTCAGTCAGTTGAGCGGCCGACTTCAGCTCAGGTCACGATCTCACGGTCCGTGAGTTCAAGCCCCGCGTCGGGCTCTGTGCTGACAGCTCAGAGCCTGGAGCTGCTTCCGAGTCTGTGTCTCCCTCTCTCTCTGCCCCTACCCTGCTACACTCTGTCTCTCTCTCAAAAATTAATAAACATTAAACAAATTAAAAAAAGAATTCACTCTAAAAACATAATTTTTTTTGAACAGTGAAATCTAGAA
Organism: Paguma larvata; assembly: GCA_030068075.1. Classification (NCBI taxonomy): domain Eukaryota; kingdom Metazoa; phylum Chordata; class Mammalia; order Carnivora; family Viverridae; genus Paguma; species Paguma larvata. Next base: position 349,413 of record JAINVK010000389.1, read on the forward strand.
AGTTTCCCCTAAATTAGAATATTTTCCCCCAGTGCTTAGAATTTAATATCTAGGTTTCCGTATCCGTCGGAAGATAAGCAGCCCTAAGATGGGCGACATAACTTCCTTGAAATCCACCTGCCCCTCCGGAATAAGCCTGCAGTCTCACGAAAGCTTTCCTAGATCAAGCCCGAGTCTTCTGCCCCAAAGAGTTTCGGAGAGCATCCATCCTTTCCTCCGAGAAAAAGCAAGAGCTCTCAGCCATCCGACTTTTTAAAGAGGTGCTTCTCTGCCCCGATTGTGCATTAGAACCACCTGAAAACGTACTGAAGTCTCTGCCCCGCTGGAGCACGCAGGTGCGGGGAAGGACCAAGGACACCCGGCTCTCGGGCGCAGGTCATGGCCGGGTGCGCCATGTTCCTGTAGGGCGCAGCAGATCTCAGCCCAGGTGGCGCCTGGCGACTCTCCAGGACAGCTCTCCACAAACGCCGAGCCAGAACCCAGCCCAGGATGATTAAGTTCTAACCACAGGGACTGACCTTTGAAATGCCTCCCAGCTGATTCCCCTGCAGAATCAAGCCTGGGAAGCTGTTTTGCAGCTGAATTCGCTTGCAGGCACGAGCCGTGATTTTGCTGAATTTATAGACTAGCCGCAGAACTAGACTTGACCAGGAAGTTGCGATAAACCGTACTGAGTGGAGGCACCTGGGCAGCCGAGCTGGTTGAGCCTGTTTGGCTCAGGTCATGATCTTGTGATTCGTGTGTTCGAGCCCTCAGTCACAGCGCAGAGCCTGCTTGGGATTTTCTCTCTCCTTCTCTCTCTGCCTCTCTCTCTCCTTTCCTCTCTCTCCCTCCCCCCAAATAAAGAAATTAACACTAAAAAAATGTACACAGTGTTAGTCAAGGACAGAATAACTGAGAAGTTAAGTGTGGCTGGAACCTAGATATCAGGAGGAAATTCAGACTGACCTGAAGCTGTCGAGTGGATACAGAGTGAAGCATGTCCTCAAAAGCCACAGAACGTGTTGGCAGGACACTGAGGGAAATAGAAACGGGATCCCCCTTCAGCCTGTTGTCCGTGGAAATCCCCTTAGTGCCTGGACTGTTTTAACTCCCATGTTGGAAAAAATAAAACCGTTAATGGCACATACATTTAGAAGATAGAACATCAATAATTTCTGCTTGTCGTTATGGTGATGAAAAGAATCTAGGAACTGTTTCTGCATTTCTGCTTTGGAAACAGCCTGGAAGCAGCCACCATTTACACGAAGGGAGAGGTCCCGGACAGGGGTTACGTAGAGGGTGACACTGGGTGTGGATGCCCTGCGTGGGGCCCTGCTGGGCACAGAGGTGATGGTGTCCAGAAGCTTGTATTCATTTGCCTGCTGTATAACAAGGGCACTGGGGCACCCTTGGGGGTTCAGTCGGTTGAGCATCTGACTTCGACTCAGGTCATGATCTCCCAGTTCATGAGTTCAAGCTCTGTGCTGACAGCTCAGAGCTTGGAGCCTGCTTCGGATTCTGTGTCTCCCTCTCTCTCTTTGCCCCTTCCCTGCTCGCTCTCTCTCGCTCTCTCAAAATAAATAAACATTAGAAACAAACAAACAAAAAAACAAGGGCACTGACCTAGAGAGGGAAACCTGGTTTTTATTAGCATCTGGGGAGGGGATGGGAATGACATGGTCAGGTTTTTGTCCAACGTGGTCCCGTAGGCAATTGGGGAGGTGTATGGGACAGGCCTGGAGTGGGGACGGTGTCCCATTAGGGGATTCCCTGAGCATATGGCATCTGGAAATGGAGGCCTGAAATTTGTCTGCAGAAACGAAGAGACTGTGATGTGGTTTTGGTTTTTTGTTTGTTTTTAATTTTAGAGAGAGAGAGACAGACAGACTGTGCGAGAGCAGGGGACAGAGGCAGAGAGAGAGAGAGAGAGAGAGAGAGAGAGAGAGAATCTTAAGCAAGCTCTACACTCAGCGTGAAGCCCAGTTTAGGGCTCAATCCCACAACCCTGGCATCATGACCTGAGCTGAAATCAAGAGTCAGATGCTCAACAGACTGAGCCAGCCAGGCACTCCAAGACTGTGATTTTTTTTTAAGGATTCCTCCTGAGCCAACAGACGCTGAGCCTAAGTTGGCTGAAGAAGTTACCACTCCCTGTAAAGCCCCCTTCCCTGCCTTCTCAGACACCATCCTGAGATGAATGCCATAAATCTGAGGGATTGAGTAGCAGGGGGTGGATGGTCGCCAAGACCTGAGTTTTATTCTGAGTGGGGTCCAGAATTCTGACCTGCAGCTGAGATTCTGAAGTCAAAAGACAATCAAAGGATCACCGTCCTGGGTGTTTGTGGGAGGATGGCTGGGTTGTCTTTCGCTTCCTTTCATAAGCATTTTTACAGCCATTCAACAGGAGCCCTGCATGTGTCTCTGAACTTTTCAAATATTAAACTCATTCAGTCCTCAAGGAGTGTGTCATGGAAGATGTTCCTATACTCATTCAGGGGTGCCTTCTGGAGCTGGGAACAGGTACCCAACCCTGTGGCTCCAAGCACACGACACTGTTAATGCTGCTTCTGAAACATTTCCTGGGACGGTCCTTCAAAATTCCTGACTTGAATGGGATGATGTATCTGCTTTGCTTTTGTTTTTTAACCTCATTTATTTATTTTGAAGGGGGAGGGGCAGAGACAGATTGGGGAAGAGAGAGAATCCCCAGCAGGCTCTGGCTGTCAGCACAGACTCCGCGATGCGGGGATCAAACTCACAAACTGTGAGATCATGACCTGGGCTAAAGTTGGGTGCTTAACAGACCGAGCCACCCAGGAGCCCCTGACTGTTTTAAAAGGTTTGAAGAAGGAATTCGGCAAGGTCAGCCAACTGTGCCATTAAGGCGTACTGTAGAGTCAAGGTCCTTCTATAGCCACAGGAAAGAATGTGTTGAAAAGAAGACTCACTTGGGGCGCCTAGGTGGCTCAGTTGGTTAAGCATTCGACTGTGGCTCAGAACATGGTCTCACGGTTCATGAGTTCAAACCCTGTGTTGGGCTCTGTGTGCTGAGAGCTCAGAGCCTGGAACCTTCTTTGGATTCTGTGTCTTCCTCTCTCTCTTTCCTTGCTTGCTTTCTGTCTCTCTCTCAAAAACAAATAAACACTAAGAATTAAAAAAAAAAAAAACACAAGTAAGACTCAGGATCTAATTTTAGGGGGAGCAAAGCTGCGAAGGAAACTGAACTCACAGCCTTGATGCTCCCCAATGCTAATGTTTAGAACTCTGAGAAGCAACTTCTCTAGTGCATTTAATATTGTTGTCCCGGAGCACCTGTGTGACTCCGATGGCTAAGTATCTGACTCTTGATCTCGGCTCAGGTCAGGATCTCACGGTTTGTGAGATCAGGCCCCGCATCGGACTCTGCACTGGTCTGTATTGCTATACGCCAATTTAGCTCATTGCTTTTAACTGATGTGTACTCTACAGTTGACTCTTGAAAACACTGACCTGAACTTGTGTAGGTCTATCTGTACATGGATTTTTTTCCCCCAATAAATACAGTCTAGTACTATACATGTATTTTCCTTATGATTTTCTTAACATGTCTTCTCTAGCTTCATTTTATTGTAAGAATACAGTATATAATATATATACAAAATATGTTAATTGTTTATGTTATTGTAAGGCATTTGGTCAACAGTAGGCTATTAGCAGTTAAGTTCTGGGGGAGTCAAAAGGTACATGCAGATTTTCAAATATGCAGCGGATGTTAGCACCCCTAACTCCTGCGTTGTTCAAGGATCAACCGTATATGCATTTTACTTACCCTCTCCCCTAGCAATAAACATCTACATTGTAATTTTTCTTCCTATCACAAAGGGTCAAAGAAAATCCTCATGGGGTTAAATGAGACTTCCAGCGGGCTTTCGTTCCGTTCTTCACATTGCCACCTCCTTTCCCTTTAGCCCTGCCTGTCATACCTGCCAAGAGTCATTCTCTTATCATCCAACCTAAAGACGACCCTTCTTGGTTATTGTTTCAGTCCCCAGTTGGTTTCCTTCACAGCGTAGATAAAAAGTTGAAGTGTTTCGTTCTATTTTCTTTCTCTCTCATCCCCAGGAATCTAAGCTTTACAAGGACAGATACTTCGTCCTGTAACCTCAGCACCTAGGACAGTATGTGGCCTAAGTCCATGAAATAGGAACTTGACGATGATCCATTAAAGAAAAGGTAACCCCAGATTTGAAGACAATATATATTACATATTTTCATACTTTTATGTGGGGTTCTACAGTGTTCATGAGAAATTAAGGGTTTAGGTAAATATATTTTCCCTTCAAAGGTTTTACTGGATGTCCGGTAGTTGAGACTGTTGGTAAGTAGGAGTTGAGAAAATAATTTACTAACCTGGCTCCACAGCCTTTTCATCGGAGGCAGTGGAAATTCACAAGGAGAGTAGAAAGCCCAACCTATTCTCTACCCTCCAGAATCTCTGAATTAAATCACTTCCAGCACCCTTTTACTCCACTGCTCACATATATGCTTATACACTACAAAGTGCTTTGTGTATCAGGGAACTATTCTAGCACTGTTTGGTGGGACTGAACCTATATAACCTGGGCTGTGTTATTCTCCTCACAACCCCCGTCAGGAAACACTGGAGGAACCTGCGATGTGATTCATCTTGGGCAGAGTGGAATGATGGGAGTCCCTTGTGACTTGCTGTTGACAGTGAATGAAGCCGCTGGGATCACCAATGCTCTTGATGTGCCTGGAGATAAGCTGTCCCATTGTTTCATCATGAGGAGCCACAGATGATACGTCACCTTGGAGAGTGGGTCGTTGTTGTTGTTGTTTTAAGACAAGCTCCTTCTGGGGTTGCTGAAAGATGGACTCAGCCTGTTTTCCATGATGCCGAAGCAAAGTGAGTTGCTATGAAACTTTGTGGTATGAGTTGACGCAGTCAGTAGAATGGTGACACGCAAACACTTCGGGCCGAGTAAGGCCTAAGACTGAACCTTGGTTTTGGTACTTGATGACCGTGAGCTGGAGCAAGTAACCAAAGATCACTTTACAGGGTTGTTTAGATTATTAAATGAGGAGATCATGGATATACAGTGGGGAGCACATAATGGATATTTAATCGATCGCTAAAAAATGAAAAATCTAATTGAATACAGACTGGTAATTCCCAGTAACTTACAACAGAGCTTATAACTCAGTAAAGGTTGGTTTACACTTTTATAAAGTTTTCTCTATATAGATGGTCAGCTTCTGTTAAAAATTAGTTTCCTGGATGGGGCGCCTTGCTGGCTCAGTCAGTGGAGCATGCAACTCTTGATCTTGGGGTTGTAAGTAGGAGCTCTGTGATGGATATAGAGACTACTTAAAATTAAAAACGTATGGGGCACCTGGGTGGCTCAGTCGGTTGAGACTCCAACTTCAGCTCAGGTCATGATCTCATAGTTTGTAGGTTTGAGCCCCCCATAATTGGGCTCTCTGCTGCCAGTGCCAAGCCTGCCTCAGATCCTCTGTGCCCTCCTCTCTGCCCATCACCTGCTAATTCTCTCTCTCTCTCTCAAAAATAAAAAATAAACATTAAAAATAAATAAACAAATCTGGGGCAGCTGGGTGGTTCAGGCAGTTAAGCATCTGACTCTTGATTTTGGCTCAGGTCATCTCATAGTTTGTGGGTTCGAGCCCCTCATCGGGCTCTGCGCTGATAGCATAGAGCCTGCTTGGGATTCTCTGTCTCTGTCTCTCTCCCTCTCTCTGTTCCTTCCCGGCTTTCGAAAGAAATAAATAATAAAGAATAATTTAAAAATCTTAAAAAATTAATAATTTTCTGGACAACTTAGGCTTTTTCTCTGAAACTCTGCTTTCACAGATGACTGTTTTCTATGTCTGAAGATAAGCTTGTAGAATATCTGTGCTAGCTCCATGATAAGAATATTCCTCTGGTCTGCTCTTCAGAACTTAGATTTTCTTTACATATGGTTTAACTTAAGTTTGTTTCTTGGGGTTTTTTTTTGGGGGGGGGATATATGTGTTCTTGAGTAGAAATGAAGCTAATGGAATAGGCAGTTTTTCCAGTGCTGGGAGTGGATTCTCAGAAATTTAGACAGATTGGGGCACCTGGGTGGCTCAGTCAGTTAAGCGCCCGACTCTGCTCAGGTCATGATCTAGTGGTTTGTGAGTTCGAGCCCCATGTTGGGCTCTGTGCCGACAGCTCAGAGCCTGGAGCCTGCTTCGGATTCTGTGTCTCCCTCTCTCTCTGCTCCTCACCTGCTCACGCTCTCTCAAAAATATATAAACATTAAAAAAATTAAAAAAAAGAAATTTAGGTAGACTTCTTCATTAAATCTTCTGACCAATTTTCTGATCATTTTCCAGGTAACTGACTTAATAGCAACTTACTTAATAGAAAGGGTTGAGGTGCCATGGAAGATTGTTACACTAACTGACACAGGGAATCTGGGAGTAAATTCCTAGCTTTTATTTAATCCGACGTAAAGCAACTGAGCGAAATAGCCAAAGTAAATAGCCTACAAATAGGTCCTTGGGTTTAGGGCACTGAGATACCAAAGACAATATAAATCAAGTCCTTGTCTCCAGTCAAAGCACGTAAGCCAGAGAGAGCAATCTGGAGCACCCAAGTGCTGTTACATGTAATAGAGACAAGAGTCATAGTCTCGACCTCCATCTGATCACTACACACTTTCAAGTATTGGTCCCCTTGGTGTGGGACACTTAAGTTTAAAGACTCAAAATGCCACTCAAACACAATGGCGGCAACTCACAAGCAGACCCTGCTCCTGGGTGACACTATTCTGTGATGGCTATAAATGCCTCTGTAGGTGGCCTTTACACTTGGCTGCCTTTTAATGTTGCGTTGCTTGTTTGAGCAGAACCATGCCTTGACCTGACTACATTCTTTATATCCTCTTGAGACAAAGATCTCTCATACTGCAGCAAAAAGAAAAACGCAACTTTTCTTTGGTGCCAGCTTCAATGTAAGCCTCTATATACGCAGCAAGCTGTGTCTCACTTTACCTTGCGAGAGAGCCCAACCCACTTGGTTCCACATTTCATCTGATGTCCCTGAAACAGTATGTGTAATCCATCGCAGAACCAGTCAATTTCACTTCTTGGCCACGACGTATTTTGGTGGCTCCAGGCACAACAGTATGCCTTGGCCGCCCGTGTCAGGACCTCGTCTCTAACTGGAGGAGTCGAGGGCAGAGTTGTGGCTGGGAACTGAGATAGTTAGGGACAGCATCTTAGAGATGGACGTGGTAGGATGGGCGCGATTTAAATTCGTAGATACAGAAATGTTGGCTATTCCAGGTGAGAATGATATGGTCTGTTTCATTCTGTAGCATAAAGAATTTTCACTTCCAAGTTTCCAGTTATCATTTCAACTTCACTTTTTTGCTTCTTGAAGTGTGGCACAATCTCCACCACAAATCAATTTATCCAAAGTAGGTGGCATAGGTTTGTAAGGATATCAGATCACTAAATTACGGTGACCTCCCTTCACCTAAACATACACAAGAGTTCAGGTCTTCCCCCTGCTATTGGGTTTATGCTCATAACCATCCAACCCTGTCCTCCCAAATTTCTGGCTTTCCCTTTTATCTAGGAAATCCTCGTCAGGATACAGAAGCCCCTTGACACTTTTTTTTAAGAATTTTTTTTTTTTAAAGTTTAGCAGGGGCAGAGAGGGGAAACAGAGAATCCCAAGCAGGCTCCTTGCGTCAATGCAGAGCCTTGATGCTGAGCTTGAACTCAGGAACTGTGAGATCATGACCTGAGCCCAAACCAAGAGTCACACTCTTAACTGACTGAGTCACACAGACACCTCGACACTTTGCACTACTAAAGATACCTGACCCCTTCCCTGAATTTGGCACTGCCAGCTTTTCCTTCATTTAAGCCCTTCTCCCCCTTCCTTTCTCTGACATCATACGCTTGGTTCTCCTCTTATGATCGTTCCTTCTCAGGCTGTTTTCCTCTGTCCCTTATAAGAGTTTCCTAGGGCTCGGGCTGGTTCTCTTTTCTCACTCTACTATCTAGGGATTCTTAGAACTGCAAAATACCTTAGTTGAGATCAGCAAGCCCCTTCATAGCCGCTCACTAGCTCTCAGGTATCGCTCGGCTTGGGTTTAATAAAACCCACCTACAGGGACAAAAAAAAACGGGAGCTTTGTTAGGGAAATTTCCAGCTACCCTCTGCTCGGGAAGGACCTTAACAGGAAGAACACTGTAAGGAGTCTCAGTTGAAACTTCCTCATTTTTTGTTGTGTTCTTCTGATTAGGCGCACAGGCCTTAAAAAGATAAGCAAAGCTGAGCTTGTTTTCTGAGACATCCTCTTTATTTATTCCACTCCATTTTAGACTGGAAGCACCACGCCGGCTGGACTACTCGTGTCCTGTTCACCGCACTGCCCCCAGAACCAGCCCGGGCCTGGCACACGGTGGGTTTGGGGTCTTCATTGTTGCTTGCTGGCACTTTCTAGAGGCGAGGTCCCCAAGGAGACCCAAGGGACGGCCGCCCAAGGGCCATGGTGCTGTCCACTTGAGCGGGAGAGTAGGAAAACAGGGCCACGGCTGGCTCTGCCGAGGGTTGCCGCACTTAACTCCATCTGAAGGAGCAAATACGTGTCAGAGGGTGAGGGCAGGGCACACTGTCCCGCAACAAAAACAACCTCAAGAGCTCCCTTCCCCCCGACCAGGCCTCGGAGGGCGGGGCCTATCTGACTCGCGCAGCCGCAGTGTGGAGGGCCGAGCCCTCCCCTGGCTGCACACGGAGCCCCGCCCCTTACGCGGTGAGGCGGGAGCGCGCGAGCCTCTGTCACGCAGGCGCGTTCGCGCGGCGTAGGTGGCGCCAGAGGCCGCCTGGGGGGTTGTAAGGAGACGGCGCTGCCGCCATTTTGTGGGGTGTTTGTCGCAGCGGCTGGAGAGAGAAGACGGCGGTTTGGCGACGTTTCTCGGCCAGAGGGCCCTTTCCTTTTGCGGAGGTAAGGTTTTGGGTCGGCTGGGCTGGGCCGTTTCCAGTCTTTTAAGTCGCAAAGCCAGGTGTCGGAGAAGCGACCCGGTTCGGGGCCTTGGCGACTAGGGTTTCTTCGGAGCAGAGCTCGGCTGGTGGCCTTCAAAACCTAAAGCTGCTCAGGTGCCGTGGTAGATATGAAGTCCTGGGGCGGACAGGTTCCGATTCTGCCGCCGAGTCTTCCCTGAGGGCCCTGGCCGCTCGCGTCGCGCCCCCGGAGGCCCTGGTTCGTGCCGCCGGCCAGAGCGAGGACCTGTCGGGAAGACCCTTCGAGAGCCGTCCTTGGGGTTTGTGTTGTCTGAGATCAGGTTCTCGCCAGATCGCCTGGTCTCTGCCGTTGGGAGCGTTTGGGAAGGGGGGGGTTTCCCAGAGTCCCAACATCTGGCTCTGAGTGCGCCAAAAGCCCTGGCCAGGTGCCCTGGGGCGGGGTGGGGGCGGGTGGGGACCGGGCGTTCGGGAAACCGCAGGTCTCCTCGAGTCCAGGTGGTGGAACGGAGCTCGTGGTCGGGAGAGGTAGACACTTTATTCCCCCTGAAGTGGAACGTACCATTGTTGCGCTGGTCTGCATTTGGGTACTTCTGCCTCGTGTTAGCCTGGATTTCCTGAGTAGCCTGCCCAGCTGACCCAGCCACCCACCTGGTCTTGCTTTATAGCTGCCTCTTTAAGATTGTGCTCCAGAAACACGCACCTCCCTGCAGGCTTCTCGTTACCCATTAAGTGCAGTCCTTCTGGAGCCATCTATGTAATCAGGGCTTTAACGTGTCTCGATTTTTTTTAAAGCCACATACATAGCATAAAATTGTCGGGTATGAAAGGGGAGGGAGAGAATCCGATTTCTAAAACGGGCATTTGTATACGGATCCGCTGTGTCCGATGTTTTTAATGAAAAATGTGGGGATTCTGGCTTGGAGGATTATCCTTTAATTAAAGGTAATGTAGTAATTCGAGATGGGGTTTCTTGTGGACGTGAAGGAATTTTATCTGTTAAATGTGGGTCTGGGATTCTTCTCTTTGCCTCCTGAGACGATATTTCTGAATATCACTAGTAGGGAGAAAAGCTTTCTAATAGGCGAATTAAATTTAAAGTAGTGAACTTAACCGGAAAAAAAAAAGATAATTGGCCCTCCCAAGGTGTTCATTCGTATTGTAATGTTTTGTGTATCGTCAATTTTGATTATTTGAGAATTCTGCCGTATTTGTTAGAGGTGAGCTGGTTGTGGCTGAAGGAAAAAAAAAAGCTAAAGCAGACAGAAGTTTTGCAAAAACTGCATAATAGTTATAATAATCTCAGTCACTAGATGTTGAAATTTTGCTGGCTGTGATTTAAGAATGCTTAACTAGTCTACTTTATAAAGAGTTACTAATGTGGTTAAAATACAGTTGGGGTAATTGAAGATGGCTTTTGTGATGGCCTTTGCTTCAAGTTAATTTGTAGTGTCATTTCAGTTTCCCATTTCGAAGTGACTATCAAACCAGAATGCTCACTTAATAATTTACGGTGAGAATGCTTTTTAAAAAATTTTTTCATTTTAGAGAGCAAGAGAATGTGTGCAAGTGGGGGAGAGGGCCGGGGGAGGGGGAGTGGGGGGATAGAGAAGGATCTTAAGCCAGCCCCACGGTCAGCACAGATCCGGTTGTGGGGCTCGATCTCGCAACCCTGGGATTATGACCTGAGCAGAAAACAGGAGTCGGACACACAACTGACTGAACCACCCAGAAGCCTCTCCAGTGAGAATCCTGACAAGTTTTAGGATTTTTTATTGACATGACCAATGCATCCTCATCCCCTTTTTTTAGCAAAAGGTATGATACAAATATTTTCTTAGGGATCGCTTCCCAGGAGAATCGCAGCTGCCTCATTTCAAGTCTGTTTTTAATCCGTTTGAAATCATTTAAATTTTTACTCGAATTTGTTTGCTTGTTAGTCACTTGGGCAAGCTAAAGGCAGTTAACTAAGCTCGATTTGCTCCGTTCTATCTTTTTTCAGCTCTTTCCTTGAGCTGTGAAACTCACCCTTTCCAGCAGCTTGGATATCACTGATAAAAACTGCTTTGTAAAAGAATTAAGATGGGGAGCAGCAGGTAGGGATTCCGTTGTTAGAGCACAGGTCCGGGGCCTAGAGGAACCTGTGTTCTGGAGGTTGTGGAAGGAAGCAGGAAATCAGGGAATTGTCGCGATCATCATCCGATTTCACTGTGACTGTGTACATCCTTGTAGGGTGGCTTTTCAGTCACCCCAGATCTACAACAAACATGTTTTCATTTTAAGACTAATCACGAGATGATCTGAAAATAAACATGTCGGATAGAGAAAATGGGTTTATGAAATAATCTTTGCTCTGCTTTTCAGTTTCTTCGTTTGAATATTATGTTCCACTCACCTCCTAATTTTTTCCCCAAAGCTTGGAGTCATCCTGAGATTTAGAAAAAGGAACTCTGTTTGGTGTTTGAGAAAAAGAAGCTTCATTACTGGCTCTTTACCTTTAAAACAACGTCATCCTCTATATTTAGTATCCCTAAGTGTTTCTCTGACTTCAGTTGTTTGTATTACAGAATTTTGCCAAAGCTGTATGACACTTAATTTCACGTTTTTTTCCTTTCTTTCTTTTTTTTCTTTTAAGTGTTTTGTGAGCCAGTGCATGCTAGCGGGGAAGGGCAGGGAGAGAGAGAATCTCAAGCAGGCTGTAGACACAGTGACTCCATCCCAGGAATCCTGAGAGCATGACCTGAGTTGAAATCAAGAGTTGGGCACTTAACCAACTGAGCCGCTCAGGCACCCCGTGATATTTCTCTTTAAAATAGCTCTTTTCTTATTTTTTATTTATAAAGTTTTTATTTATTTTGAGAGAGCATGTGTGGGAGGGGCACAGAGAGAGAGAAAGAAAGAGAATCCCAGGCAGGACCCGGACTCATCAATTATGAGTCAAATTCAAGAGAAGGAGGCTTAACCTACTGAGCCACCCAGGCTGACCTAAAATAGCTCATATTTTAAAGATAACATTTTTTTCGGAGTTACGTGTCCACACTTGATATTGGCTCAGGTCATGATCTCACAGTTGGTAACATGAAGCCCTAAGTTGGGCTGTGCACTGACAGCATGGAGCCTACCTGGGATTCTCTCTCTCCTCTCTGTTCCTCCCCTGCTCATTCTTTTTTTCTTTCTCTAAGTAAATAAATATTTTTTAAAAAACATTTTTTAAAGAAATTCTATCAATAACTTAAAAGGGATCATTGATTATAAAAAGAAGGTAAGGGGTGCCTGGGTAGCTCAGTCGTTGGAATGTGTGACTTGATCTCTGGGTTGTGAGTTCGAGCCCCCATTGGATGTAGAGATTACTTAAAATCTTTTTTTTAAGATAATAAAAATGAATTAAAATCCTCCAAACTACTAATTTCTAGCTGGGTATTGTCTGCTGGAGATTCTGAATCTGAATCCTAGCTCTTTTACTGTTTTTATAATGGCAGTTAGCAAGGGTTAGTTGAAGATAAACACTAAGCTGATAATTAATCCAGAAGAATTTAAAGAGGACGTATTATTAAGGTGTCATAGTGTTATGCATCATTTAGTACTAGGTCTGTATGCCACTAACAGTCATCTGACATACCGTGGAATGGTGTCACATGCCTTGGGAAACATCTACAAAGATTTTAGAACTTTGTAGTTCTAGAACATGAGCCCATGTACTGGTTTATATTTAAATAACGTATAAAAATTTTATTTACTAACATAACCATCTGTAACGTCCACAACTTACTTTTCGTTTCTATTAACAGATGCGGCATTCCAAAAGAACTCACTGCCCTGATTGGGACAGCAGAGAAAGCTGGGGACATGAAAGCTACAGTGGAAGTCACAAACGGAAGAGGAGGTCCCACAGTAGTACGCAAGAGAACAGACATTGTAAACCACATCACCAGTTTAAGGATTCTGATTGGTAAATCCCTCTTGAATTTTACCACTGGTAGTTTAAATGATTGCTCGTTAGCTTGATGTAGCTTTATTCTGTCAGAATATCTTGTAATTAAGTCAGCAAATAGACAGATAATGTTTGAGTTCCTGTTACAGACTAGGTACTATATAGGCGGCAAGGCTACAGCTGTGAATTAAACATTCACAATATATATGTAATATATATATTATATATAATTATAATTAATATATATATAGTAAATTATGTATCTGCGTCTATCTAGGAGTGGTGGGAGATAGTTGAGTCCCAGCTGCCAGTAATGTAATTGGGGTTGGTGAGACACACCAGCAGTTAAGAGTGATGGTAGGATGCCCAGTATGTCCCTTTAACTCATATGTAGGAGGAGATATGTATTTTGGGGTGCTTGTTTAGGTTCCACAAATGAGAGATAATGAAGGGTAGAGAGAGTTCAACCAGATGAGAAAAACAGCATGGACAGCATGTACTATTTGGGGATGTAAAGTGCATGGAGGATTCGTGGCTTACACTGTGTTCTATAGGTTATATTTGTAGATAAGGCCAGTGGATGTGTGTAGATTTTTAGAAGCTTGGTTGTTGTAAGAACCAGTAATGTAGGGAAAGGCCTTGGTAAAAACTTTTCAATAGCATGTGTCCTGCTTAATTATAATCTTACTTTATAAAATTTGGAGGTAATATACTTACAGAGGATTAAAGGAATTTCAAAGTTCCTAAATGATTAAAGAAAGGCTAGGTGAGTAGCATTCTTTCAGTCTGTCTTCCATTAACTTCCCTTTCTCATTTGTTTTGTTGGTTCTATGTTTTCTCCTTGTTTTGTACAGATGTTCCATTGAGACTGTTTTCCAGATTGCTTTCTAAATTAGCCAACTGGGGTTACTTTAAAAAACAGTATGTAATTTTTTTCCTTATCCATGCTAAAATAGACTTGATCTGCGGAGCAATGAGCTTGTGGTAGTCACCGCAGACTAATCTTTCTTCATCACACACTCATATGGGGAAAGCGGGAGGGTTTGCACCAGCATTGCCATGACCTGAGCTAATTAATGCACTGTAAAGAAACATCTGTACCTTTTCCTTATTAATAAATACAGAATGTTCTGTAAGTAACCTCATAGTACTAATGATAGATAGGTTTATTATATAGGACAGAAGTGATCTGAGTGATGGACAGTTCTTGTTCATAATGAACTACATAAACATGATACTACGTCAGTCCAATTAAACAGCAGGCCAACAGCTTCTTCGTCATTGACGCCAGAGGTATCTAATGGTAATTGCTCTCCATAATGTGGAATATTCTAATATCTAATAGTCTTTTCGAAGATGAAAAACTTTAGTATTTTTTACAAAATTACTGAATAAAAAGAACTGCCATAAACTGTAAAGAAGGTAACCGTGGTAGGATGCTAGACCCCCATTGTTCTATTCTTAAAAAAATCTTTCTGTATGAGTCTTTGCCTCTGATGATTTCCTGAAAATAGGTTCCAAGAAGAGATATTTTTAAATTAATGGGTTTCGTGAACTCTTAAAAAGATCTTGCTCATATTGATGTCTTTTTCTAGAAAGTTTGTACCAAGTTGTACAATATGCTCTTTCTTGCTCTTACCAGTCTTGGCATTTTGAAATGCCAAGAATAGTGTTTTAATTTGAATTTTTAAATTTTTCATGAGTTTTTCCAATACCTATTTTTTTCTCTTACAGAGTATTTTACTGATTTATAAGAGCTTTTAAAATATATCAATTTTTTTAACCTTTTTTCATATGTATTGCAAAGTGCCTTTTCTTTCTGATTGGTCTTTTGGCAGTAGCCTGTGAATTGGTCTCCTTTGCTACAGGCTTCATTATTTCTGGACTAATTCTAGTTCGGTACCAGGAAGACTGGTGTGGCTTCAAACAACATTTTTATATATTGTAATAGTACTTAAGTGTCTTATGTAATATAGAGTGTCCAAGTGTTAAACCAATGATTTTCAAACTCTAGTATGAACGGAATTGTCTCAGAGGTATGTTTAAAATGCATATTACCATATATATATGGAGTTAGTCTGACTTGGGGCTGAGGGATTTTCATTTTTTAAAATTCCATATTTTGATAATAAACAGACCACCCTTTGAGAGACACTATTTTAAACGCCTTAGCCTGGCATGCAAGAGTTTGCATGATGTTTCCAGCTTATTTATTTGCTTCTGTTCATTCCCTTATGTGAAAGTTGGTCTTGCTGTAGTTGTCCACGCGTTGTTTCCCAAGTCATACGTAGACCACCCATCTCCAAGCCTTTGTGGCTACAGGGGATCTGCAGGTGTGAGGTGGCCACATGCTCTTCTCCCCTCGCATTTCTTCTCCTTTCCACCTCGTCCAAATCTTGACTTCCCTTTAAGATACTACTCTTTGCTTTTTTATGAACTGTTCCCTCACCATTTTAAGCAGTTTGAGGTTTTTCCCCTCTATGATCCTAAACACTCCTGCAGCCTTTCAGCATTTCTTGCATTGTCGAATTTTGTTCTTATGTGAATGATCTCAAATTGTTCATTATTTGTTGGCAGGAATTTTGCCTTACATATATATTTTTTTTATCTTCCACAGGACCTGTGTGGAAATAAAAACGAATGCCCGTAGCCTCCTTAGTCTTGGCTATTTTGAAGGACTACAATAAAATATTCACTGGATATTCAGTGAATATTTTAGAATTTAAATCAATTTGTTCATCTTGTCCACTCTGTCCATACATGGCCTTTATAATTCTGTAGACTTTGTTTATGTAATCTCTAAGTCTTGGTTGATACAGATTGAAGAGGTCCCTCATCTTTCTAGTTTGTGCTCAGGGCTTCGCCTCATGTTTGTTAGTGTGTAGGTTGTTTATGGATTATCTGCAACTCTAATTTTATGCACTATTGCAGCTACAGATTTATTAGTATTAGTTTTTTTCCTGATAGATTTTGGACTTTTATAGAATGGATGCCTGACAGAATTGAAAAGGTTGCCCTTAAGAGTACGGTAATTTCTAGCCTGATGTATTATAGATCTCTCCCTGACAGGTCCAAGCCAAGTCGTCAGATCCCTGCCTTAGACCCAGTCTTCCCCTGATATCCCAAGTTGTTTCTCCAATGGGTAGAACTTGAGGTTGACACTGGGGAAGGGGAGAAGGGAGTTTCTGCATTTCCTCAGCCTGGATGTTTTGCCAGCCCTGTTGAGTAGCAGTTTAGAGATGCATTCCCTTTATTTCTCCCTAACCCAGCCCCTGGGAAAATGAGCAGCAGCATATTCTGGGGAGAGAATGAGGTTGGTAAGGACAGTCTAGTCAACATCTGTCACTCCATTGCTTGTCAGGATTCTTTTAGTCGATGTGTCTGACTGGGCAGGTGTCCCCTCTCTCCCTCAGTGCTCCATGTGCGTCCCTCTTGAAGCTTCGCACTCTGTTGAAGAGGACACCATCCCAGGTAGAGAGGGGGACGGGAAACTGGGCCAATTGAATCTGTGTCCTTTTCTTTCCATCAGGTCAAGGATACTTAACTGGGATGCATTGACTTCCTGAGGTTCGTGACCTCTGTGAAGTTCCTCACCAAGTTTTGTTTATGCATTTGTGCATTTCTTAAGCGAGAGGGCATAGCTTTTATCAGATTTTTAAAGGGATCTGTGGATTCAGAAGTTAAGCACTATGGCACTAGACGATGCGGTTTCCCTTGTAGAATTTTTGAGTACTTTGTGAGCAAGAATGACAGGAAGTTAGAAATGAGGGAAGTAGGGTGGTGGGGGCGGGTCTGTTGTAATCCTAGGCAAGCAATTACAAGATCCTTTTCTCATTTGTGAGGGATGTAGTTCAATATCTTTGGCACATGAGGCAGCCCTCAAAGGTATGTTGTCTGTTTCTCAAAGAGGAATAACAGGAAGCTAGGAGTACAAAGAGGAGAGGAGGTGGCATAGGCGATAGGTGTAATAAAATTGGCCCTTATAATAGGAATTAGAATGCTTTGCAGCCATGGCAGATCCCTTCCTGGGATCTTAATTTAGTCCTCTGTAAAATGAAAGGTCTGGAATACATGTAAGATCACTTCTAACTCCAGTACACCTTTCATGAAAGAATTCTTTGTGTGCCAGGAGTATCTAAAATTCACTTAACATTGAAAGAGAAAGGAATCCTGTTTTGCCTGCCTTTGATTGTGTCTGGCTCTGTGAGAAAAGAAAGAAAGCTTAGTTACAGTTGCGTATATCTTAAGACCGATGAATTTTTGGTGTTAACTTTCTCCAAAAGGTAAAGGGACGTTAAAGTAAATGCCGAACATAACTGACTCGAGCTTTGTTCCTTGATGTGAGGTGTTTGATAGCAGTCTATCTGATGGAGAGTATGAACTCAACCTGCTTGTTGGTTAAAGTAAAATTATGTCTTAAGTTTGTGAGATAAGTATAAATTCTAATTCATCAGTGTGAGGTTTTTTTCTTTTTATCGAGTTAGCTGTTAAAACCAGGAATTCTTGAGAGAATGTTTTGTTTGAACCACAGTTGTTCCGGGATGAAGAGAATAATTTGAAATCCTTTAATGTGTTCGCAGTCATTATTTAGAAGCGAGGTCCTTGAACGAGAGAGATTATCGGGACCGGAGATACGTTGATGAATATAGAAATGACTACTGCGAAGGCTATATTCCTAGACATTATCACAGAGATGTTGAAAGCACTTATCGAATCCACTGCAGTAAATCTTCGGTCCGAAGCAGGAGAAGCAGTCCTAAAAGGAAGCGTAATAGACACTGTGCAAGTCATCAGTCACGTTCGGTATGATTGATTTTGTTTTTATTTTGGGTGGATGCTTATTTGTGTGTAAAAGCTTTTAATGAGCCAGTATGTTTGAAAAAGTTTTTTTATATATATGTAATATTGTTTGGATATATTGTAAATGTGTTTATATTACTTGAATCCTTAAACATCCAAAATTTCATAGCTAGTCTGTATTTATTAGGTAGCCTTCGTTTGCCCATATTTACTCATTTTCTGCAGTCCAGATCATGAGGTCTTGATTTTAATATTAAATATTTTTATGTTTTGTAATGTAGTCTTATGAAAATATGAAGCACCCATCCTTTCTCTTATCGTACACTTTTTTTGTTAACTTTAAGAGAAGCCCTTTTCCTGATGGTTGGAAACAACTCTAGAACGTTGCACTGGTGGATACTTACCTGTTAACTCTGTACGGCGTAGTCCCAGAGCCCAGTGCATCATGGTCTGCACTAGTTCCATTGAAATTCTGAAATGGGTGCTGAATGGAAAGTGCGTTCTCCAAAAAGTCTGCCTTTTTTTACACTCAGACATCTTCACCTGTTTAATGAGTAAACTTTGAATAAATTGTTTCCTTCCCCAAGTGTTCTTTGATTATATTGAATATGGAAATTAACTAGCTTTTATTTTCCCTTATTAATTATGTATATTTTAAAATATTGCTAAATAAATAATTTCAGCTAATCTTGACATGTTAAAACCTTTTCCCGACAAACTAGACATCTCAATTCACAGCATATGCTATTTTATAGCAAGAGATTAGTAGATCATGACATTGCATTCTTTAAATTTCAGACTTCAATTAAATCAGTATTTTAAAGAGACAATTGTGTTGTTTTTTTCTATTGCCACTTTAAGTATCTTATCTGAAAATCTGTTCCTTGCCATGTTTTTCTTCTGTAACATAAACTGTGCCCTGTGAATTTCTGGGGACTGAATTTGAAATTGCTCCTGCCAACTGTTCGTGGCCTGGTGCTTATCTGAATGCCTGAATATCTCCCCGCTGAATGAATTGCGTATTCTGCCCTGAATTCACTCTGATATATTGATTGGCTGGACGATCTTGGTGCTGCCCACTTGCCGTTCCAGAAGAGCCACCGAAGGAAAAGATCCAGGAGTATAGAGGATGATGAGGAGGGTCACCTGATCTGTCAAAGTGGAGACGTTCTAAGAGCAAGATGTATAGAATATTTTTCAACACTTTTTTAACTTTGCAGACAGAATAATCTTTTTAAGAATAGTGGTCAGCGGGGGGCTAAAGAACTCTTCATTGCTTTTTTGTTTTGTTTTTTGTGGGTTTATTTGTTCTTTTGTATTTCTTCTTTTCTATAGACTTTAAATATTTCTACTCTAAAGTTCCAAAATAATCAATGGAATTTGAGCTTAGAGCAAGAAAGATAGCTCTATCTAATTGTTTTTATAGCAGCTGAAAATAAAATAATTTGAGTGCTGAAACGTTAGTTATGCTTTGATAGACATCATTTGAAAATATTCCACACTTAAGTATTCATTGTTTGAATAACTAGATAATTTACACTCAAGTACTTACTCCCTTTTCTCCTCCCTTACTTTAGATGAAATCGTGGACACTTTGGGTGAAGGGGCCTTTGGCAAAGTCGTAGAGTGCATTGATCATGGCATGTAAGTTTTTTGCTTTTTTGAACGTTCCGATATTTTTGGTGGGGAAAGATCTGTAATTTAAATGAAATGGTATCTTAAGAGGTAGCCACTTGTTTTCCTGGGTGGTATAAATACCCAAAATTTCTTGAACTGTGTCTGGTTATTTATCGTGGGTATGGATTTTGATCAAGAATGCTGACGAGGGGCACCTGGGTGGCTCAGTCGGTTGAGCATCCGACTTCGGCTCAGGTCAGGATCTCGCAGTCTGTGAGTTCGAGCCCCGCGTCGGGCTCTGTGCTGACAGCTCAGAGCCTGGAGCCTGCTTCGGATTCTCTGTCTCCCTCTCTCTCTGCCCCTCCCCCACTCATGCTCTGTCTCTTTCTGTCTCAAAAATAAATAAACATTAAAAAATTAAAAAAAAAAAAAAAAAGAATGCTGACGAATTTCAGGGTTCCTGGCTGGCTCCGTCAGTGGAGCATGTGGCTCTTGATTTCAGGGTTGTGGAGTTTGAGCCCCATGTTGGGTGTAGAGATTATTTAAAAATAAAATCTTAAAAAAACAAACCAAAAAAAACCCTGACAACTTCTGTCAGGTGGTGTTTGTTGAAATTAAAGTGAATCTTCAAGTAAAGGAGTTTCCCAGACCTTAGGCCTTGGCCCTTATATGAGATTTAGAGTGCTTTGCTTTAGTTTCGAGTAGGAGAGACAATAAAACATGTCTGATCTTGGTCAAAAACATTTATTCCTGATCTGAAAATTGCACAGTGGAAGAAATGGCCTAGTAAAAAGCAATCTGCCCTATAGTGTAGCTAAGGGAGTAGAAGGGGCATCTTCCATTTGAAAGGTTTAAGAACCTTCTAGCTTTATTTTGGAATAATCCATAATTACCATTGGAAAAGAAGAAGTCTGCTCTAAAGTACTAGCTGTTACTAGAGGAATTTTATTAGTTTTTCAGTTGTGCTGTGTATTGTGTAGATTTTGTACAGTTTCTTCAGACTTCATGAAATAGAAGTTTCTGTGGCAACAAAATAAAACGAAAACCTTCATTGCCAAAGGATAATATTTGCTTGTTAGAGTTAGCTTCTTAAACTACGAAGAAGTTCTGTTACTTAAAGCCTGCACAATAAAGTCCAGATTCTTTATAAAACCCCTTTGGGTTTTGACTCTGTGTCTCATTTTACCATTTTCTTCCAGAACCTCTCTTTTGTAGTTTGCAAACTTTTTAGTAAGTAAACCTCTTTTCAAATAGTCGATTTCAACTGCACATTTCTAAATCGACATCTAAAATTTTTCATCCTAAAATAGTTGGGGAAGGATGTAATTTCCAGCTTACTTAAACATTAATATATTATTTAAAAACTCCTCTCCTTAAATATACTTGAGAGAATCTAAACATAGCAACTTGATAGCTACTGTTATTTTTGAACCAATTCTTGAATGCTTGAACATATTTTCATTGCATATTCTATAAGGTGTATTATCCTAGGCATCTTATATTATCACCCTTTTTTTTCAATGAAAATGTGAATGTGAAGTCATATTTTTTAATGTTAATTTATTTTGAGAAAGAGAGTAAGCATGTGAGCACGTGCACAGAGGAGTGGCAGAGAGAATCCCAAGCAGACTCTGCTGTCTGCGTAGAGCCCGATGCAGGGTTCAATCCCATAAATCCCATAAACCGTGGGATGATGACCTGAGCCGAAACCAAGAGTCAGATGCTTATCCTCCAGCAAACCCAGGCACCCCGGGAAGTGAAATGTTGAAATATTTTCAGACTTCTAGAATTTTCTGGAATAGCTGAAAAAATTCCCATATATCCTTCACCCAGATTCCTCATGTTAACATTTTACAGTTTTTTTTTTAATCATTCTCTATATACATACATGTGTTGTATTTTCAAATTTTGCCAGTTGATCTGCAGATCTTAGACTTCACCAGTTGACCTATTAATGTCCTCTTAAAATTTGAGATTTCAAGAGTATTTGAGATAGTCCAGTATTCAGTTGATCAAGTATAAATCTTTTGCAAACTTTGATACTAATTGGACCTAAATATAACATTTAATTGGAAACGTGTCTTTTGTTGGGTTGGTTGAGACTTAAAAAAAAAAAAAGAGTACAGTGCTTTAGCATTAAACGTGTTTCGTTTTTTTTTTTTTGAGATACAGTTGATTGTAACATGCAACATTGTCTAAGTTTAAGGTATACAACTGTTCATTGCAGTATAATTACTGTAGTGGTGTTAGCTAACACATTTATTAGTTTTTCATTTCTGGAGCCATAAGCACTGAGAATTCTTGGTCATATAATAAAAGGAGACTAGAAGGGAGATTTGTCACAGCAGTTTCATAGCAACCTTGAGATATATGCCAGAGGTCATAGGGAGATTGTCCTCAAAATAAGTTTTAATGATTTATTAGCCCACAACTTCACTGGGGCTTTGTTGAAAGAAGTAAATTGGAAACCACCAGACTTGGAGAAAGGTTTGCTGTCCAGCCAGTAGAAAAGTTTGTTTGCCTCAGAGACTTTCTTTTTTTTTTAAATACACCTAGGGCACATATCTTAATATGCTAAGAGGGATCTGTGAGGTTTTCTTTTCTTACATCAAGTGGAAGGACCATAGTAGAAAAAGAGGCTTGAATGCTGGTTCATCTTCAGGAAGATCAGATTTAAAAAAGAGAATAGGGGCACCTGGGCAGCTCAGTCAGTCAAGCATCCGACTTGGGCTCAAGTCATGATCTCTCTGTTGGTGGGTTCAAGCCCCACTTTGGGCTCGGAACTGATAGCTCGGAGCCTGGAGCCTGCAGCCTGCTTCAGATTCTGTGTCTCCCTCTCTCTCTGCCCCTCCCCTGTTCATGCTGTGTCTCTCTCTTTCTCTCAAAAATGAATAAACACTAAAAAATTGAAGAAAAGAGGATCAAAAGAATTTGAGAATTTAGAAATCCATTTTCTCAAAATCATTCGTGGCTTGATACTTTTTAGGAAGTATTAAGGTGACTAATCTAAAGCTTATGCCCTGTGCTAGCTATTTCTACCTACTTGCATCAGCGAATGTGCTAATAAGCATTTTCTTGGCGTCATGACTTACTGATGGTGTCTCTTTTATCTGAACATGTTTCCTTGTCCTCCCAAATCTCCTAGACTGAGAGCTTTCAGGGCTCAGTAGTGTGTCACTTCTTTGAATAAGTTAGAGCCTCTCCTACCTCCCTAGTTGTTGGGCTCTCTTATCTCTTTGTTGTAGCTCATACCAAGCACTTCTAACCCTGTAAGTCGTTCATGTGTCTGTCTTTTCCATTAGGCTATGAGGTACATAGTGACAGCCCCCATCTTGGCTAACACCTGTGCTCTACCTGGCACATGGCAGGTCTGTCCTGGTGAATGAGCAAATGCCTTCAGGAGTAGCGTATTCTGTCTGAGGTTTTATTTTTATCTTTATTTTTTTAATGTTTGCTTTTGAGAGAGAGCCAGAGTGTGAGCGGGGGAGGGGCAGAGAGAGCGAGATCATTACCTGAGCCTAAATCGGATGCTTAACTGAGCCACTCAGGCTTTTTTTTGGGGGGGGGGGTATAAAATCTAGGTAAGCTTAAAATTCTGGAAACAAACATTAAAAATTGTAAGTATTTAGGGAATTATCACTCCATAGAAAGTGTGTTTTGCCACACTGTTGTGAAAAAATGTTACATGGAATCTGGTGTAAGATGCCCTGAAAGTTTATTTTAGAAAAATAGCATAGAATAATTAATACTCTGAGATGATCCTTAAGGGGACACATGTTTCTAACCTGCTCCTGTACATCTACGTTTTTCATCTTAATTTTGTTTTTAAGGGATGGCATACATGTAGCAGTGAAAATTGTAAAAAATGTAGGTCGATACCGTGAAGCAGCTCGGTCAGAAATCCAAGTATTGGAGCATTTAAATAGCACTGATCCCAATAGTGTCTTGTAAGTATAAACTTGAATTGTGATCCATCGTCTTGCCTAGAGTAGTCAGAATTCTGTGAACTGACTTGTTTTTATTTGATCTGTTTTAGCCGATGCGTCCAAATGCTAGAATGGTTTGATCATCATGGTCATGTTTGTATTGTGTTTGAACTGCTGGGACTTAGTACCTATGATTTCATTAAAGAAAATAGCTTTCTGCCATTTCAAATTGACCACATCAGGCAGATGGCATATCAGATCTGCCAGTCAATAAATTGTAAGTATACCTGATAAATTTTTAAACACCAGAAAATTTAAAAAGTTTTTATTATACAAGCAAGCAACATGTCAAAACATTGTCACTAACGGTACACGTTACAGGTAAAGATGAAACCCCCATATCCACTATTGGTCTCTTTGTCCCCCCAATACAGATGAAATATGTAGGTGAAACTAATAATTTCTTTTTGTTCTCTTGTAGTTTTGCATCATAATAAATTAACCCATACAGATCTGAAGCCTGAAAATATTTTATTTGTGAAGTCTGACTATGTAGTCAAATATAATTCTAAAATGGTAAGTTAAAGACTTGTTTTAATTTTGGTGGTGGTTTTTAATTAGTTTAGCTTAGTGACCCTTGGATGAGTAATTTTGACTTCTAAGACTGGTTATATCCTGATGTTTAACCTAAAAGGATCATCCTTCTTTACCTTTCTCCTGGAGTTACGTCGAATATCAAAAAATCAAAAAGATTATTCATATGCAAGCCTTTCAAAGTATGTAAAGTTTATGTCTTTACTGATCTTCATGTTGACTCCGCTCCATTTCTCTAGAAACGTGACGAACGCACACTGAAAAACACAGATATCAAAGTTGTTGACTTTGGAAGTGCAACATACGATGATGAGCATCATAGTACTTTGGTATCTACGCGGCATTACAGAGCTCCAGAGGTCATTTTAGGTCAGTAGACCCCACCCTTCCTGAAGCTGTAATTAAAGACGAGATTTTTTTTCTCCATGCGTTTTATTTAGGGGACAAGTGTGATTATCTTAGCAGTACAGAAAATATTACCTGTCTTAATAAAAATTGGACATCACTATAAATATTCTTCCTGAGTGGGAAAAAGGTGATACCATTTGTAAAGATACTCCAGGTGGTTATTTTTTAAACATGCTAATCTTACAGGATATAAAAGGGCAAGTTCTATTGGCTAAGTACATCACAGCATTGCGATTTCGAAGTGACGTGGGTACCTATCTTGTCACAAAAACATGGTGCTATAGAAATGCTAAAGGTGTGGTTGGTGGACATCTGAGTCCAGGGTCAGGCGGAGGTCAAGAAGAAAGAGGGGCTAGTCTAAGGGGAACTTCTTTGATGATCATTGATATGAGAAAGGTTAAAGAAGATGACTCAAGGTACAGAGTTTGGAAATAAGAGGGAACTCAGTAAGGGAGTGTGTGTCTTTTTCTCAAAATGTCAAGACTAGATCTTGTTTATAGAGTGGAGAAGAGAAGGTTGGGGGCTCGGAGACAGTGGGAGAAGTTCAGATCAGGGCCTCTTGGGGGAGATAGTTACATGGAATAAGCTTATTAGCCAAAAGTAAGGTCCGACTAAGGTTGGCTAGTAAACATTTTAGAGAATTAGTTTCTAATTTTCACCTTTTTATGTGCCAGTCGGAGTTGGTAGTTTGGAATAAGGGTAGGAAAACACACTAACAGTTTTTACCTAGCGTGGAGGACTGGTAAAAGCGTAAGGGAATGGAAGATTAGGCAGTGCTTGTCAGTAGAACTTCCCATGTGATGGAAACCTTCTGTATCTGCAGTGTCTAGTGTGGTAGCCATTAGCCACATGTGGACTTCTGTGTACTTGGAGTGTGGCCAGTGTGACTGAAGAACTGAATTCTAAATTTTATGAGAATTTCAAATGTTAGCTATAAAACAGTCTCTTGTGGCCAGTGGCTGCCATGTTGGACAGCACAGGTTTTGAGCTTGTCTTTGAAATGAATGTGCTCATAGCATTTCTGCTTAGTATGGTCTGAAAGGAGCTGTTGCGTTTCAGTAGTTAAGGAAAGGAGTGTGGGAAGAGTTTGTGAGGAGAGAGGCATTTTCAAGGTTTAAAAAGACATAACTTTGTGTGTTGTCAGTTTGATTCCCCCACATTTTAACATGGAGCACAACAGAAAATAATTGGCACATAAAATAGTCATGCATCTTACTGGCCTCCTAGATTGGATAAAATATAGTACTTTCTTAGTAATGACAATCATACAGTTCCAGGTGTGGCTCGGCTTGATAGATCGATCATATAAATCCAAAATTGAGGTTATTGGCCTTGAGGAGAAGAGATTAGGAGATTAGGAAGGGTCCTTTGTGATTTTGTAGACTGTTAATCCTGAGGATTAAGGCAGAATTTAGGTTGGAGAGGAAGAGGTAGTCATGCAGTTGGTCTCATGTCTTGGGAATTGGTAGTAAAGACATGAAGTTGGGAGAGGTTGGTAGACGTGAACGGTGGGGAATTGCGAAGGGTACGAGGACTGATGTCTCAGAGAATGGGATGATTTAGAATGGTGTGTGGCAGAAGGTTACAGTCTCCTGGGACGAAGCTGGATAGGTGGCTGGAGAAGATAGATGTTCATTTTAGGTCCAAGATCTGTCAATTACAGATTTTTTTTGTGTGTCACTGTAGGTAGACTCCTGCTCAGTTACCCATTTGTTCAAATGATAGGCACTGTGAGGGTTAGCTAAAATGACAGAATAAAAAAAAAAGTGAATAAATGATCAAATCATAGTCAGTGTTTTTGAACATTTTGTTTATTCCTTTTTCTGTAAATTGAGTGATGTTACTGAAAGTAATTAAAATATCTTTTAAAGTAGGTTTTATTGGGGCACTTGGGTGGGTGGCTCAGTCGATTGAGCATCCCAACTCTTGATTTCAGCTCAGGTCATGATCTCACGGTTCATGGGCTCTAGCCCCGAGTCAGGCTTCATGCTGACAGCACAGAAGCTGCTTGGGATTCTCTCTCCCCTTCTCTTTGCCCTGCACGCGCATGTGCATGTGCGTCTCTGTCTCTCAAAATAAACAAACTTAAAAAATGACAAAGTAAGTTTTATTTATACATTGTTATTTTACTAAATGTTTGATCTTTAAAATATTAAAATACCTGTATGATTTATTCTTCTCCTTTCCAATTAAGACTTAAGACTAGGTATTTTATTCTTTCCTGAATAGTATTGCTGTTGAGAGTTGTGAAGGAGAAAGTATGTATAATCATGCACAGCCAGCCTTGAAAAGTACATCTATAAGAAGATCCCTCTCTGTGAACTCTAAAGAGCTCTATAGTTTTGCTTATAATGAAACTGCTTATAATGCCCATTTATAATCCTTATATAGTTATCTAAAACCATAGTTTTTTGTTTTTTGGAGAGAGCTCGAGCAGGAGAGGGGCAGAGAGAGAGAACCTTAAGCAGGCTCCATGCCCAGCACGGAGCCCAAGGGAAGGGCTTGAACTCATGACCATGCGATCATGACCCTTTTCTTTAAGTTTGTTTATTTTTGAGAGAGCGCACATAAGCACATGAGTAGGGGAGTAGCTGAGAAAGAGGGAGATAGAATCCCAAGCAGACTCCATGGTGTCAGCGCAGAGCCCAGTGTGGGGCTTGATCTTATGCACCAAACCTTGGGATCATAACCTAGCCCAAACCAGAAGTTAACACTTAACCCAATGAGCCACCCAGACCCCCCACCCCCATGTATATATATATTTTAATACAAGAAGTAAACTCAGGCCTTAAGCTGATAAATTAAGAAGTGGTTAGTAATTACATTCTGAGGTTAACTGTCAACCTGTATTTGCTATAATAAAATGTAAAATTTCCTAGAACAACCATGAACTGGGGGTAACAATGCTCTCCATTGTATACAGTTCAGAGAATGTGGAGTATTTGCACAAATTGGTTGTTATACTTGGAAAATATTTGCTAATCCCTCTTTTACATAAAATGTCCCCACCCCAGATTAAAACACTAATTTGATGTAAAGATAAGGAGAATTGTGAGAGCATATTGAATAACATTTTATGTAAAATTAAAATGTAAACCCTGAGTTTACCATCTTATTTATGTAAAGGGAGCACCCATGTAGGGAAGGGATGTGGTATATTGGCAGTGAAAAATTATTGTATATAAAAGTGTTTTTGTTTTTACAGCTTTAGGTTGGTCTCAACCTTGTGATGTTTGGAGCATAGGCTGCATTCTTATTGAATATTACCTTGGTTTCACAGTCTTCCAGGTATGTAGTAGGTGCCGTTTCATAATTAATTTTTAATGTTAAGAGCATGTTAAAATGTTGGCCTCCATTTTGAAAAGTTGCTGTAGTGTAAAGATTAAAACTTCTGTAAAATGGGACGGCTGGATGGCTCAGTTTGTTGAGCGCCTGACTCTTGATTTCAGCTCACGTCATGATCCCAGGATCGTGGGATTGAGCCCCATGTCGGGCTCTGCTCTGAGTGTGGAGCCTGCTTGGGATTCTCCCTCTCTTTCTCTTTCTATCTGATCCCCTCCCCCACTCATGTGTGCACGCTCTCTCTCTCCCTCTAAAATAAAAAAAAAAAAGCCTTATATTTACAGAATGGTCATCTTTCTCTAAAACCATAGTTGGATGAAATGCTACTCTTGGTGAGTGGTCATAATTCTGTTTTACATGTGATGAGAATTTTTATCACATGGTTTATATTGTCTTGTGTTCTCATTTTTTTATTGAGCCCTTGCATAAATTTATATTAGTGATGCTGGGGCCAATTATAATTCAGTTCTGGTTATGTTGACTATCAACACAGCCATGAACAAGTCACTCCTTTTTATAAAATAATTCAGGAACAATAAGTTGTATTTTGCTCTGTGACACTCTAGGCACATTTTAAGGCACTAAGTGTATAAAGATGAAAAGACAACATCTCTTTCCTCCAGGAAGTCATGCAAAAGATAGATGTGGGAAAGCTTACAGTGTAATGTGGTATTTGCTATCATGGAACAGTGTAGAAAGTGTAGTGGGAACCCAGGAAAGATGGATGGTTAGATTTCCTCAGAGCAGGTGTCAGTGAGGAGGTATGGAATTTAAGCCAATGCCAGAAGGAAGATTAGAGGTTTGTCAGAAAACTGGAGAGAGTGGTGGCCAGCTCAGGAAGAAGATGGTGTACCCATAAGTGTGTAGAGGCACGAAAGAGCATTCTCTAGTCGGGAACAGTAGATAGTGCTGTCAGACCGTCTTGCATAAATGGGGAAATGAGGTGAGTAGGCAGGGACTGACGCATCATGGACTTGTTTGGGTAGAAAGGTGTTTATATCCTGGAAATTCGTGGTTTCCAGAATGTGGACTAATCCAAAGTGAAAATGATTTTGTAAGTTTGTCATTCTGGCCTTCACGTAGAGATGATCCCTCCAGCTTTTTTGTTGTTTTGCGTACTGAAATGTCCCTTTTATGGAATGATGGTAATCGTTGTTGGTAGTTGGTTTTTTAATATTGAAGTCCTTATTTGGCAAAACAAAAAATAGGAAACATTTAAATCTCTGCTTTTTTCCCTTATAATGCTCCTTAACAACTGACATCTTACAGTCTTGGAAGATCTAAGTTGTGCAACCATTGATGAACTTTAAGTAGAGTTGTAAATGTGATCAAATTGTTGTGATTTGTTGTGGGGGTCAGGGAGTGCAGATTTGGTGGATTCTGGCTCCTGCTGTTGAGGTTGATTTGAAGTTGAGGGCGATGCAGGGTGGAGAGGAAGCTATGATGAGTAAGAATCACTGAGATGGCGGCTATTGTAGAATGTGTGTTCACTGCCTGTGGGGCCCATCACCAGACTTCTCCTGTTTCTAATCCATAGAGATCCCGTTAAAAGTACTCTGAGTTCAGAGACAAGTTTGATACCTAGACTACTCAGTTCTTGAAGGTGGTGTCTGGTCTTTTAAGCAGAGGCTCAAGAAAAAGTTGAGCAGAGTGCATGATTTCTTCAATCTGACACTCAAAATTGTTGTTTCACGTGATCTGTGATTGTAAATCACTCTGAGGTCTTAAGTGCAGATTTTTAACATTGGTTTGAGATAAGTTTCTGTGTTGAATTCCACCCTTCAAAACATTCTTCACCTAAGGAACTTCTTAAAAATGTGGAGCTAGCTCTTTGCTGCATCTACTGCGGGAATGAAGACCATTCTCGGCAGACGATCGGCATTCAAGAAAATGTCGACATCACTCTGAAGGGATGCACTGTTACTGTGAACAGCCCCAGAGGAACCCTGCGAAGGGACTTGAGTCATCTCAAGTGTGCTCCGTCTCCTGGGAAAGAGGAAGAGGAGGCCCTAGGTTGACAAATAATGGAGAAAGAGTGCGAGCAGTAGCCAGTTCTTTTCTGTCCGTACAGAACATGCTCAAGGGCGTCCGGCTGGCTTCCATTAGAAGATGAGGTCTGTGTAGGCTCATTTTCCCATCATCGTCGTTACTGAGCAGAATGGTTTTTCTTGTTGAAATCCAAAATTTCTTGGGTGAAAAATACATCTGCAGGGTTCAGATGAGGCCAGGTGTTGCTTATTCAATATCTCTCAAGCCCAGAAAGATGAGTTCTTGAAGGAAATGACATTGAACTTCAGCAAGCCACAACAGTTAAAAACAAGGGTATCAGAAAAGTTTGGGGTCGTGTCTGTGTTTCTGAGAAAGGAACTGTGCAGCAGGCCTATGAATGAGATCTGATTGTCCAGCTACAGAACAGCAAGGTGCTGCAGGCCCTCCCAGACAGACTGCTTTGTGGTCTGTATTTTATTTATGTATTTGGAGATAGAGAGCATGAGTAGGGTAGGAGCAGAGAGAGAGAGAGGGAACTCCAAGCTGCACTGCACTGACAGTGTAGAGCCCAACGCAGGGCTCGAACTCACGAACTGTGAGACTGTGACGTGAGCCGAAGTTGGACGCCTAACCGACGGAACCACCTTGGCACCCCTTATTTGTGATATTTTAAAGATGGAATAAAAGCTGTACTGGTTTGGAAAATAAAAAAAAATAAAAGTGTGGAGCTAGTATTCCTTACTCCTGTCATGAATTAGGGACTTAGTTTTGGAAGCAATGTGCTAGGAACAGTAGTTTGATAGACTTAAAAGTCTCTGCTCTTCAGACTGAGGAGTTGGCAGATGATACTCTGCCTGATGTCTGCTTTTAAACAAAAAAGAGTATGTGACAGAGACCATTTATAACCAGCCAGGCCTAAAATACTTCCCATTTGGACCTTTACAAAAGTTTGCCAGCCTCTGATCTAGGAGCACACTGTTGCAGCTGTAAGCGTGCCAGTTTTCTCTCTTCCACTCGAGCCAGAGCGCTCTCTGTTGCTGTATGGTGGAAGAAGAGGAGTTTGACTTAGATTCATAGCTCACCTTTCCTCATTTATGAGCTGTATGACCTTGGGCTAGTGTCTCGACTCCTTGGAAACTCCTGTTCCCACATGCCGAGCTCAGGATTGTGGTGAGAACTATTACAACTGTATTTTTATTGCCCAGGAGTAGTAAATGTTATTAGCCTGTGGCTCTTCATTAGTAAATAGAAGTCAGTTTGGGGTCAGCAACTGATTGAATGAGGACACCGTTTTTCTGGTACTGTTCCCGAGGCATTCTTCAGTAAACAGTGCAAGAAATGAAAATAAATAAGGAAATTGTTCAGTTTCACATTAAATTGTCTATCTGCTTTCTGTACAGAACCTTACTGTTGGAATTCAGACTTCAGTTGTAAGGGTTTATACCAGCTGATACACCTCATTCAGCTTTGTTCCATGTCTGAAGTTAGAGTGTGATACAAACTGTGCCGCCGTCTAATCTGGTCCTTTTGTGCCGGCGCTGTTTTCTTGTATTTTCCTCGATTGTGCACATAGGGGAAGGGAAAGTGCTAAATTTCTTTCTCCTTTGTGTTTTAGACTCACGATAGTAAAGAGCACCTGGCAATGATGGAACGAATATTAGGACCCATACCAACACACATGATTCAGAAAACAAGGTATGCTCTAAGGTGAAAGCCCTCTTTTGAGTGCAGCCAGTGGCCTGTGTTGAGACTACAGAAAACCCAACTCTGTTATTACTGCTCGTTCCAGGACTTCAGATTTCGATTTCTTTTTCTCCATAAAGTTAGATTTTTAAAAAGTAATGCAGTATTTGCCTTGTCATCTACTACTAAACAAAGTGTCTTTTTATACTGGAGTTAAACTTTGCCAGAAATGTTTTCCTAACTTGCTGTAAACATAATACATAGAGTCGTACAAAGAGCTGGATTTTGGAGTGTTAGCAGTCTACATTTGTATTCCATACTATTGCTAGCTGGCTGTGTGTCTTTGCACAGAGTACTAGAGTGATGGGCAAACATAGCTTCACCCTATCCCAGCTCTGGTGAAATCCAAATTTATGGGAATGTATCCGTAAGCTGTCCCTGTGGCCTGTGTGGTGTTTATGAACCACATGGCGGGGGGGCGGCATGAGAACCTCAGAGGGTGCCAGATTAAGGAAGCTGTGTTACAAAGAAGGTCTGATCTGGTATGTCATTGCTGGAATTTTAAAAATTGCGTGTGTGTGTGTGTGTGTGTGCCGCCATCTGTTCTGGCGAGAGAGAGCAAACACGTGGCTCGTCATTTTCACTGACCCCAACTTCCTTTTCTTATAGAAAACGCAAGTACTTTCACCATAACCAGCTAGATTGGGATGAACATAGTTCTGCTGGTAGATACGTTAGGAGGCGCTGCAAACCATTAAAGGTAAAAGGAAAAGAGTATAAAGGTTTAAAAAAATGTTTTTAAAAACTATTTTTAAATCTGTTCCTTAAACAAAAATATTTTTTTCCCCAGGAATTTATGCTCTCTCATGACGAAGAACATGAGAAGCTATTTGACCTGGTACGAAGAATGTTAGAGTATGATCCAGTGAAGAGAATTACCTTGGATGAAGCCTTGCAGCATCCTTTCTTTGACTTATTAAAAAAGAAATGAAATGGAAATCAGTGGTCTTACTATATATTTCTCTAGAAGAGATTACTTAAGACTGTGTCAGTCAACTCTAAACATTCTAATATTTTTGTAAACATTAAATTATTTTGTACAGTTAAGTGTAAATACTGTATGTTTTGTATCGATAGCATAATTACCTTGTTAAGCAGGTATGGTCTTGATAATGAATGAACTATACAAGTTAAAGTTAATTTTTCTTTTTGAGATTAATTACCATTTTTAAAGACGTTTGGAATATTCTTTGTGTCCAGTGATAAATGTGATTGATCCTGTCTTTTGTACATGGAGGTCAACTCTTTGAAGTGATTTTTTTGAGTAAAAGGAAATCTTGACTACTTTATTCTTAATGAATATTCTTTATATACCTCAAATTCAGAACTTTTCTTAACTTTAAAGTTTTTTTCTGTAATTGTTGAACAGGTAATAAGTATTATTAACTCCTAATAGGCAGGTATTCAAAACCCATAGGAAATGTTTACTGTTGGAATTTCATTAAATTTTAAGAATTGTGTTCTGTCTCCTTGGGTGATGTCATGGTGGGAAGTAGCATTCTGGAAAGGCATCCCGTTTGTCGATCGTGACAGATTGTTTGATAAACACATACACACTTCATTTAAGATTAAAGTCTACCCGGAAAGTCACAAACTTAGGAATTCTGATGCCTGAGGATCAATTTTTAATACCATATCGTGAGGAGTCTTGAAATTGTCTAGCATCAGTTTTCGTATCAAGTGAAGTAAGTAACTTCACTCAGCCTATGAGAATTAAGGTTATTAAGCAATTGATATTTGTGTTACTCTTTACTGGAGCAAAAGAATGATTTGATTGGAAAACACTTGGGGAAGAAACCTCTGCAGAAATTTCCAGACCATAATTGGTTAGTTAACGTGATAGTTTTTGTTTGCCTATAGGTGTTTTTTCTTACTGTTAGCTGTTTTCACAGTAGAAAACTCACAGTAGGGGCACCTGGGTGGCTCACTTGGTTAAGGTTCCAACTTTGGCTCAGGCCATGAGGTCTGTGGGTTTGAGCTCTGCATCAGGGGCTCTGCTGTAGCAGAGCTAGCTTTGGATGCTCTGTACCCCCTTCTCTCCCTTTCCAGTGTGTGCACTTACACTTTAGCAGAGCTAGCTTTGGATGCTCTGTACCCCCTTCTCTCCCTTTCCAGTGTGTGCACTTACGCTTGCCCTAAAAATAAACATTAAAGAAGAGGAAGAAACTACCTAGTAAATGTTACTTAATTTAGTAAACAAGAACCGCCAGGTAGAAATACTTTTTGTTGCAGAATCCATAATTGATTATTCAGGTACAAGTTGGCTTTTTTGTCAAGTATTGCCATTTTATAAGTGCATTACGCTAAGATTTGAGTTGTCTGTATATTTTAAACAGAACAAATGGAATTTTCTCGTATGGCAAACCGCGAAACCAGGCTGGGTTCCCTACGTTATTCACAGGCAGCACTGGCCAATGTAACAAGGCTTATGTGCCTGAATTTGGCTAGAAATTTAAGAAAGCTGAAACTTTACCATAGAATCACTGCATAACTGACGCTTACGCCTCCGATGCAGTCCACATACAGTAAATGTGCCCTCATGATGGTTGAACTATAGCGTATGCGACAAGGGTTTTCTTTCTCCCAAGCTTGTATTTAAATTCCAGTTAACATACAGTGTAATAATAGTTTCAGGTATAGAATTTTGACTCAATACTGAACAGTACGTAGTGCTCAACACAAGTGCAGTCCTTAGGGGCACCTGGGTGGCTCAGTCGGGTAAGCGTCCAGCTTGGGCTCAGGTTGTCCTCTCTCAGTTCATAAGTTCGAGTGTGGGGCTCGGTGCTGACAGCTCAGGGCCTGGAGCCTGCTTTGGATTCTGGGTCTCCCTCTCGCTCCTCCCCTACATCAGGATACATGTGTCCCTTCAAATCAGTATATTTGTATCTTTTGGGTAAATACCTAATAGTGTAATTGCTAGATTCGGGGGTAGTTCTATTTTTAACTTTTTGAGGCACCTCCATCCTGTCCTCCAGGGTGGCTGCACCGGCTTGCATTCCCACCAGCAGTGTCAGAGGACTCCTTTCTCATCCTGATCAGCACCTGTTGTTTGCTGAGTTACTTTCAGCCATTCTGAGAGGTGTGAGGTTCGATTTGTATTTCCCTGATGTTGAGTGACGTTGAGCATCTCTTCATGTGTGACGGGGTTTTTTAAAGGAGTGTTTGATGTAAAAGGTTTTCCCCGACCCTAGATGTTGGCTATGGAGATTAAGGTGTCTGCCAACCTTGATTTTCCCCTCCATTTCCATTCTACCAGTGCTGCCGTTTTACCTAAACCTCTGGCCTCTTCCCTATACGTGCTTCAAATTCCCAAATTAACGTTTACTTTCTCCATCAGAAATTGACTCAGAGTAGCTGAACTTAAGATGTAGGAAGGAAAAAATAACCATGCTATTTTTAAGAAGTTAGTGATTGCTCACTCACATTCTCAAGAGAGCTCTCAATATGCTCATTTACACTCTTCAGAAAGTGCTAATTCCTAGGTAGAATTTCTAGAAATTTGTAAATTAAAGTGAGATTTCACTAAAGAGAAGAAATCTTTTAGTCGTTCCAGTGGTACCTCTGGGATCCTTATGTATCTATTACCAACCTTCCCTTCTGTGAGCTCTGAGGTTCCTAGGACTTTTAGCCTGTGCTTCTGAGCTCATTTCCTTTTAAGTTTATTTTGAAAGAGAGCTCGCACGAGTGAGGGAGGGGCAGAGAGAGGGACCGAGAATCCCAAGCAGGGGTCCATACTGTCAGCCCAGAGCCTGCCACAGGGCTTGAACTCCTGAACTGTGAGATCATGACCTGAGCCGAAATCAAGAGTCGGATGCCCAACTGCCTGAACCACCCTGGCGCCCCAGGCTTTTATTTTTCCCCCTCTCATGGTGGTTTTTGTTTGTTTTCTATCCCACATATAAGGGAGATCATACAGTATTTGTTTTTCTCTATCTGGCTGCTTAACAATGCCTCAAGGTCAGGCCGTGTTTTGTTTGCCATTGCAAACAAAATGACAGGATTTAATTCTTTTTCAATGGCCGAGAAAGCATGTGATCTTGTATATTGTGTTTTCTTTATCTACTTAGGTTGTTTTCGTGTCTTGGCTGTTGTAAATAATGCAGTGAACATGGGGGTGCATGTATCTTTTCATTTAGCGTTTTCTTTTTCTTTGGATAAATAACTCAGAAGTGAATTGCTGGATCGTATGGTAGTTGTATTTTGATTATTTGAGGAGCCTCCATACTGTGGTCCGTAGTGGCTGCACCGACTTCTCACCACAGTGCGCAAGTGTTCCCTTTTCTCTACTTCTTCGCTAACGCTTCTTGGGGAAGACGTACAAGCTCGTTTGGTTGATTAATTGGTGGTGTTTCAGGTCCTGTGCCCGTTTTTAAATCAGAGCGTGACACCTCTCCACCGTGTCCTTTTAGTGGTAAGAGTTCTTCATATGTTGGATATTAACCCTCATCCGCTATATGGTTTGCAAATATTTTCTCCCATTCTATAGGTTGCCTTTCCATTTTGTTGATGGTTTCCTCTCCTGTCCCACTTGTTTATTGGTTTTGTTGCCAAAAAAAAAAACAAAAAAAAATCACTGCCAAGACTAATTGTCAAGGACCACCTGTGTTTACTTCTGGGCGTTTTATGGGTTCAGTTCTTATATTCAAGTCTAGGCCATTTTGAAAACTTGGTTTTTATGAGGCATTTTGAAAAGTGCAGCCAAATACGTTATTTGCAGCATTTTCTGCTTATTTCTCAGGCCTTCTTATTCATTCATCCAGGAAGTCATCAAAATATTCAGGGTAGATGAACTCAATTGACGGCAAATTACCCTATGCGGTTTTACAGTTTGTGAAATTGAAAACTAAGGGCGCCTGAGTGGCTCAGTCGGTTGAGTGTCCGACTCGATTTCGGCTCAGGTCAGGATCCGAGGTCCTGAGGACCTCAGGATCGGCTCAGGTCAGGTCACTGATTCCCACATTGGGCTCCCCACTCAGCGTGGAGCCTGCTTGGGATTCTCTCTCTCCCTCCCTCTCTGCCCCTCTCCTCGACTCACATGTGCACACATACTCTCTCTCTAAAACAATTTTTTTTTAATTAAAACTATTCCTCTGAGTAATCTTGAAGAGCTAGATGCTAAACAAATTGGAAGTGATTTAGCCAAGTCTGCTTTAAATGTTTTAATTAAAAAAAAAAAAAGCGGCTTATGTTTTAAGCAGGTAGGCACACCCCAGTATTTAAGGCTTACTTGACATGAATGAGTGCATGAAGACCCACTGTGTCCGTTAGGGGGACTGAGTTTTTTACATCCTTTCCATTCGAAGTTTGTGATTCCCACAAAACTTGGTGCAAGTAAAATGTTTTATTTTATTTATTGTTTTAATGTTTATTTTATTTTTGAGAACGAGAGAGACAGCATGAGTGGGGGTGGGGCAGAGAGAGAGGGAGACACAGAATCCGAAGCAGGCTCCAGGCTCTGAGCCGTCAGCACAGAGCCCGACTCGGGGCTCGAACTCACAGACCGTGAGATCGTGACCTGAGCCAAAGTCAGACGCTCAACCGACTGAGCCACCCGGGTGCCCCACAAATAAAATATTTTAAATGTAAACGTCCAGTGCTGCTTAACAAGCTGCATTTTCTTTTTTTTCTTTTTTTTTTAAATTTTTTAAATGTTTATTTATTTTAGAGAGAGAGCACAAGAAGGGGAGGGTCAGAGAGACAGGGAGACACAGGATCTGAAGCAGGCTCCAGGCTCCGAACTGACAGCACAGAGCCAGATCCGGGACTGGAACTCATGAATGGGGGAGACCATGACCTGAGCCCCTTCATATTGTGTTTAAATACAAATGCCAGATACCGTATCATTTCACCCGTAACATTCTGGATACCTTTTAACAGATGAGTTTTTAAAATTAGAATGCCATTATTATACCTAACCAAATAATTCCTTAACTGATATTGAGTCTATAGTTAAAGTTTGTCTTAAAAAATGTCAGTTTATAGTTGATTTGGTTTGAATCAGGACCCAATCAGGGTCCACACATTACTAATATGTCTCAGGTCTCTCAGAATCATAATATATATCTTTTGCCCCCCACATTCTGTTTCTTTCTTTGCTAATGAAACTGGGTCATTTGTCTTAACAGAATTTCAGTATTCACCATTGGTGTCCGTTTCTCCAGTCCTCACTGATCCTGGAAACTGGTGGTTGATAAAGGGAAATTTTTAAAATACAATTCCTTCTAGCAAACACGGAAGGGATGTTAGAAAAAGGCACTATGTTGTAACTCTTAATGAAATAATGGATCCAGGGGCGCCTGCGTGGCTCAGTTGGTTAAGCGTCCGACTTCAGCTCAGGTCATGATCTCATGGTTTGTGGGTTCAAGCCCCGTTGTCAGGCTCTGTGCTGACAGCTCAGCTCAGAGCCTGGAGCCTGCTTCAGATTCTGTGTCTCTCTCTCTCTCCACCCCTCCCCTGCTCTGTCTCTCTCTCTCAGGAAATGAAGAAACATGAAAAAAATATATATAAATGAGAATTACTTTTGTTTAAACTTTAAAAATCCTATGCTTTTAAAGGCTGCTGGATTTACTCTTAATTAAAGACAACATGGGCAGGTATCATTTTGAATGAATGAGAAGAACAGGCCTAAAGGACATTCAGAGTATGCCATCAATAGAGGGATTTAATTTTAAAAGGTCTTACTATTTTTTTAATATTTTTATCTTAAAACATTTAAAAAAAATTTTTTTAATTTTATTTTGAGAGAGACAGAGCATGAGTAGGGGAAGGGCAATGAGAGAGAGGGAGACACAGAATCTGAAGCAGGCTCCAGGCTCTAAGCTGTCAGCACAGAGCCCGACAGGGGGCTTGAGCTCAAGAACTGTGAGATCATGACCTGAGCCCAAGTCGGACGCCTAACCAACCGAGCCACCCAGGCGCCCTATCTCTTTTTACATTTTTAAAAGGACTTTAGAAACATTTGCATTATTTTATGCATCTCCCAATTGCCAATATTAGAATAATTTCGCAGCTATGGCAATGCTTGCCTGCAAAGTCAAACTGGATTCACACCCGGGGATTACCTATTACAGGTGGGTAAGTTACACACGTTTACATAAAGTGCTAGTGAAAGGTAGCTATTATTTCCACAATGTCTTGTTTTATTGCCTATATTCTTGATTTATACAATACTCTACAGTCTATACGTTATATTCCTACAGTTTTGGTTTTAGTGGAATAAGAACCATATGAAATCACAGAAATACATATTGTATTTTATTGTTACTATTTTATTTTAGAGTCAGAGAGAGAGAGAGAGAGAGAGAGAGAGAGAGAATCTCAAGCAGGCTCCATGCTCAGCATGGAGCCCACTGTGGGGCTCGATCCCACGATCCTGGGATCATGACCTGAGCCGAAATCAAGAATCCGAGGCTCTTCCAACTGAGCCACTGAGGTGCCCCCCATGCCTGGTAATTTTACCTCCTCGTTTTCCCTCGTTGGATACTGGATATTTTTATTTTCTTATCTAATTGAGCTTTGTTAAGAGACATGATTAAGTGGCTTGAAATCGGCTTGCTCTTTTCAGGTTTGAGGCTCAAGCTTCGTTAGGCAGGAGCAGAGCAGCGTCTGGTGTAGACCCGGCTCTTCCCGCTCCCCAGGCAAAATCTCTTACTCTCCCCAGTGCCCTGGGAATTACCGGGTTTTCCATGCCTCCATGCCGGGTGGTGGAGGAAGCACCACCGCAGTCCACCACGGTCTAGAAGAAGGTGACGTATCGTCAGAAGGTCAAGAGTAGCCTAACGCCGTGGCTGTGTCACCAACCCCTGTGCCACCCACCTCCCTTCATCTCGTCTCGTAGGCATTGTATCATCCCCCATCGCCACGAAAAGGAAGGTGAGCACAGTGTGATAGATTTCGAGAGAGGCCACAGGGACGTAACTTTTGTTACAGTATATTGTTAAGATCTATTTTTTAGGGGCGCCTGGGTGGCTCAGTCGGTTAAGCGGCTGGCTTCGGCTCAGGTCATGATCTCACGGTTCGTGGGTTCGAGCCCTGCGTCGGGCTCTGTGCTGACAGCTCGGAGCCTGGAGCCTGCTTCGGATTCTGTGTCTCCCTCTCTCTCTCTCTCACTTGCACATGTGCATTCTCTCTCTCCCTCTCTCAAAAATAAATAAACATTAAAAAAAACTTAAAAAAAAAAAGATCTATTTTTTATTATTGTTGTGAATCTCTTGCCGCGCCTAATTTATGAATTAAACTTTATCACAGGAATGTATACATAGGAAAAAAACCACATAGGATCTATAGGGTTAGGTGTGATCTGGAGTTTCAGGCATCCCCTGCGGAGGTCTTGGCGTATATCCCCCGTGGATAAAGGGGAGCCACTCCATCACCTGCACCTTTGAAAGGCAGTTCCAGGTGAGCCTGGCTCCTTCCAGCTGGGGCAGGAGGTAATAGGACCAGTGGGTTCCAAGGTCATGGGCTCGCCCCCACTGTAAAGCGGGCCCCCTGCTCCCGTAGGAGGTCCCGTACCTATGGATTGGGCGGTCTGTGAGGTTGGCGGTGCCAGCTGAGGCTCTGCAGACAGGAAAGACAGGCCCGTCCCTGGAGTAGCTGGCTGTCCCCATGAGGGACAAACGGCTTGCCCCTCCGGGCTGGAAGGAATCCAAGCTAGGGTTCCTGTCGCCGCCATGTTAGCCATTCAGATGCAGCAGTAGCTGTATTGAGCGTGTCTCAATACACGCTATACGCAGGCTAAGTAATTTGGTGTCTTCCCCCCCCCATACACAGCTGCCCTCCATCTCTCTGACTCTCTGCTCTCAGCAGGCTGATCTCTTGCACCGTCGGGGCTCCCTGCCCCGTGGGTTTGGTCAGGGGGAGGCAGGAGGCCCAGCAGAGCAGAGAGCAGGAGGCGAGAAGAACTATCCCCTCAGCTCCCACCTTCCAACTTATGGTTTTGCAGAGGTGAGGTCCCTTGACCGAAGGTCACAGCTCCTCTTAGGCAGACCTTTTTTTGTTTGTTTTTTACTTATTTTGGGAGAGAGAGAGAGAGAGAGAGGGAGAGAAGGAGCAGAGGAGAGGTGGAGAGAGAGGGAGAGA
Source organism: Paguma larvata (assembly GCA_030068075.1). Taxonomy (NCBI): domain Eukaryota; kingdom Metazoa; phylum Chordata; class Mammalia; order Carnivora; family Viverridae; genus Paguma; species Paguma larvata. The sequence continues at coordinate 389,839 of JAINVK010000389.1, forward strand.
GAGAAGGCCAAGCAGGCTCTGTGGGATCAGCGTGGAGCCTGACTCGGGGCTCGAACTCACGAACCAAGACCATGACCTGAGCCGAAAGCAAGAATTGGATGCTTAACCAGCTAAGCCACCCAGGCGCCCCTGAAGCCGACCTGTGAAGCACCAAGCACTCCCAGGGTTCCAAAACAGCTCCTTTTCTTCACCCCTGCAGCTAGAAATAGAACAGCTCCCCACTGTTGAGGGCCCAGGGTGGTGTTGAGGGCTCCAGTATCCCCAGTTGGCTTCCCTTAAACCGTCCCACTCTGCAGAATCTTTGCATTCAGAATACCTGCAGCCTGAGGGTGCCATCTGTTTCTTACAGGACCCCAGCTCACGAACATAAGATATTTTCTTCCTTGACTTGTTTTTTTAATGCTTATTTATTTTTGAGAGAGAGGGAGAGAGAGAGACATTGAGCAGGGGAAGGGGAGAGAGAGAGGGAGACAGGATATGAAGTGGGGTCTGCACCGAGAGAGCTGAGAGCCCCATGCGGGACTCAAACTCACGAACCCAGCGAGATCATGACCTGAGCCAAGGTTGGATGCCAAACCAGCTGAGCCACCCAGGTGCCCCTCTTCCTTGACTTCTAAAGTGAGCTGCAGGGGTACCTGGGTGGCTCAGTCCGTTAAGCGTCAACTTCAGCTCAGGTCATGATCTCACGGTCTGTGAGTTCAAGCCCCGAGTCGAGCTCTTTGCTGATGGCTCAGAGCCTGGAGCCTGCTTCCGATTCTGTGTCTCCCTCTCTCTCTGCCCCTCCCCTGCTCACACTCTGTCTCTACGTCTCTCAAAAATAAATAAATGTTAAAAAAAAAAATTAAAGTGAGCTGCAGACGGTACACCTATTTTCACCTTTCCTTACTTGATTCGGCAAATATTTATTGAGCATCAGCCATGTGCCAGATCCGGTTCTGTTTTTTAAGAAAACAGTGATGAGCAAGACAAAGGGGTAACTCCGTCTTGCTAATGAAAAGGTCACTTCAAACAGTGATAAATGGTCTGATCTCTTGAGTAATCCTTTGAAGTAGGGGGTGGGGGGCAGCGGGTGCAGACACTCCTAGCTTGGGCAGCCCAGGAAGATCTCTCAGAGGCAGTGAGGTTTGAGGACCTGGGGACTTTGACCTGAAAGGAAGGCCTTGCTGTCCAAAGAGCTGAGAGCAGGGGGGGTCAGTCAGGTCAAGCGTTTGCCTCTTGATTTTCGCTCACGTCAGGATCTCACAGTTTGCAGATTCAAGCCCTGACAGTTCGGAGCCTGCTTGGGATTCTCTCTCTCTGCCCCTCCTCTCTCTCTCTCTCAGTAAATGAACCTTAAAAAAAAAATGAGAGCAGAACATTCCAGATAGGGAGGTGGTAGGCAAGGGCAAAGTCCTAAAGGACCAATAAGCTTGATTGTTTTTAAGGTTTTATTTAAATTCCAGTTGGTTAACATACGATGTTGTATTATACGGTATTATATAAGTCCTATATGTTATACAGCGTTATATTAGTTTCAGGTGTTCAATTGAGTGATTGAACCCTTCCATACAACACCGGGTCCTCCTTGATTCCCCATCACCTGTTTCACCCATTCACCCCCCCACCTCCCCTCTGGTGACTATCAGTTTGTTCTCTGTCCTTAAGAATCTGTGTCTTGATTTGTCTCTTTTTTCCCCCCACGTGATAGTTTGTTTCATTTCTTAAGTTCCACATATAAGTGAAATCGTATGGTATTTGTTTTCCTCTGACTGACTTCGCTCAGCACAGTACTCCCTAGCTCCACCCACATCACTGCAAATGGCAAGATCGCATTCTTTTTTTGCGGTGAATATTCCATCGTATGTGTGTATGCGTTATACATCACATCTTCCTTACCTTTTCATCCGACGACGGACCCTTGGGCTGCTTCCATTACTCGGCTATTATAGATAATGCTGCTATAAATATCGGACACGCAGTAACATTGACCTAGGTGGTGGGCAATTAAGCTATGCGTCTGTAATAAGACTGAAGTGCTAACTTCTAATATGGTGTTGGCCTCTTTCAAGCAGACCATCTAGTTTGCTTAGCAGGTGCTTTTCAGACGATTTGTGGGGCACGCACTGCATTTTAGCACGGTACCAAGACCTACTCTGGATAATCACCTCACCATAACCCCAATTTACCCAAGGTCACAGCTACAAAGTTGCAGAGGTGAGACGCCAATCGCTTCTGTTTTATTCCCAGCTCGGAGGTGGCCTTTCCCTCTAATTAAGGGAGTAAGGAGGAACAAATCAGCTGGAGGCCCCCAACAGTTTTCAGAGAGAAGTAATCGATCCACAGAAATTATCTGCGGATTACCACAGATATTAGGGAGTGACCGGGAAGATCTGACAGGTCTTGTTTCTTTCTCCAAAAGTGGTTGCGGAGTTGCCCAAATTGCAAGGATCTAAGCCAGCAGTTTTGTTTGTTTTATTTGAATATTCTAGGCGTCAGTGGAAGCATCATGGTGAGACCCATTTTAGGATATTAATACACCTGGTAGGAATCTGCGACCAAGTGGAGAATTAGCCTGACTTCCCGCCTTTCTTCTCTTTCTTGAAAAGACTGAGAGGGCCTCTTTCTTCTCACTCAGGCGTTCCTACCTTGCCCCCGTGATCTCAATCTGCAGCAGGGTCGCAGTATAGGCGGAGCGTGGTGCATACGGGCTTATTATTTTTGGCCAAGTTGTGCTTCCCCTACAGAATGAAGCCATCACCTGGACAAAAGTTGGAGCTCTTTCCCCATTTTTCCCCATTTATCGATTTTCCCAAACGAACACCCCCTCTAGGTCAGGAACAACGTCTTACAATTTCTGCTACCAGCACTCCACGTCTGGCACCTAATAAATGGTGAAAGCACTAAGATTCTAAGAGGCAGGTTTCTGCTGGGCGTAAGCTCGACCCTGACTGCGTCTCCTGTGATGCGCAATGGTCGTTTGCGGCCACCGAGCGGCGCTAAGGCACCATCCAGGACGCCCGCACAAAGTTTTCCACGGGGTTTGAGGTTCTGAACTTTTAAAAAAAGTGTCAGAGAGGTTAATTCACAAGTTTAGGGGCACTGCCCCCAGGCACGAACGGTGCTCGGGCCAGAAGTGGGCTGGGGAAGGCGCTCGGGGTCTCCGGGCGCACCGCAGACCTCCGGGGACCGCAGGGGACCTCGGGCTGGGGAGTCGCAGAGGCGCGCGCGCGGCGGTGGGGTGCGGCCGGGCGCCCGGGACAGGTGAGGTGGCGGCGCGCGCCGCGCCGGGGGTCGGCCGGGCGCGCGCGGGGGGCTCGGAAGGGCCGGCTCCCTTCCCTCCCCCGCCCCTTGCCGCGCGGGGCCGGCCGGGCCGCTCCTCCCCTGGGTGGGTCCCGGCTCCTTTTCTGGCAGGATCTATTTGCATAGAGGAAACTGCCCAAAGTGGCCGCTGTGGAGGAGCTGGCGGCGGAGAGGGGGGCGTGCGCCGCGAGCCGCTGCTGCCCCGCGGCCGAGCCCCGCGCCCGGCCGACCTCGTGCCTCGGGCCCTCCCGCCTGCTCCCCGCGCGCGGGCCCGCGCCCGCAGCCCTGCACCGCCCTCTCGGAGACCCACGCGCGACGAGCGCGCCATGAACCCGGGCCGGCGCGCCGGCGGCGACGCGCGGAAGGACGGCCCGGCGGGCGGCGGCGGCGGCGGCGGGGGGCACCCCGCGACGGCGGCCGGGGCCTGGGCGGTGAGCGCGCTCTGCCTGCTGCTCTCCGTGGGCTCGGCGGCCGCCTGCCTGCTGCTGGGCGCCCAGGCGGCCGCGCTGCAGGGCCGGGTGGCGGCGCTCGAGGAGGAGCGCGAGCTGCTGCGGCGCGGGGGGCCGCCGGGCGCCCTGGCCGCCTGGGCCGAGCCGCACCTGGAGCGCCTGCTGCACGAGGTGAGCGGCGCGGGGCGCGCGCGTGGCGGCCGGCCTGCCCTGCGCGCGGGAGTCCCTCCGGGCGGCCCGGGCGGGGGTGGGGGCAGTGGTGTCGGCCCCCGAGGGGGTCCTGCGGTCTCCGCTGCGGCCGCAGGGTCACGTCGCAGGGCGCGGCGGCCGCCGGAAACCCGAGCGAGTAGTGCGGAGGGAGAGTGAGGAAAGACCACGGGCTTAGAACCTGTGTCCACGGGGGTGTGCGCTCGGACCGGCCGCTTCCCGCCGGAGGTGAGCGCCTGGCTCCTCGTCCGTGCCGGACTAACGACCAGGCTCGTGTGGGAAGTGTCTGGCGGGTGACTCGTCTCCGGGAGCAGCACTGTGCCCGATGCTGGTGTCCTCGGAGAAGCGGCGGCCGCGGTGGAGGGGAGCCTTGGACGGACCCGAGGGCCAGGGCCCTTGGAGGGATCCGGTCAGCCCAACCTTCCCTGTCCCCGTCTTTCCTGAAAGCCTTGCTTCCGAGCAGCTCCGTTATGGAGATGCTGTTCTGGGGCTCTTCAGTGCGCACCCAGTGCCCCGGAAACCGGAGGCGACAGCCGCCCCGGCTTGGTAGGACGAGGGGAATTAAGCACCCGGATTCTGCTTTTAAGCAATGCCACCAGGGGAACGCAGCTACATCCTGAGTTTCATAGCACTTGTTGGAAGTGTCGTATGAGACTCTGCCACTTCTATTAAGGTTGCTGCGGTGGCCTCGAAACCCTCATCCATCGTGTGCATCAAAATCTCCACCTTCTGTGCAACAGAGCTGAGAACTGAGACAGGCAGGTGGACCCTCCGGGGCTCCCCTGGATGAGCTCACCTCTGTGGCTTGAGCCACCCTCTTCCTCCTGGGAGAGGCAGATCCCAAGTCTAGTACCCAGAGGGGCATCCTTCCTTACATCCTGAACATCCCCAGTGTTTCAAGGTCAAGGAGAGGTAGGCCCGGCCTGGTACTACCCTTTCCCCCTAAACTGTGCTAACTGTGATCTTCCTTAATGCATGAGCTGCGTATCTTTGGAGGAGTTCCTTTGGAATCTTTTGGGGAATGGGAGAAGACTGCACCACACCTTCCCGTCCACCCTGCCTGTTTAAGTCCCTTCCATTTAAGCCAGTATTCTGTCTCCTCCAGCATGGTTTTGGGCAGAACTGCTGCTTCGTGAACTGATTTCCTATTATCGCCTCGAAAGTGCCCACAGACTTCAGAACTGGCAACTGGGGGTGACGGTTTGGTAATTGCAGCCCCATTATCCTTTGGCAAATCCCTCGGGACCGGGGTGTTGCATTGATTGATGGAGGGCCAGTAAAATTTCTATCAGTAAGTGGTGTAACTGGAGCTGTTCTTTCCCCTAGGAGGCCCCTCTTAGGAAAAATAAACCCCGAGCCCTGATTGAGTAAGTCAGAAATCCCGGTAAAACCTTTTGCAAGCAGCTCGCAAGTTCGTGTCCGTGTTAATGGCGATGGGGACAGGGCAGATGTCCCGACAAAGTGACCACAGCTGAAAAGCGTGGATTCGCAAATCCCGAACTTTGAGGAGTAAGGCTCTGAGGGGACAGAACGCAGTGGTTTCATCCTGCTCGCTCCACGGCACTGACCTTCCTGGGTGGTGGGACTGTAGTGCTTGGGCTAGCGATCATTGGGGCAGAACTGGATCTCTCTTCGTCTCTGCCTCTCTCAGTCTCTCTGCTCTTGATTTGGGAAGGCAGAGGGAAAGTGTCACATCCTGGGATTTGCACTCGAAGTGGGCCATACCGTTCAGCAGACTGGCGTTAGCACGGGCTATATGTGAACAGGCACTCGGCTTGGTTAGGTTTGAGTTACGGCGCATGTGCCCGGAGCACAGATGGGCTGGTGGAGTGTCCGAGACGCCATGGAATCAACGCACTTGGAGTTGAGCTTCTGGCTGCTTGCGGGTCCCCTGTGGGAAGGCCTCTCTCTCCTCCGGCATCAGTCTGTTCTTCCAAAAGGCATTCTTCTCACAAATGTCACCGGACGGGACATGCACACAGCCTGGTGGGCGACACCGAGCCCCCTTGACTGAGATGAGAGGGGTGTGGGAGGCACATAATGAGGAGTCGGTAATTGGCTTTCAGTAGATGTGGGGGGCACCTGGGTGCGTCAGTCGGTTAAGGGTTCGACTTCAGCTCAGGTCATGATCTCGTGGTCTGTGGGTTCGAGCTCTGTGTCGGGCTCTGTGCTGACAGCTCAGAGCCTAAAGCCTGCTTCAAATTCTGTGTTCTCCCTCTCTCTCTGCCCCTCCCCAGCTCTCTCTTTCAAAAATAAGTGAACAAACATAAGTAAGTAGTTGTGAAGATCCTTTTTGAACTATGACATATGAAGGACAAAGAAATATTGAACTGCAAATCTCTTAAGGAAAGAACATTTGGACTTGAACGTGGCGTTCGGTGCTGATTTGTTTTCAGTGCAGCCTGTGCCGCAGTCGGTACGTATGCAAGGGTGCCCGCGGCTCGTCCTTTATCAACAAGCTTGTTTTCAGAGTTTCGGAGGCAGAAACCACATCCAAACCGAGCAAGGGAAGCCTTTGCCAACCACACACAACTTTAATGTCAGGGAAAAAAAAATTAAAAATAAGCCAACAAAAGCCACTGTTAATATGCGGCCCGATGTCTTTGTTCCCTTGGGAACAGAGCTGCTACATAACTTTTTTGGGGCTGGCTGATATGTGTGATAATGTAGAGACAGAAGCTACAAAAAAGGGAATATTCATGTCAACTTGGAATTACTAAAGACCCTTCCCATGGTACGAAATGAAAGAAATGGTTTTCAGAACATAAATCATTAACGATCCTATCTTCGTATGACCCGAAGATATTTAGTGCAAAGCAAGCATCTGATATTATGCTATTAAAAGTGCCTTAAATAGGTTCCCTAAATAATCAGCCCCCCCATTGGTTACACCTATAATTACAGTGTTACAACTGCCTGAATTTTAGAGTAAATAAAATAGCTTTCATTCTACAGTAACAAATTTAATGGAAGGATTAAAGAAATATTTAGTTGTATTCAGAGGAGACCGTTTCCAGCTTACAATGGATTTATTGTTGGCTCCTTGTCCTCCATTGTCCAGACCAATCAGTTTGAAAACAAGAAAAACCCAGAGACTCGGGGTAAAATTCAATTTCCTTTCCTACCGTCAACTACTATACGTATTGGTTAAATTACCGTAATCGCATGGAGCTTTTTCGGCCTCTGCGGCAGCCTGTCACTTTGTCGGGACTGCTCTGGGGTGCCCACTTGAATAAAGAGTCAGGTTTTGAATCCCCTAACACGACAGGAGTGGAGAGTCCGTCAGAGCGACATTTGTTTCCTTGACATTTCCTGGCTCCCAAACTCAAAAGTCTCTTTCCAGTGACTTCCTGGCTCGCCTCCTTTCTGTCTCCATTCTTTTCTTTTTCTTTCTACCGGGGGTGGGGGAGGAATTTGAGAGCGCTTTGTAAAATAGCAGCGTGCTTAGAACGAGCCAACTGTCAGGGGCATTTCCTCCGCAAACACGTTTTGAAAATGTCTGAATCGGACCCCGACATTCTGGTTTTGAAGATGTGTGCCACAGCTACCGAAGCCGGGCAATCTGGAAACTGGGTGAATGGATTCCAGCAGGGAGAGAAGAGTTTCGGGCCCACGATTTTACTAGCCATGTCCTCTAACCTCTTCAACTTCCTGGGTGTCTGCTCCCTCTTTCCTTTTTTAATTTTTTTCAATGTTTATTTATTTTTAAGAGAGAGAGGAAGACAGAATCCAAAGCGGGCTCCAGGCTCTGAGCTGTCAGCACAGAGCTCAAAGTCATGAACCTCGAGATCATGACCTGAGCCGAAGTCAGATACTTAACCGACTGAGCCACCCAGGTGTCCCTCAGCTCCCTCTTCTCTAAGACCTAATAGAGAGGGAAGCGCCGGTCTGTAAGTGTGCTTTTTGATGATGAATAACAGAATACGTGAGGGTGGTCGCTCGAACAATACAGTCATTGAATTACCTTGCATAACCAGAGATGCCCAGAAATTAGTTCCTGAGTTAGCTCGGTGACTTGGCCACTCGTGGGGGCCAGGTCAGTGTTTTCCATTCGTTCTCTTGGCTTCGCCTCATGGTCTCAAGATGGGTGCTGCAGCTCCAACCCTCTGTCTTCACACAAGAGTAACCAAGGTAGAAGGGAAGGGGGCAGGAAAAAGAATCATCTTCTTAGCAGGCTTTCTTTTTTGTTCGAGTCTGAGTGGGGAAGCTCCCAGCACCTCTCGGAAGACTTCCAGTGTGGCCACCAACCAGAGCGAAGGCCAGTGACTGCCATCATCCGTTCACCGGCAAGGGTAATGGGGATCGCCACAGGAGTGGCCAATCTTTTTTTTGTTTTTGTTTTTTCCAAGTTTATTTGAGAGAGAGAGCGTGTGAGCAGGGGCAGAGAGAAAGAATCCCAAGCAGGCTCAGCACCGTCAGCCCAGAACCTGGCGTGGGGCTCGAACTCACGAACGAGATCATGATCTGAGCCGAAATCAAGGGTCGGACACTTGAATGACCGAGCCTCCCAGGCGCCCTGACTTTGGCCAATCTTGATTTCTCCCCTGAGGGCCGGGCACGTTGCCACTGTTAGAGAATTGTGGCTTTGTTAGGAAGGAAGACTGGGAATGTTTTGGGGAGCAACCAGCAGTGTCAGGTGGGTGCTGTAGAATGTTACCCCAGAGGAGGGTCGGGGTGGTGGGCAGTGGTCATCCACTGGTTACTGCCGTTTTCTTAACCAAACCCCCTTCGGGAACACTCCACGGCCACAAAATCTCGGTTTCCTTCAGAGTCCTGGCTCCAGCTCTGCCTCCAGCCACAGTCGAAGGCAGGGTTGGCGCGCTCGGGAATTCTCTCTGGCACCACCCCCTTCTTTGGAGTTCATGGTCTTTAACCCTTCAGCGGATGCCATTCTGACTCCGGAGCAACGGCTACGGTGGCCTCCATGCTGGGCAGGCACCCTCGGTCCCCGCTGCCTAACTTTTCCTGCATCGCAGCTCACACGGGATGAGAATGCCTCCGTCCCTGTGCAGTGGGTAGAAGAGGCTGTTCCGAGGACAGCGAGATCAGTACACCCCGAATCGTGTATGGAGCCCTGTATCCGTGAGATGCGCCCCAACAGCTCTTCTCTCTGTCCTCCCTTCCCCCTCTCCCCCGTGGGTCTCCTGGGCTTTTCTCGGCCGTAGGTGACCGTGGCTCCCAAATTCCCTTCCAGAGCGTGTGCCGTTATCACCATGGTCCCCAGAGCAGGATGGCCCTTCTACCCTCACCAAGCATCGTCATCATTCAGCCTTCCTACGTGCCTTTGGATTCCCGCCCCTTCACGTGGCCCTGTGACAGGCCCCCGGCTCACACTGGCTGAAGTTAACAAGGGAATTTATCAGCTAGGAGGTTGCCACCACCTCGCCCAGCATCGCACAAAACGCGCAGCCTGTCCATTCATTTCACGGTGCCTTTCTGTGGGACGGCCATTGCCATCTGCCCAACGTGGGGCTCCATCTCATGAACCATGAGCTCGTGACCTGGGCCGAAATGAGGAGTCCAAAGCTCAACCGACTGAGCCACCCAGGTGCCCCGGAATCTGCATCTTTCTATCAACGCAGAGAATCTAGGCCTCCCCCACATCTTTGTTGGCCCAGAACACAGTGTAGCCAGTGGTCCTTGGGGCCAGTTTCTTACTCGTGTGATTCTTTAGGATGTAAGTAACCGCCTAAGGAGGAATACCTTTAGGGCTCTGTTTTTTGTTTTGATTTTAGATGATCCAAATTCGCCCAGGCCATACACATGTATTCTCCTGTGGTATTCCAAACCCATACCCTTGCGAAGTCATGTTTCGAGTTTGATGATGGGCAGAGTGGATTCAATCTGTCTTTTGGTTGAGAAAAAACGATTTTTTTAAAAATAGGCTTCATGCTTAGCAGAGAGCCAGATGTGGGGCTTGAACTCATGACCCTGAGATCAACACCTGAGCTGAGATGAAGAGTTGGATGCTTAACCAACTGAGCCACCTGGGCGCCCCCGGTTGAATTTTTTAAATTTCCATTGGATTTGTTGTTGGCTAAAGCAAAAGGCGATTGGTAATAAAGGAAGCCTTAAGATGAGGTATGGGGGCACCTGGGTGGCTCAGTTGGTTAAGCGGCTGACTTCGGCTCAGGTCATGATCTCATGGTCTGTGAGTTCGGGCCCTGCGTCGGGCTCTGTGCTGACAGCTCAGAGCCTGGAGCCTGCTTCGGATTCTGTGTCTCCCTCTCTCTCTGCCCTTCCCCTGCTCACTCTGTCTCTATGTCTCTCAAAAATAAATAAACGTTAAAAAAAAATTAAAAAAAAAAAGATGAGGTATGGAAAACGTGATGAAGGTTTCATCTGAGAATTTAGGCTCGTTGTTTTGGTTTGGTGCCGACCCCTCCCTTGAGCAGCATTTAGCAGTGTCGGGTCCGGCACTCAGTCTGCTCGCGAGTTCTTTCCGATTCTGGGACCAAATGCAGTGCGCGTTGCGGAGTGCTCTCCGGAGGCCACACACGACCTCGAGCTCCTTCCCCGCTCGATTCTCTCCATGTGGAGGCTCAGGATTAATCTTTAATTGTTGACACAGGCGTTCAGAAAACATCCCTTCAGCATGTCCGGAAACACATTTCGGGACTAAGCACGAATGACTGGGAGAAAAAATAAGTTCGCAGATGGAGTTTTAAAGACAGACATGTGAGAGTCCTCCTAGAGGCCATAGGGGAGATGACTGACTGCCTCTCTTCTGCACAGCCTGGGCAGAAGTGTTCACAGAGTTTTTTTTTTAAGTTTATTTATTTATTTTGAGAGAGAGCTTGAGAGAGAGGGAGAGAGAGAGACTCCCGAAGCAGGCTCCACATGGCCGCGCAGAACCCGATGCGGGGCTCGAACCCACAACTGTGATATGACCTGAGCCGAAGTCAAGAGGCAGATGCTCACCTGACTGGGCCGCCCAGGAACCCTGCCCCTACAGTGTTTAACAGCCCCGCCTCCGTCCCCCTGCCATCAAGGGGGCATTCCATTCCATCCAGAAGGGCAGCGACTGGCCCCAGGTGGCCGCGTTTGTCTGAACCCAAGTCCTGAGTCATTTCTGCAGCCTCCCGTCAGACCCTGTGGACGCACGAGCTGAGTTTGGGTCAGTAGCAACTCTTTCTGCCAGTGTAGACATCTTCCATACATGGAAGATGTGTAGGGTGGCGGGGGGGGGGGGGGGGGGGAGGACTTTCGCTTTAAGTAGACCCGGGTCCATATCCCGGCTCTGCCGTTTCCCAGCTGGGTCACATCAGGTAAATGACAGGTTTTCTGGATTTCCGTTCGCCCCTCTATTAGAGGGGGGACCATAATACTCGCCTCCCTCAGAAGGTTTCCGTGGGGATTAAATGAACCGATACAATCCAAAGTGTTCCAGACGTCAGACACCTCCTGAAACTGGCCCTTCTTATTAGAAGGCTTTCTGTGACTCAGTCAGAAGGAGGATGCGTGTCTGTGCGCTAACCGGAGAGGAGGTCCCACGGCGCTGGTGGTTACCGCTGCGATCCCGCCGTCCGACGGAGGCCAGACACGAGTGAAAAAGGTATTAACACCCGTCAGCCTTTGAGTCCGTGACGGGAAATGACTTAGTTCCCGAAGGAACGCGAGGATCGAAGTGGCTTCATCGTTCCCATTTTCTCCCCCAGTTTCTCATTTAAACAGAATGAGACTTTTTTCATTTAAACAACCAAAATTTCCCGTTCATGACCAAAATCAAAACCTAATTATCCACGAAAATTAGTATATGGGTTTTTCATTGCGGAAGGGCCCCAAACACCTAATAAATTCGCCTTAAATAATAAGTCTGTTCATGTGGTTGTGCAATATGGCACGAACACCCCCAAATGCTCGCGATTAACCTGATGGATTAGAGGCCTTACACACATCTGCTTCAAGTCACGTTGGTAAATGAGAAAGTCTTTAGGGTTTTTTTTTTTTGTTTTTTTTTTTTTGATGTAGCCGCAAAATCGGGTGGGGAGCGGGGGAGGGAAGTGCTTTCAAAAGGGTAATTTCAGCTTCTAAAACGGACTATGCCTCCAACTTTGAGTTGTGAAACAAGTCATAAAGCAATTACAGTGATTCCTGGGGGTTTTGGAAGACCGTTTAAGTAAAGCCTCCGCCGCTCTGGGCCTCCCAGGAGGGTCGTCGCGTAAAATGCGCAGTCCGTCCATTCATTTCACGGTGCCTTTCTGTGGCGCGGCCGCCGCCATCCGCCCGCGTCTTCTTTTCAGCCGCGGGGCGTGGCGCAGTCCAACTAAGGGCAAGTTCACCCGGCAGTTGGGCTGGGGTATGTGGGCCGTGAGGGTGAGCCGCTGCGAGGGCTGGAGGGCACAAGAGTGTGCATGTGCGCGTGGGTGCGTGTCTGTGCATACGTATGCATGTGTGTGGTTGTGAGTGTGTGTGCCTGTGCGTGTTTGGTGGGTGTATGGGCGTGTGTGTGCACATAGGCACCCGGGGCCTCCTGAAAAACTCCTTTATTTTATTATTATTATTTCTTTAATGTTTATTCATTTTTGAGAGAGAGAGAGCAGAGCATTAGCAGGGGAAGGGTAGAGAGAGAGGGAGACACAGAAGCCGAAGCAGGCTCCAGGCTCTGAGCTGTCAGCACAGAGCCCGATGCGGGGCTCGAATTCAAAAACTGGGAGATCATGACCTGAGCCGAAGTCAGAGGCTTAACCGACTGAGCCACCCAGGCGCCCCCTGAAAACCCCTTTAACTGGGCCCTCCCAGCTCACGCCGAGAGTGGGGAGGTCTGAGTCTGAGTCTGGAGCTGCCTCTAATCGGGCGCCTGGGCGGCTCAGTCGGCTCAGCTTCCGACTTCGGCCCAAGTCATGATCTCGCGGTTCACAAGTTCCAACCCTGCATCGGGCTCTGTGCTGATGGCTCAGAGCCTGGAGCCTGCTTCGGATTCTGTGTCGCCCTCTCTCTCTCTTCCCCTCCCCTGCTCATGCTCTGTCTCCCTGTCTCTCTCTCAAAAATAAATAAAACATTTAAAAAAATTAAAAAATAAAATCAACCTTTGGAGACCGATGAGTTGGCCTTTCCAAACCTCCCCTTCCTCCTCTGGAGAAAGGGTGACGGGCGCCTGGGTAGCTCAGTCGGTAGGTGCCCAGCTTGGGCTCAAATCTCATGATCTCATGACTTCATGATCTCACGGTTTGTGAGTTCAAGCCCTGCGTAGGACTCGCACAGAGCCGCTTCAGATCCTCTGTCTTCCTCTCTCTCTGCCCCTCTCTGGCTCGCACATTTGTGCTCTCTCTTTCTCAAAAATGAACTTAAAAAATTTGTTTAAAAGAAAAAGGGGGACAGCGCCTGCTTCGCTCTGTTTCCCTGAGGACGAAGCGATACTCTCTTCCGAGGACAGTGAGCGAGAAGTCACGTCACCCCCTACCTACGCCCCGCCTTGCTTGTCCTGACCGTGGGTGGCTGCCAAGACTGTTGATAAACACGCAGTACCTGGGCCCTTCCTGGGGACGGTTCCTCCTCCTTGTGCCTGTCGTGAGGGTCACCCCTAGGTCTGACTTCTAATGGGACGAGCTGGAAAAAGATGCCTCATCTCAGTCGTGTGGTCCTGTGATCATTTCTTCATGGGCTGTCTTCCTTTCGCACTCGGCCCTTCCGGAAATGCTTTGTCTCTGTGGGTCCTGTCACTCTGCACCTCAGGGAGGCCGGGCCACTCCTCATTCTTCTTGTCCACCTTCCTAGGTGTTCTCAGTGGAGTTCCGTCCTCTCCCCATCACCCCCAGTGCCTCCCGTGGCCTGCGGGCCCGTGAGGAGAAAGCGCCTGACTCAGCTCCAGGGTGAGGCCTCCACGTCCTTTGAGCCTCCCCTTTCTCCAAGATGCCTCCTTGCCCATCCAGCCCCGTTGGCGGCAGGTGGGGTGGCGTTGGGCTTTCGGGGAGCCCCCATCTGTCTGAGTCGGCTCAGGCCGCCATTACAAGGTACCCCAGTCAAGGGGACGTAAGGCACAGAGATTTATTTCCTCACAGTTCTGGAGTCTGGAAGCCAGGGGTCCAGGTGTCGGCTGGATCGGTTTCCCCTGATGCCTCTCCTTGGCCTACAGATGGCCATGCCCTCACCGTGTCCTCACACGGTCTTCCCTCTGTGCGTCAGTGTCCTAATCTTCTGTAAGAACGTCAGTCACATTGGATAGGGCCCTCCTTTTGACTTAATCACCTCTTTAAGGTTTATTTATTTCGAAAGAGAGAGAGAGAACACAAGTAGGGGAGGGTCAGGGAGAGAGAGAGAGAATGAATCTCAAGGAGGCTCTCGCACTGTCAGTGAATTGTAGGATCACGACCTGAGCCAAAATTCAGAGTGAGAAGCTTAATTACCTCCTTACAGACCACGTCTCCAAATACAGTCACATTCTGAGGTACTGGGGTTACGACCTCAGCATATGGACTCTAGGAAGGCACGAGTTAGCCCAAGACACCGTCTAATCAGACGACACGCCAGAGGAAACTGTAGGCATATCTGTGGACAAGACCGAGAGGCCAGGGTCATCAGAAGTAGGGGACCTCAGGGTGGGGGTGTGGCAGGGCCTGGGTCGGTGACCCAGGGCTGCTGGAGAAGACCGGCTATGGTGTGGGAAGGCTTGGAGGCTCTGCCCAGGGGCAGCCCAAGGACTCTCCTCAGCCTGTCAAAAGCTGGGGCGGAGACCGTCTACTCTTCACCCAGGGCCACTGATGGGATTTTGTTCTGTCAGCCAGGTGTGGTGAACTGTGTGGTGAACTTTAGTGGATTCTGACAGGATGAGATGTACGTCTTTGAAAAATATAAATGGGGGAGGGGAAGGGGGGGCATACCTGGGTGGCTCAGTCGGTTGGAACATTGATTTTGCCTCAGGTCATGATCTCATGGTTTGAGAATTCAAGCCCCGCATTGGACTGTCTGCTGTCAGCACAGAGCCGGCTTGGGATCCTCTGTCTCCCTCTCTCTCTGCCCCTTCCTCACTCTTGTGTACAAGTCTTTCTCTCTCAAAAATAAATAAACATTATGATTTTTTTCAAAAAAATTTTTTTTTAATGCTTATTTATTTTTGAGACAGAGAGAGACAGAGCATGAGTGGGGGAGGGGCAGAGAGCGAGGGAGACCCAGAGTCTGAAGCAGGCTCCAGGCTCTGAGCTGTCAGCACAGAGCCCGACGTGGGGCTCGAACAGACCGCAAGATCATGATCTGAGCCGAAGTCGGACGCTCAACCGACTGAGCCACCCAGGCGCTAATGGGAACACGAATGAAGGGTCGCCAAAGAATTGCATCTTGCTTGCAGACTAAACCTTTCCAAGCACGCTAACGTGTTTCAGGGTTAGGAGTGACCCCTAAGGAAACGCGTGCCCATGCGGTTTGGAAGTCGCTCAGTGCGCCAGTGGGAGTCACTGAATGAACCCCACGTTCTTAGAGTTAGGTTTCTGAGCTCCTTCTGAACGCCTGGGTGCTCTCACTGACTATCCTCCCCTTGACTGTGCTGGGGGTTTACCTGGCCCCAAACGACGTGGACCGAGCAGCCCAGTGGGGAGAAGTGATGCCCTCTGACCCCAAGACCCCTGCTCCACCGCCCCGTGGGAGCCAAGCCGGTAGGAACCAGGCCGCGGCATTTTGCAGTTTAGTTTAGTTCAGTTTTTTTAGGCCTGGTTGACACATAGCGGACTCCAACTATTTTAAAATCACAGTTCGAAAATTAGCGACATGTGTGCATGTGTGAAACTGTCTCTACAATCAAGGTAGTGACCGTATCCATCACCCTCAAAAGCTTCCTCTGCCCCCTTGAATTCTGCCCCTTCCCACCTGCCACCCAGGTATCCCTGATTTCTCTCACTCTTTTTTTTTTTTTAGGATTTTTTTATGAATAGAATTACACAGTAGTTATTCTTTTCTTTGTGGTTGTGTGTGGGTGTGTCTGTTTCCTTCCATCAGTATAATTATTGAGAGATTTGTTGATAGTTTTGCATATATTATCAGTTCATTCTTTTTCATTACCAAGTGGTGTTTCATTATATAGATAAACCATAAATTTTTTATCCACTCACCTGTTAATGGATATTTGGGTTAGTTTCCCGTTTGGGGCTATTACAAATAAAGCAGCTGTTAACATTTGTGTACAAGTCTTTGTATGGACATACACTTTCATGTCTCTTGGGTATAAATACCTTGGAACGAAGTAGTTGATCATCCGATAGGTGTAGGATTAACTTTTCTATTTTTTTATGTTTGTTTATTTTGAGGTGAGGAGGGACAGAGAGAGAGAGGGAGAGAGATAATCGGAAGCAGGCCCCATGCTTTCAGTGCAGGGTATGAAGCTGGGCTGGATCCCAGGAACCGTGAGATCAGACCTGAGCTGAAATCAAGAGTCGGACACTCAACTGACTGAGCCACCCAGGCGCCTTATGGGATTAACTTTTCAAGAAGCTGCCCAACTGTTGTTCAAAGTCATTGTATCATTTTATATTCCCACTAGCAGTATAAATAGAATGCAAGTTCTATTTATCCACATCATTTGCCCTTTTTCCTCTGGCTGCTTTTAACATTTTCTCTTCATCACCGGTTTTAAGCAGTTCATATGTGATATGCCTTGGTGTTGTTTTCTTTGTGTTTATTGTGCTTGAGTGACACTGAGATTCTTGGATTTGTGGGTGTATAGTTTTCATCAAACTTCGAAAAACGGTTTGGCCATCATTTCTTCAAATATTTTTTTCTGTTCTACTTTTTCTCCCCCAATTTGGGGATTCCACCTACTTACATGTGCATTTGAAGACCCAGTGTTCACTGATACTCTTCTCCTTCTCCTCCTTCTTTCTTTTAATTTTTTCGCTCTGTGTCCATTTTGGATAATTTCTACTGCTGTCTTCAGGTTCAGTAATCTTCTCTTCTTCAGTGTCTAATCTTGCCGTTAATCCCCTCTGCCCTGTTTTTCACCTCAGACATTGTAGTTTTCAACTCTAAAATTTCAGTTTAGATATTCCGATATCTTTGATGCCTCTGCTTAACTCTCTGAACATGTACCACATAGTTACAAGTCTTGTTTTATAGTCTGTGTGGGCTAATTCTAACATCTGTGTCAGTTTTGGGTCCGTTTCAGTTAACTGATTTTTCTGCTCCTTATGGGGCCTATTTTCCTGCTGGTAATTTCTTTTCTTTCTTTTTTTTTTTTTAATTAAGAAAATGTTTATTTAGTTTTGAGAGAGAGAGAGAGAGAGTGTGTGTGAGTTGGGGAGGGGCAGTGAGGGAGAGAGACATAGAATTGGAAGCAGGCTCCAGGCTCTGAACTGTCAGCCCTGAGCCCAGCCCTGAGCCCAGACCACGAACCATGACACGACATGAGCCAAAGTAGGATTCTTAACTGACTGAGCCACCCAGGTGCCCCCTCCTGCTGGTAGTTTCTTATTGTATGCTGCACCTTATGAATTTTGCCTCATTGGGGGTTGAGTATTTTTGTATTTCTGTAAATTTTCATGAGCTTTGTTATGTTACAGTTATTTGGGAACAGTTGGACCCTATGAGTCGTATATTCAGGATCCGTGAGGGGGGCCAGAGCCATTAGCCTGGGGTTGATTACTCCTTATCTCTGAGGCCAGACCCTTCTTGGTGCTCTCTACTCAGTGATTTATGAGTGTGAATTACGGGTTTACCAGTCTGGCTGGGGAAGTGGGCACCCTTTCCAGCCCCATGTAAGAGTGAGGCACTGCTCCCTGTATCCTTTTGGGTGGTTCTTCTCCCCGCCTCGGGTCATTGCCTCCCACACGTGCTGATCAGTGCTCCACGGACATCTGCAAAGAACCCTCACGGAGCTTCGGTTCTCTCGGGTCCCCTGCTCTGCAGCCCCAACTGCCTGGCATCCCTGGCCTCCCGGCTCCATCCCCGCGACTTTGGACGGCTGCCAGGCCCCATGTGTGCTTCCCCTCCCCATGCCACAGCCTGGAGACTCTCCCCGGGCAGGAAGCAAGGAAGCAAGAGCAGTTGTTCTCCGTCTGAGATCACTCTCCTTTCCTGCTCGCTATCATTATCTTCAAAACCTCTGTTTCATGGATTTTATTTGCAGAATTCGTTGTGGTGGTGTTTTTGGGTTTTGGTGGTGTTATTTTATGCAGGGGGATAAAAATAGTCGTTGCTACTGTATCTTGCCTGGAAGTAGAAGTCCATGATGTGGCCTTTACAAAATTTTGGAATAATTTTAGCTTTATAGAAGAATATAGTCACAGGGGTGCCTGAGTGGCTTAGTCAGTTGAGCACCTGAGTTTGACTTGGGTTGTGAGTTCGAGCCCCCCATCAGGCTCTATGGGATCAGGGTGCGGCCCGCTTTGGATCTTCTGTCTCTCTCTCTCTCTGCCCGGCTCCTTCTCGTGTGTGCATGCGCGCTCTCTCTCTCTTTCTCAAAAATAAATAAACATTAAAAAAAGAAAAATATAGTTACTCTATGTACATAACCGTAACACACTTGTCCAAAGTAAGAAACTAACTGTGATAACTAACTGTAGCAGGCAGAGTTCTAGGATAGCCCTCAGGATTCCCAGCCCCTGGTGTACACACTCTGTATAATCCCCTCCCCTTGAGTGTAGACGGAGCCTGTGATTATGATGCTATCACTCCTGCGGTTGAGTTGCCAGTCGGCTGAGTTCATCTCAAAGCTTATCTTTGGCGGGCCTGACGTGAGCAGGTGAGCCTTTGAAGGGACTGCGTCCTTCCAGAAGTCAGAGAGATACGAAGCATGAGTGGGTGGGGGGAAGGGGCCACATGTCAAGGAACTCTGAGTGGCCTCTAAGATGCTGAGAGCAGCACCTGGCCAGCAGCCAGCAAGAGAATGGGCTCGCAGGCCATGAGGAGCCACGTGAGTTGAAAGAGGACCCAGAGGTCCAGAAAGAAACACCCAGTGGATACATTAATTTCCGCCCCAAGAGACCATGAGCAGGGAACCAAACTTGTCTGTGTCCAGACCTTTGACCACAGAAAGCATAGTAAATATGTGTTGTTTTAAGCCACTGATTGTGTGACAATTTGTTACATGGCAATTGCAAACGAATACAATTACTATTAACTAAAAAGGACCAGGTTGAATTCCTTAGTAACAATATCCCATTGTTAATCTAGTAAGATTTCACAAAGACTACTGTGAGGACCTGGCATGAAGCCAGGGGTCTGTCTATTCCACCACCTCCCAATTATTTTTAAAAATTTTTAATGTTTATTTATTTTTGAGAAAGAGAGAGACAGACAGAGCACGACCCGGTGAGGGGCAGAGAGACAGAGGGAGACACAGAATCCAAAGCAGGTTCCAGGCTCTGAGCTGTCAGCCCAGAGCCTGACGTGGGACTCGAACCCATGAACCCGAGATCATGACCTGAGCTGAAGTCGGATGCTTAACTGACTGAGCCATCCAGGCACCCCTCACCACCTCCAGTGTTTAAGATGATTTTTTTTACGTTTATTTATTATTGAGAGACAGAGAGACAGAGCATGAGCATGGGAGGGTAGAGAGAGGAGAGACACAGAATCCAAAGGAGGCCCCAGGCTCTGAGCTGTCAGCACAGAGCCTGACCCGGGCTCGAACTCACAGAAACGTGAGATCATGACCCAAGCCAAAGCCAGATGCTCAACTGACTGAGCCACCCAGGCGCCCGCCGTAAGATGATGTTAATATACCCATATCGTATCTTGGTTGGAGATGATTAGAATTTTGATCAATAGACCTCTCCTATGAGAAAATATTTGGGAAATCATATATCTGATAAGAATGTAGTATCCAGAAAATGTAAAAAACTCTTAGAGCTCGACAACAAAAAGACAACCTGATTTAAAAATGGGTAAAGAGGGGTGCTTGGGTGGTTCAGTCAGGTAAGCATCTGACCCTTGGCTTCAGCTCAGATCATGATCTTGCAATTCGTAGGTCTCAGCCCCACATCTGGCTCAGCTCTGTCAGTGGGGGATTCTCTCTCCACCCACCCTGCCCATCCCCACTCATGCCCTCTCTCAAATAAATAAACTTAAAAACATTTGAAGTTGTTGACTTAATTTTATGCTGTGTGAATCTCACCTCAATTAAAAAAATAGATGTCTTATTGAACATGACAAAGCTGTATCTTAGTTGGTGTAAGTAACTCCGTGATTTATTTTTTACCCATCTTTAAAAAGTGAATGACAGACCTTTTTCAGATCTCTCTAGTTTTTTCTCTGATGTCCCTTTCCTATTCCAGAACCCATCCAGATACCACATTGTGTTTCATCGTTATGTCTTCCTGATCTATAGCATTTTCTCAGTCTTTCCATGGTTTTCGTGACCTTGACAATTTTTAGACATACTGGTCGGGTATTTTGTCGAATGTCCCTCAGTTTGGGCTACTCTTAGGATTAAAGTAGGTTATGCAGGCCTGGGAAGGACAGCATCAAGGTAGATTGCCAATGTCATGACATCATGTCAGGAGGCCATGATGTCACATGATCTATCACTGGTGACATTAACCTTGATCACGTGATTAAAGTTGTGTCTGTCATATTTTACATTATAAAGTCACTCTCTTCCTTTCTCTGCCTTTAGAAAGTGAAGAAGTCTAGCCCTCACTCAAAGAGGGTGGAATTTAGCTCCTCCTCTTGGAGAGGGCAGTATCTACATGTATTATTGGGCATTCTTCTGTAGGGAAGATTTGTCTCTTCTCTCCACCTATTCATCTATCATTTATATCAGTATAGACTCATGCATGGGTTTCTACCTTTTTCTTTGAGTTATAATCCACTACTGCATTATTTACCTTGTTGCCAAAGTTACTCCAGCTTTGGCCATTTTGAGCCTTTTTCGGTAGGTTCTGTGTTTCGTTGACATATTCCTCCTTCCCTTCCTTTTTCAAAAAGAGCTTCCTTACTTTCTGCCACTACAGCACACTCCAGGTTGCTCTTGTGTATTTCCAGTCCTGGGCCAAGAGTCAGCTGTATCTCCAAGGAGCCCCGGTTCCTTTTCTTGGGGAATGGTATTTAGACACCAAGATTTGGGTGCTGGGTGTGCTCGTTGTTTCCAGGGTGTCATTGATTATAGGTTTTCTCTGCAGACATCTATAGTATATATGGGTGAACATTCACTCCCCTGTGTACACATACCTATGGTTATATCTGTATGTGTCTTCCTGTATACGTTAGATGTGACCTCATAGTGATGTCTCTGATTAGTTCAGCACGAGACAGTTCATTCTGTCTTTCCCCCTTTGCATGTTTATAACTTCTCTTTTGGACAGTGAGAAGCCCAGCTCTCACTACCAATAGTTTATTTACTCCCTTGTTCAATGCTAATGTCTGTAAAGTAAAGTAGTTTCAAAATTGCTCACCTGTAACCTTGTGAGAACCAACTTGACCTACTGGATTATAGCATTTCCGCGCAGTTCCTTTGTGTTCAGCCTTATAGTTCTCAGTCAAGATGCTATTTTGCATGTAGGTCAGCTACATATTTTTTCCCAACACTTTCAGCGAGATGATGTCGTACAGTTTTTTATTTAAGTTTATTTATTTTTGAGAGAGAGAGAGCAAGCATGAGCAGGAGAGGGGTAGAGAGGAGGAGACTCCCAGGCAGCCTCTGCATGTCAGTTCAGAGCCTGACGCAGGGCTCAAACTCACAAACTGCGAGATCATGACCTGAGCCAAAATCAAGAGTCAGACACTTAACCCGTTGAGCCACCCAGGTGGTCCTGTC